>JAUPFP010000006.1:895000-1219529 GCA_036925085.1 Brachycybe producta
TTTTGTTTGCCTGTATTAGCACCTTTGAAATGAAAAATTCATTCGTAAACTTCTCGAGAAACGGTTAGAAAAATGGATATTTCTGTTAATTATTTCTTTAAAATTTTTTTTTAAATGTTGGTGAGCCTATTTCCGCAGCTGCGCAATCAATCCGTTCCAGATGACTGAAAATGCACAATCGAACTCTTGAAGAGTTAATTGATATGCAATAAGATCGAAATTTGTCAGAAGAAAAAAAATGCAAAGACACGCAGAAGCAAAAGAAACAAAAATGGGAAACGCGAATTTTTTTTTTTCTTACCACAAAGGGGTTTGCATAATTTATTTTCTATTCAAGTACATGTGTAAGGCTGGTTTCACATGAACCACTTTGTGGTACCACATAAAGTAGTTGTTTTAGCATACCATTTGATTATATAAGAGGTGTTTACACCACAGTGGTTGAGTCTTACCACAAGTCTTGTTTGTCAAATGACGAAGGCGCCACTTTGTGGCACTACAAAATGGTTCACGTGACGGTGGTTTAAATTTAATGTGCATAAATAAGGACCTGAAGAAATTCTTGATGGAAGAGAAAAAGAGAGAGATAGGATCCGGATCATTAGGTCTCTCTTTCTCTCTCTCTCTCTGTCTCTCTTATCAATTAATGGCAAAATATTTCAACAAGATAATTGACTTGAGGAAAATTGCCAAAAAAAAACCTTTTCATTGTTTTTAAATATGGTTAAATATATCTGACGTGATTTGAAGGAAAGATTATTTATATTTGGCCCTATGCCACCATGCGGAAATATTGTGTCCTTATTATATGAAATGATTCCCTGTCTCTCTCTCTCTCTCTCTCTCTCTCTCTCTCTCTCTCTCTCTATATATATATATATATATATATATATATATATATATATATATATATATATATATATATATATATATATATATATATATATATATATATATATATATATCTCAGTATAACCTCAACAACAACAACAAAAAACCCTTAAAAAGGTATAACTTGTTTGTTGCTTCTGGTCCGGTATAATTACCATAATAATAAAATAAAAACTGATTGTTTTGGCAGTGATCTGAAAACTATTACTGGGCCTATTATATAAATACAAACACACACACACTGAAAGAAAACAATGAAACACAACAAGAGATAGAACACACATATATACAGTTCTGTGTGTCTCTCCTCAGTATGTTATCGAAGTTACACACTGTTAGTTTTTCACTCGTTTACGCTCGAAAGACTTCAAGCGAGTAAATACGACAACAAGACTTGTCAATTGATGTGTGTAGTGCCAATTAAATTGCTTCGTAATAATAATTATGACAAAATGTGGAAAAAAAGAGGGGGGTTTGGTGGTTGGTCGGTCGGTCGGTCGGTTGGTGTTTGTATTTACACGTAAAAAAAATATAAAGTTGACACGTTTCGAACCTTCGAACTGTCGGTTAAGAACTCCTCATTATTTCCATAATACATATTCGGATCATCAAAAAAAATTAGTATTGTATTTGGAAAAGGTCCTTCTATATTACAAATAACAAGTTGAAATATCAAGAAGGAAAAAATTTGACATTTTAACTTAATATTTCAAGCTTTTTTGAGTTAGGTCCTAATATAGAAAAATGTATGTTCGAAACGTACTTCACAAAACAAAGAGGTTTTTCTATGTTAGAACCTTGTTCTGAGGGTTCAAGTTGAATTCAAGTGTCAAGTTTTTTCTTCTCAAAATAGAACTTATATCTACAGTATGTTTTCAACAAGTAAATTTACTGAATTTCACTATTCAGATGAAAGCCACTCTGGTTATTCTGTCTTTCAGAAGCGAAATTAAAAGAAACTTGAAAGTTTTTCAGAAACTAGAAGGGTAGCACAATCACTTAAAATGTATTTTCATGTTGTTAAAATAAGCTTTTTATGTCAGTTTTGCAAATTACCCCACTTTAGTAGATGCTATTTTTTTTAAATTCATGTCCATATAAAATTTAATGTATTTTGAAACATATCAATATGAAAATACTATTAACTGATTCTAGTTTCTAACATATTTTCAGTTTCTCCTTATAGTTTTGCTCTTTGTAAACTCAGAATAACATAAAATATCTTAATGAGACAGTTGAAGTTTCTTGGAAACTAGAATAGTTGTTAAAAAAGCTAAAATTGTTTTCATGATGATGATTTATCATTAAAAATAAACTTTTCATGGCAATTTGAAAATGAAAATCAATATTTGCCATAAAAAGTTTATTTTTAACGATATCATCAAGTGAGTACTTTTAGCTCATTCAATAACTATTCTAGTTTATAAAAAAACTTGAATTAATTCTTAATGCCGCCTTTGAATTCATGAAAAAAAATGACTTTTGAATCAACATTAAAAAAATACGGTCTTAACAACTTCTCTTAATTCCTAACCTGATTCAAATTTACCCAAAAGTTGTTATTTATCTTTTACTAAACAGTGACCTAAACATTTGTTTGACAAATGAATGAAGCCAGGTCAATTATGTTTGTTAGTTTGTTCAATTGTTTGTTTGTGTTTCTCTCTCTCTCTCTCTCTCTTTTTTTTTTACAATAAGTTACTTTGTAGTTCATTTAATTCGTTTTTGACCTTTTTTTCTTTTCTTTTTTTTACGGAATAGATTTCTCTTCCGAATGAATTTCACCAAACCGTTTTTTTTTACCTTATATGAGTTTTGTAAAGGTGTGTCTACCACCTCCACCTCTTCTTCCGTTCGACAGGAAATCTCATCATCTAGGTCTACATAAGACTCGTCCGTCCAAAGGTCTCCTTTTCCAACGGTTTCTTCGAAATGACGATTCTTCTTCGAACTACTCTCGATCTTTCCCTTCAGCTCGAAATGTTCTCTTTTTAAAATCAACAACTCTTTCTGTGGAACAAAATGAGAGAACGAGAGAGAGAGATATTTAAAAAAATCAAATCAAAAATGAGATATGTATCACTGATTAATGATAAAGTAGTTGTAGGTTTCCGTTATTTTCATAAACTTGTTACTTCTTTTTCTTGCAGTGCGTTTCGATATCGTTCCGATTGAGTTTGAACCTGGAGATCCGCAGTCTCGGATCTTTCCTCCAAATCGGTGCATAACTTTTGAATCCTTTCCAACTAATGGAGAACAATTATTTATATATTAAAAAAACAAGAAATTGTAATTTATTCGGTTTCGATCGAAATCAATTATTAATTTATTATGCAACAAAGATTTTTTTAAAACTTTTTACAACTGAATTTCGAATTCTGATTGTCATGTCTTTCAAAATAAACTTTTTAATAAGACAATAATTAAAAATATTAAAGTTGGGTCATTTTCAAACTCATTATGAAAATACCGTTAAATGATTGAGCTACCCTTCTAGTTTCTAAAAACACATTCCAGTTTCTATTTATTTTGCACCTGAAAGATGAAATAATCAGAGTTCGAGAGGCGTTTATGCTTTAAAGTTTAAAACCACCTTAACTAGATTTGAAACTAGGTTACATTAGGAATTAGTAAGGCAATCGAAAAGACTCATTCGAGGCTAGAATTAACCTAATAACCCTAGGACATTTGTAAGGTAGAGAATTACATAAAACACATGGGCTTGTAGGCAAAAGCCCAGCTCATGGACATAAAGTATCTCATGGGCTTGCTGAGCTGGGCTCACTATCAAGTTTTCTGCATCAATCAGATGGTCCCGGCTTTTCAAATCCAGAAATTAATCGTGTATTTCTTGGATTTTGTCAATTCAATCTTAATTTTTTTTTATGGCTTTCATTGCGCGAATGATCTGTTAAGCTGGAAATCTACTTCAATTTTTAGATTGAACTGAAGAAAACTTGTTGATATGGATTTCTAATCGAACAGGTAATTCGAACCAGGATTGAAGAGCAGTCAAACTTGGATAGAATAAACGAAAACTATTGCAATTCAGATCAATTTTTGGATTGACAAGTCAGATTTAATCTTTTGTACGGCTTAGCTGTCAATGCTGTAACAGAACCAATAATTTAGCTTTATTTTAACATATTGCCCTGGATGTGTCACGAGAATTGACACCTAAAAAGGGGGCACTCTGATTAGGTTTAACAAAACCTGTGTTGGGTTTGGCCCTCTTTTTTCTTCTAAATCCAGGTCTAGTAATGCATAATGAAGTTAGTTGTGTGTCAATATTTACTGGACAAATTGGATTTCAGTTTCCATAGCGAACTACTCGACAACAACAATATGTAGAATGTAGTAAATTTTAGGTGAAATTTCACGTAGCAGTGTACGCCAACTGCTATAAGAGAAATCTCTGTTTGTGTTAAAACGGTATTGTCCTATTGGGGGAGTTTAGAAGGTCGTGGCCTAAAAAATACTCAAACTGACATAAAAGCTTATTTTAAAAGATTTTAACATCAAATTATCATTAAGTGATTGACCTACCCTTCTAGTTTCTACAACACTTTCAAACTTCTCTTCATTTTGCTTCTGAAAGACAGAATATACTTAAAAAAAATTACACTTTAATAAATATCTATTCAGCCACCTTAAAATTTAAGGTGGCTGAATAGATATTTATATTCAGTAGCTAATACTATGCTCCATAGACGTTTTTTTTTGTAAAATTTCGACGCAAAAAAAAAAATTCAAAGTCTTTTCAAAACTAGAATGGTAGAAGATTATCTTAAAAGTTAGTTCATTGCAATATCTTAAAAAATAAACAATTCTATTAGTTCAGTTTGAAAATAACTCTTTTTTAGGTTTTTTCATTGACATTTCATGAAAAAAACTATTTTCGCCTTTTTCAAACTTGTCATACAAAGTTTATTTTGAACGATATCATCATCAAAAATACTTTTAACAGTATTACCAATTATTCTAGTTTTTAAAACACTTTGAATTTTTTCATAATGTTTCTCCTGAATAAAGTTCACTTGAAAAATATGAATTTTCTCAAAACCTCAGGGTGCAGACAAGAGACCTCTCTTTAGAACAATAATCGCCATTACAGTGGCGCCTTCCGGAGGAACAAAAATAAAGTAAATATCTATTCAACCACCTTTATTCTAAAAAAAAAAAAACCTCAGAATTTTTTTCTTCTTCCACGAAAAGTAAACTTTGAGATAAGAAGCTGAAGCGGATATATGTCTTATTTATTTATTATGCAAATATATTTAAATTCAGTTGCATTTAAGGGGGATAAGAAGAGAGAGAGAGAGAGGCTTTTAATATTTAAATATTTTATATATTTTTTTTCAGTTAATTAAATTTATCTTTAAATCGAGGTCCTCTTGAGTCATCATCATCATCATCATCATTGCTATAAAAAAATAGAAACAATTGAGTGTGTCTTCATTTCTCATATAAAATAATAAATAAATGGACAATTCTTCACGTTTCACTGGTTTCTCTCTTTCAGTCTATCTTTGTTTTTTTTTTTCTCTCTCTCTCTTGTTTTTAGAACGAGAATTTAATTACATCTTATTATTATAATTATTATTATATATTTAATATTGTTAACAGCCGGACCTTAGCCTCGATAAACAGAAAATCTCATTTCATAAATCTCTATCTTTAAAAAATAAAAAGTGTGACAGGTGTTCAGTGTTGTGAGACTAAACATTTTAGGTTCTATATCATAAAGGAGGAGGAGGAGGTCCTTATCTAACCTCTTGTTTGAATTGTCCTCCACGGTACCCCTTACCATTCTCCCTATTTTCTTATCAGGTCCAAATATTAAACTTTTTATTTCATTTTTCTGAATTTCTGATAAGTGCTTTTTTTTTCAAGTAATAACAGATGGTAAAAGAAGAGTAAAACCGTTGAAAAAGCATCAAGATTATTTTTATATTTTGTGCAAATTTTAGTCATATCTAAAGTTATAACTTTGTTTGACTTCCCACAAAACAATTTCCGTCCAAATTTGTTTTCTATTCCCCCCTCAAAATTTATTTATACAACTTGTGACTTACAAACAAGTCATTTTTAGATTTTATTTTTAAATTTAAAACATTTTTAAAAGAAAAAAAATAAAGAATTTTTTTTTACAATTTTGTTAGAAACTAGAAATACATGGAGTAGACAATTTTCATGATGATATAACATATAATAGATATATTTTTCGTACCAAAAATGTAAAATTTAATGTGGTTTTCAAAGTGCAAATGGGGCCACTCTCTCGAACTCTTGATAATTCTTTCATGTGTAAAAAATGAAGACAAAAACTTGAACGTGTTTTAGAAACTAGAATAGTAATTTAATCACTACACTAATAACATTTTCATGTTGATGTCTTCTAAAATAAGCTTTTTATGTCAGATTGAAATTGGCCCAACTTTAAACAGATTTTCTTTTCTTATTTTCCTTAAGTGACTGAGCACCCTCCATCTAGTTTCTAATACACTTTCTAGTTTCTCTTAATTTTGCTTTTCTGAAAGAAAAATGGTTTATGAACAGATAATTTTCAAACTCTGAATATTCTATTCAGAGTTTGAAAATCATCTGTTCATAAACCATTTTAATTGTATTTTGAAACTAATCATATAAAGTATATTTTAAAAGATATCGTCATAAACGAGCCATATCATAGTTTTCTAACAAATTTTTAATTTCTGTTGGTGAAAGTTTTTCTTAAAGCATATAAGCCTAGAAATTGCTGTTTAAAGCCTAGAAATTGCTGTTTAAAGCCTAGAAATTGCATTTTAAAGCCTAGAAATTGCTGTTTAAAGCCTAGAATTCTAGAAATTGCTGCTTAAAGCCTAGAAATCACTATTTAAAGCCTAGAAATAGTTAAAGCAGTATATTGTTATAGGATTTATAAACCTATGGCAATATACTGCTACATGAATCTAATGGCAAATAGAAATTGCTATTTAAAGCCTAGAAATTGCTATTTAAAGCCTAGAAATTGCTATTTAAAGCCTAGAAATTGCTGTTTAAAGCCTAGAAATTGCTATTTAAAGCCTAGAATTCTAGAAATTGCTGCTTAAAGCCTAGAAATCACTATTTAAAGCCTAGAAATAGTTAAAGCAGTATATTGTTATAGGATTTATAAACCTATAGCAATATACTGCTACATGAATCTAATGGCAAATCTACAATAATTTATGCAGGATTTTTGTTTGTTTTGCCCTCTTTATGAATTTGTGCGAGGGAATAATAATAATATTAAATAGTTTCTAAAACACATAAATAGGACATGCTAATATTTATTCAGTTTATTCGTTCAATAATGTTCGGTTCCGGTTTATTGGCACGTCCGTGACGTACTTGATAGGCAAATTAAAATTATAAAATTACATATTAATATTACTAATTGACACTAGATTGCGCTACAGTAGTAAATGAGAATGACTATTTACTACATTACTGCCATCTACACACCACGTCTGGGACTAAATCTGAATTAAAATGATAGAAATGAAAAAAGCAAAAAAAAGGCACCAGAAGGTTCTCCTACACTAATAATTCGAAGCAAAAACGATCTTACACATTAACTACACATTCCCTTATTCATCAAATTATCCATCAGTGTGTATAGAAATATATACATGAAGTCACTTCGCTGAATAAATCGACGAATGTGGAATAAGATGTAGGTGACCTAATATGACGTCTTGTCATAACAATCCAGTTCCGAAGTACGCCATATTAGAAAACCTAATTGCTTCAAATAAATTACGTATTAACACCACAGCTTTTATAAGAATTATTTTAGTGATTTCACCGCCATCTACCATTTATATTTCACAATAAAAAAGATGGCCGAAATCGTCTGCATTTTTTTTTTTAAAGTTTTACAACGAAAAAGGTCGAAATAATATAAAAATTTGATAGTTTTTAATGCATTCTTACTTCCTGTTTATGTATTTTGGCCTGTAATTCCAGTTCTTTGATTCTTTGCCTAGCAATGTCAAGTTGAGCCATAGGATCTGATCGAAAAACATGAAATACGAAGCAATTGTTTTGGCGGGAAAGTCATTTAGACCAATAATACTTTAAATTAATAAACAAATAAGCATTTTACCAAGAAATTCTTCGGGACTTTCGCTGAGAACCTCTTTGGTGAAGCTGCTGATCTGTCCTGTCAGCGAGGAAAAACTCTCTCCCAACCAATTTGACATTTCTCAAGTCATATGTTCAGCTGAATTTAGCTTTAAACTAGAAATTATAAATATAGGCACATAATTTTAAGTATTCCTTAACTAAAACAAGTAACTTTCAGTTAATAAATGAAAGCGGTGAGTTAAAAGTATATACTGTATAAATATTGCCAACAGGGCTTATTTCCTTATTTTGTTTTCATTATTTAGAGGTACAAAAATGACATAGAAACTACTGTCATCTAGTGAGACATGTGTCAAACTGGTTTGAACTTTTTGTGCACATGACGTCACTTTTAGTAATTGAATTTGGGTGTACGAAAAGCTACGATATTTGTATTGAAATATACGTAAATATGCCGCCATATTTGTGTATTTAATTATTACATTTTAGGTCGCTATGCTTTGCTACAAAATATTACTTAAAAAGATTTGCTCATAGCCTCATACCATAATTCGAGATTATCTGCTGAAATGTACCTGAAATTGTTAATTTGTAATGTTTCCATTCTGGCGGTTGTTTAAGCGTCAGGTTTTGATTTTTCGTTGTGTTTTGAATTAATTCTGTGTTTAAATTTGACAATTATGGTATGTTATTGAAATAAAACTGTTGTTTGCATGCTTTTTGAACTTGTTTTTATTGTTTCATTGTATTTAAGTTGAGAATTTGGACGCAAAGGTCGAGGTCAAAATCTTATGATTCTTCAGCTATCCATATTCATAACTTCATTCTCTACGTTTCTAGATTATTATTGATGAGTTTCTAAACGAAATGAGGATGAAAGGGTTACATTAGAGTAAAACATGGACGGTGACACGTTTCGAGAACGTCAGGATAATGAATTATTGTGTCTTCAGTCGGTTTATGACAAAGAACTTAGAGATCTTCGCTTACAAGATGCTTGGAAAGTATGTTTACACTAATAATGAGCTAATATGCGCCTTGATAACCCAATTTTTACGTTTGATTGAAGGTTTGGCGTCCTCTAGAAGTGGTTCTGACATTGGTTCCACAACAGAGTTCTGGTTTATTGAAAGAGATCAATGCTCAGATTGATCTGCATGTCAAATGCACGGCAAAGTACCCAGACGAGTAAGTTATTTATGGTTTACTTATGAGGTTTACTTACGTTCCCTTGAAATTGCGCATATTTTGTAACAAGTGAAACAGTTCTTAATTCGGTTGTTTTGATCATTGTTTTAAGAGTTCCCGAGATTTATCTCGAGAACGAGAAAGGTTTGTCGACGCAGAACGTCGCTGAACTACAAAGAGACTTGTTAAAACTTGCTTCCGAACTTTGTGGCGAAGTGATGATTCTAGAGTTATCGCAAAAGGTTCAGTCGTACCTCCATCTTCATAATAAACCGCGGCACAGTTCTTTTTACGACGAAATGCTTAGCAATCAGAAGCGACACGAGGAAGAGAAAGCTAAAGAGACCAAACGCAAGGAAAAGAAAGCGGTTTGTATTGAACCTTTGATATTCTATTAAATGTTTAATATTACTTTTAGCTTCTTGTTATTGTAGAGGGAAGCAATTCAGGAAGAAATCATTCGAAAGCAGGAAGAGTTACGAGAGGAGGGACGACAACGAAAAGAACACTCAAAACAACTTGCTCTCGGATCTCCTGAGATTCAGGGTCCTTCCGTGACATTCCATTTGAACAGAGACAGAGAATTCTCGCCAGTTTCGAATGTGCCACGTGTTAACGTTCGACGGTCCGTACACTAAAGACTTTTTTTGGTGTAAATCGATTTCTAAATTCACGTGTTATAATCTTACTCGTAGGCGTGTGACGTCAATGTCAGATAGTTTGAGTAGTCAAGACTCACAGACTTGCGATCATTCTGGAACGGCGCAGGTTAAATTTGTTTGTCGAGGTGGAGTCAGAGTCATCCAACGTGGACGATGTTTAGGTTAATCTGTGTTAGCCGCTCTTCATTGGGCTTTGACGAATCGATTACTTATGTAACATTATGTTTGGTTAGGTCACAGTTTAAGGGGAAGCGTCGTTTATTCTGGGATAGATGTAGCTACTGGAGATATGGTAACAATCACAGAATGGACGTTAGCTTGTAGGCATGCAGGACGGAGACGTGGTTCGCACGATGTGGACTGTCACAAAGAAGAGTTTAAGAACATCATGAAACAAGTTGCGTTTTTGGTTATTTACATTTGATTAAAGACACCTTAGCTAAAACGTATGTTTATTTTTGTGTTTCTTGTCATTCAGTTGGCGATTGTTGAACAAGAACTAGCTTCCCTTAGCAAAATGCAACACAGAACGTTGGTTCACTACTTGGGAATGTGTTACATCGAATTGAAGGACTGCATTGTCGTTTCGGTGAACTTTTTCTATTTTCTTGCATTTAACACTTTATTTGACAAGAAATTGTTTATTTTATGATGAAGATTCTACAGGAATTTGTGTCTGGAGGGAACCTTGCTTATTATTTATTTGTCGGGGTTCCTGTTCAGTACGATTTGTTACAACATTACACATCTGGAATTCTCGATGCGTTATCTTTCTTACATAGGAATTCTGTTGTTCATAGAGATCTTAGGGTTTGATTTTGCAAAATTAAACAGTGCAAACGTGTCGATGACATTATATTAACTGTTTTTACAGGACACAAGTGTTTTTGTCGAGAATCGCGGTCTTATTAGAGTTTCTGATTACAGTTTAGATAAACGGTATTTGGTTTTATATCATTGTTGTGAAATTGTTTATAAAACGGTTCTCGTTTTGTCGTTTTTATATCTCTTTTAGGTTGTACGAATTGTATTGTAGTGTTTCTAAGGACGAAGCCGAAGATTTGTTTCCTCCGTCACCCGGTCGAGGTGGCAAAAAGGCGGACGTTTTTAGACTTGTTTGTTATGATCTTTTGAGTTTTCTTTCAATTTGTATATTGACCAATTATTTTGTTTTAATTTTAAGGGAATCTTGTGTTTATCGCTCATAAAGGGTTATGTTGTTGATAGTATTATACCAGAAGTGCCATCTTCATTGCCGTCTACTCTTCGAGATTTCTTAGAGAAGTAAATTGGGCCGATTACTTGTTTTTTGCAGTGTAAACCTCATCACATCTCTGGTTATTCTGAGTGCAGAATAATCAGAGTTTGAGTAAATCAGCTGTTAAAACTCATTGCAATTGTTTTATTCTAAAGGTGTCTCATTCGAACGGAGCAAGAACGTTGGTCAGCTGACCAGCTTCTTGACCATTTATTCTTAAAACCTTCAATCTGTCATGAACCAAGTCCATTGAGAGATGACCCGGCCGTAAAAGAAGAACCGAACATAAACGGTTGAATTTTATGTTGTCTGAAATCATTTTGTTAACGTGAAAAAGACATGAATTATATGAATTGCGTCGTGTTTAGAATTGAACGAATTGTCTGAAGTTACCGATATTCCTGCCGAACCGAGTGGATCTCGTTTACGAAAAGAGTTTGATATAATCTTGTGGTTGGGACGAGGAGGTTTCGGTGACGTCTACAAAGTGAGAAACAAACTCGACGGCGGAGTTTATGCCATTAAACGCATCTCTCTGAATCCGTCGAATAAACAACTAAATCGAAAGATTACGCGTGAAGTGAAACTTCTTTCTAGGCTAAATCATGAAAATGTTGTAAGGTTTGTTGTTTTTTAAATGAATTTTTCTTTCTGAAGAGAATGGCGCTTGACTCTTTAAAGTGAATTAGGTACTTCAATTCATGGATGGAAACAGCTTGGGTTGACTATAAATCAGACGAAGATAGTGATACGGACGAAATCGATAGCAATTCATACTTACGTCGTCCGGAATCTTCTTTTTCTCGCAGTATTGGTAAAACGGTTGACAGGTGCTGCACTCTTTTCTTTTATATTTAATCGTTAAGCTTTTTTTTTTTAAATAGATTTTCGTTTTGCTTTAATTTTTTCAGAAATTTTCCGCCGCAAATTGACGCATCGAACGATTTTAGCATATCATTTGAGAATAACGGACTTCCGGTAGGGAGTGATAGCTCGGACGATGAAGATGAGGAGGACGAAGACGTGTTTGGAACTTCGTTTCTGTAGTTGTTTTTCGCATTTCTTTAAAGCGACAGAATGTCATATAAATAATAAAAGTTAAATTTTTTTTGTTTCGAAGGCCAAAGCTCGATGTCTCGGATGGCATCGTCTTCGAGGCTAGCAGTTGTGTCGAAACAAACAGAGCTACGTTTGACGATTCGGACACTGTGGATGGCAATCGATCAAACGGTGTACGTAAAGTGGTTCAGTTTATGTATATCCAAATGGAATTTTGCGATAAGAGCACACTGAGAAATGCAATCGACGACGGTTTGTACAAAGATGAAACTCGTGTCTGGCGCTTGTTTCGAGAGATTGTTGAAGGCCTGGCACACATCCATCAACAGGTTCTGTTAATTTTTACATATATACTAGTGCATTTTGGATCTATCGTAATGGTTGTGCTTTATGCATTAATTAGGGAATGATTCATCGTGATCTTAAACCGGTGAACATATTTTTGGACTCTAGTGATCACGTGAAGATCGGCGACTTTGGTCTGGCTACCACAAATGTATTGACGCATCCGATAGATGCTCAGACGTCTTTGGAATTTCGTAATGCAAATCTAGAAGCCTTACAGTCAGAAATAAGTGAAAACGATGGGAATCTAACGAGTTGGGTTGGAACCCTTCTATACATTTCACCGGAAGTGGCAGATCCTTCGTCACGAAATCCCTACAACGAAGTACGAAATAGTACCGTGATATGTTTGTTGTATGTATTGCTTCATATTTTTGATGTTTTCGATGTAGAAGGTGGATGTCTATAGTTTAGGGATAATCTGTTTCGAGATGTGTTACCATCCATTGACTACAGCTATGGAAAGGGTCAAAGTGTTGGATAGTTTGAGGCGTTCAGAAATTATATTTCCACCTGAATTCAACGAGAATGTCAAACCAAGAGAGGTCGGTCAAGTTTCGGTGTTTTATCACTTTGGAATAATAGACCAATTTATGTGGGCGGGGAATAGGAATTAAAATTAATATTTGATGGGAACCCTAATTTCAGTCTAGTCCTGTTTTAAGATCGATGCAATTATTCAATTGTGTCATTGTAGGTAGCTTTGGTGAGGTGGTTGCTAGATCACGATCCGAGTAAACGACCTACTACTCACGAACTGTTACAATCTAGTCTCCTTCCACCACCACAGATGGAAGAGGCCGAACTACACGAGGTTTTTCGGCACACCATATCCAACCCTCAGAGCAAGATTTACAAACACATGGCGAGTAATTGTCGTCTCTCTCCACGCATGTGACTGTTTTCAAGTTGTCTCATCTTGTTTGTTGTTACAGATCAGTTCTCTATTCCAACAAAAAGTGACGGCTGCCGCTAACGTCACTTACGACATGGATGTTCACAAAGGAGCATTTAATAGCAAGACTGCTCTCACTCATAAATTTGTTACGGAAGCTTTAATTAGAGTTTTTGAGAAGCACGGTGAATATGAATTGATGAGATTTTCAATTCACATATAGATCTTGACGGCTGGAATCTCTTTATTTCTGCAGGTGCCATTCCTGTACACACTCCACTACTTACGCCGAAGTTTGATCTTTATAAGAAAGGAGACAATTGCGTACGTCTCGTGGATCATGGAGGAGGAGTCGTAATGCTACCTCACGATTTAAGAGTTCCTTTCTGTCGCTTCATAGTCAAGAATAACATAATGAATCTAAAGCGGTTTCACATAGCATCTGTCTTCAGAGAGAGGAAAGTTTTCGGTTGTCATCCTAGATCGCTTCGTGAGTGTGCCTTTGACATCGTGACTCCTTCACCGGGAAGGTGCGATTCTGATTTGTTGTCAGGGTGGATTGATATAAATCACTGATTTAAGTCGAATTTAAGTCAATTTTTTTCATTAAAGTGGTTTTTGAACAGCTGATTTGCCAGTTCTGATTATTCTGTCTTTAGAAACTAGAAGGGTAGCTCAATCATTTATGAATATTTCCATGTTGATATTTTTCAAAATAAACTTTTTATAGACAGAAATTAAAAAATATCGTCTGCTTAAAGTTGGGTCATTTTTAAAGCGCTTGAAAAGACACTTAACTGATGAAGCTACTCTTATGGTTTCTAAAACACATTCAAGTTTTTCCTAATGTTGCACCTGAAAGACAGAATAATCACAGTTTGAAGGGCTTTTTTCACTTTAAAACCATCTTAAAGGATTTGTTTAGAATTTTTTTGTTTGTTTTTTATCGCAGTTTACTCGCAGATGCAGAAGTGTTATCCGTGATTTGGGAGATCATTTCAGAGTTCCAGCCACTTCGTGAAAGAAGTCATCTGTTGCGGCTTAACCATTCTTTGCTCTTGAAGGGAATCTTATCGTACTGTAATGTCCCTGATGATAAACACTTAGCTGTCTACTCAGTTCTAAATGAAGCCAAAGTAATTTGACTTTCATTTCAAGTAACACCAGTTTCTACTTGTATTTCTACTTGCATTTGTTTATTTCGTTTTCAGGTCAATAACCTCGGCAAATACGAGTTGCAGATGCGTTTAATTGCACTCGGTTTGGCAGATCAATCGGCACTTATGCTTCATCAACTTATCGAAATGGAGAGCCCAATCGCTAAACTAAATTCTTTGATAAAGTCGGTTGTGAAACGCAGAAGCCGCGCAACTGCTCTCATCGACCAAGGAATCAAAGAATTAGAAACGGTTGTCGCCATCCTGGAATCTTTTGGCGTTAAACTGTCGGTTGTTGTTACTTTGAACTTAGTTTATGGCTCTCAGATTTTTTCTGGCATCGTTTTTCAGTTTGAATGTGAATTAAAAATGAAGAAACGACGTAAAGTCGGCAGTCTAGATGTCGTGGCTGCCGGCGGACGTTACGATCAGTTGGTTAGCCTCGTACAACAGCCACCTATTAACCGGATTTTTATTAGGGGTTTATTATGTGTTTAGATTTCTCATGTACGATCAATTATAGATGTCACAGGGAATAACGATTCGTGTCAATCGGCTGTCGGCATGAGCATTGCCATCGAAAAGTTGTCTTCGGCACTATTGGAATGCGAGGATGTGTGTTTCATGTTGAAGATAACGAGTTGTAAATCATTTTGTTTATGTTTTTTCTATTCAGTTTCAGCCACCTGGTGCATTTGATGTTCTTGTGTGTGCCGTTGGCAATAAATTGCTGCTTAATGAAAAAAGTGTCATTGTCAGCAAACTTTGGAATGCGTCTATTTCTGCTCACGTTCATTATGAGTGTATCGATACTCTCGAAGAGGTCCAAGAACTTTGCAATGAGCTACGTGCGTCTCATATCGTCATTCTGAAGGAGGGTGACGTAAATCATGTCAAGGTTTGTTTGACTTTCTCTTCCTACTGTTGCGAGTGAATTATTTTCATTTAACTTGATTTAGCTTCGAAGTCTCGACGTTGACAAGTTCACCGAACGTATCGTACCAACGGCGAACTTGGTCGAAGTTTTGCAAAAGCTATTGACGAGTAGAACATACACTCTGGAGGTTGTCAGAGTCGATTCGCATCGTTCTGATCGCATAATCACAGAGAGTTCAGTGAACGTTAACTTTACCAATCAAGTTAATGTTACTTTTTTAACTGTAGAAAAGTTGGCGTCATTCTCGAGGAAACGATACGAAGCTCAAGTATTTCAATGAAATTCATTTCATTTTATAGTTTCGTTGTCAATCTGAATCGGTACAAAATTTCTATTTTAGATCTTGTCACAAGTTACTCCAAAGTTACGACTGTTTTCGTCAAGAGTTGAAATAATCGTCGTAGAATTTAATATTCAGGTTTTAAAAACGATTTCGTGTCACATCGAAGTGAGATAATCTTTCGTGTAGTGGGTCCATAAATAGTTTCAAGTTTACCACTATGTATTATTCTTTTTTCAGTTGTCTTCAAGTGAAAAAGCTTTTGAAGAAAACATCTTAACGATAATTGAAAAGTAAGCTATTGTTTTCTTAATGTTTTGGTATAAATTAAAGTTGAGTTTCCAAATGAACTCCGATCATGTTTCAGAAGCAACATTAAGATGGTTTTAAATTGTAATCGCCCCTTGAACTCTAGTTATTCTGTCTTTAGGGGAAAAATTACGAGAAACTTGGAAATTGTTTTAGAAACTAGAAACGGTAGCTCTATCACTGAAGTCTATTTTCATACTGATATCTTTCAAAATAAACCTTTTATTTGAGTTTGAAAATGACCCATCTTTAAGCAAGCAATATTTTTTTTTTAATTTTTCGCCTATAAAAAGCTTATTTTAAAAGATATCAACATGAAAATAGTATTAAGTTATTGAGCTACCCTTCTAGTTCCTAAAACACTTAAAAGTTTCCCTTCATTTTGCACCTGGAAGACAGAATAATCAGGGTTTGAGATGGATCTACGGCGTTTACACTTTAAAACCACCTAAATTTAACCTAAAACGCAGAATTCAAGGATCGTTTACACGTTAACCTGAACTTAATTCGTTTTCTTTAAATAATTAGACACCCAAGACACAAGAAGCAGTTGGTGAAATTGGGAGACCAGTTATACGATTTAATATTCGAAAAGAAGTGAAGTCTAAAAAAAAACAGATTTTATAGTTAACAGCATTTTATTATATCGGAACTTTTTTTTTTGGTTCATACAGATGTGCCATCATCATTTTGTATGGATTAACAGATTCCAGTTATCGAGTATTAGTATAGAGGAAATTCGGGATCGATATCATCCGCCCAAGAGTAGAGTCCTCCCGATATATCAACAATCGAGACAGAAAGATCGTTTAGTTTGGATCGAAGAGATCGGACAGCCAATTGTGAATCGTTTCCTCTACGACACAAGACGATCACTGTAACCATAAAAACATACCAATTATGCATTTCGTTTATGTGTTCAGGGTTTGATTAAACAAATTCACCTGGAAAAGTTTTGTTTTCATCTTTTTTTACAGATTTAATCTCATCTCTTAGTTTCTTCAGGTGATCTTCGTTCTCCATTTTGGTCAGTGGTAGATCTGGAATTTGAAACAAAGATTTTGTCAAATACGGAAATTGAAAGTGTCGTAAAAAGTTAGCTAAATCACATAACAGTATTTTTATATCTTTCAAAATGAACTTTTTATGGACAAACATTTAAAAGTAACATCTTCTTAATATATGATCATTAACGAAATGACATAAAAAGCTTATTTTAAAAGATATCAACATGATAATAATACCCTTAAGTAATTGAGTTCAAAGGGCGTTTACACTTTAAAACCACCTTAAACCACCAAAAATATTATATAATTTTGATTGTCTTTAAGAGATTTACTGATAATTAAAAGCCACGTTACTGTAAGAATTTGGCAAAGAACAGATTCCAAGTTCAACCGGTTCTCGTACGTCGACAAGTAAATGTGAAACTCCATCTTTAACCATTGCATCATACACCTTCAAGTTAGACACAAAGGAAAAATAGAACCGTTTTGACCATTAGTAGTTTTCTGTTTCTTACTTTACATGAGATTCTTTCGTTTTCAGACAGTAAGACGAGTTGTTTTTCTTTGTCAGACGCTTTCATTCCACAGAATAACTCGTAATCAATCAACTCCATTATTTTTGGATCTTCTCCACAGACGATACAGTTTTTTTGACGTGATCTTAATCGTATGTTACGAAACGTTCCACCGAGACCGTCGAAAAGGAGCATCGTATTGGAGTAAGACACTATGTATAATGACAGCTATAAAATGATCAATTACTCTCATGATTACTTTTTTTTGTTTACCTTGAAGTCCAGCTGCTAACTTGATTACTTCTAATGCTTGCATTGTTCCGATAATTCCCGGAACTTACATAAGTATTAAATACAAACAAACAGAAAGATAAAAATGCTACAATAAAATTTGTTTACATTTGAAATCGATTATGTACCGGGTCCAAGTACTCCACCGTCGGAACAGTTTGTTACTGTCTCTGGTGGTGGTGGAACTGGATACAAACAACGATAACATGGTCCACCATCATGGTTATAAATGGTCAGCTAACAAGAGATAGAAAAAAGAAGTTCCAAAAAGTATTAGGTGCTCGAGAATGAACGTAGCCAGGTTAATCCTTTGACTCTTCTCTGCATGATTCGGAGATGGTTTAAATTTAGACTAAATCATTACCTGGCCTTCAAAACGAAGTGCACTTCCGGACACAAGTGGTTTTTTTAGAATAACGCAGGCATCGTTCAATAGATATCGTGTGGGAACGTTGTCTGTAGCATCAACAACGATGTCGTACTTGATGAACGCGAGTTAAGAAGCCATAAATAGATTAAGTGTAAACACCCCTCAACCTCTGGTTATTCCGTCTTTCAGAAGCAAAATTATGACAAACTTTAAAGTATTTTAAAAAGTAGAAAGGTCACCTCTATCAATTCATACGCAATTTACACGCAAAAAAGGAAAGGATATTCATTAACAATGACAAGTGCGTTTTTTGAGTTAAGTAGAAGTTGATAAGACAAACACTCAATGTTTCCGTTCAACCTAATTATAAACTAATTGAAGAATAATTTTCTTTTTGTCGAACTACACAGGTCTATATACTGACTGCAAAACGGATCTTTTGACGGATTCTGCTTTTGAAACGCCGACGTCAGTCTCGCTGTGTAGAACTTGCCGATGTAAGTTATTAACCTCCACTTCGTCATAATCGACGATACCAAGTTTTCCTACAACAAGATAAGTTTCTCTTAGTTTCTTGGTTAAATATGGGCCATGAATTCCGTTTTCGAACCGATCCCTGCAGCTGCTAAATAGATAGCTACAGGACATCCAAGACCACCGGCACCAACAACGAGAACAGATGTCTTTTTCAGATTTTCCTGACCTTGAATCGTAAACACAACAAATACTTAAAAATAGAAAAAAAATGAATTTTGATCTTAGTTCTGACCTTTGACCCCGATTTCAGGCAGGATTAACTGACGGCTGTATCTCATTACTTCGTTTCTCGATAAGGTTTTTTTCTCGTTGCCACTTCCACATGTTTCCTTTTAATAAAATTAAATAAATATAACTTCGTAAAATGTTTTAAGTTTATGAAAAACAAAGAAAAATAACAACATGTGTGAATATTACATTTAATGACATGGAGGCTGCCATCTTGAATTACAATTTCATCATCATACTTTAATATTCTGTCGATAGATGGCGCTGTACTGCCAATGACGTCATTAGGTTTAAATTCATGCAACAAACTCTTGAGTAAACTTGTCATTTCACTTTAATTTTAAGTGTTTGATGGCTTGACTTAAAACAAAATAATTTAAACCAAATAAATTAAAAAAAATATTTTCCAGTGTTAAAATCTTGTTATCTTAGGTTACGTTTAAGGTTAAGTGTTTTTCTTGAATTCTGGCCATGATTACTTTTTGGCGTCACGTATTGTGCAATAGTAGCGTCATCTATCGGCCAATTGCAGCCATACAAAACACGTTTCTTGTTTGCAATTTCTTTCTGGAAGTTTCTATCTGGGCCGAGAAGGAGTTTTTCTTTTGGAAAGGTTAATTTTCATTATAGCGATTGGTTTTGCATCAGAAAAGTCTCTTTACAGTCAACTATGGCAAGCGATAATAAATCTCAGGTATAATTACGCACTTATGAGCAAACTGTGTTGAATTAAATGTTCAAATTGATCGGTTTTTTTTTTGGTCTTTTATTAATGAACTTTTTTTCTGTACGCAACTTAAAAGGCTTTGAAAGAGAAGGAGTTGGGCAATGAAGCTTACAAAAGACGTGATTTCGAGGCTGCTTTATTGTGCTATAAGAAAGCTTTCGAATTGGACCCAACCGAAATGACCTTTTTGACCAACAGTGCAGGTGGTTTTTCCTGTTTAGATCGTTATTTGGGCAGACTTTCGATTAGCAGCCGCTAGCCTCCAAGGTAAGGCGCTGCGGAGTTGTTATATAGGTTGTGCCGAAGGCGCGAATGAGGTGTACAATCTCCTGCTGCTTAGAGGCTGCTAATCGAAAGAATTTTTCATTGTTTTTTTTATAAAAGCTTTATATTCAACGGTTGATAACTTTGAATTCTTTTTCATTTGAAAGCCGTTTACTTCGAGCAGAAAGCGTACGAAGAGTGCATCAAAGAGTGCGAAAAAGCTATCGAAGTTGGACGACAGAATAGATCGGATTTCAAAATCATAGCAAAGTACGATTCACGTATCAAAGATGTTTATAATTTTTTTAACCAACATTCTTCTTAACTTAGGGCTTATTCACGGATAGCAAATGCTCATCTTAAGTTGAAAGATTATAAGAAAGCGAGGGATAACTTTCAGAAGTCATTGGCAGAACACAGAACTCCCGAAACAAAAGAGAAACTATCCGAAGTAAAGAATTGGACATTTTCAGAGAAAGAAAAATGGGACTTAACCGCTTTTTTTTGTTCTGTTTATTGTTTTCAGGCTGAAAGAATTCTCAAAGAAGAAGAACGGAAAGCTTACGTTAATCCAGAGAAGGCTCTCGAAGAAAAGAATCTTGGAAATACTTGTTTTCAAAAGGGTATTTTTATAAAGACTTTTTTCGTGTTTTTTTCTTCCATTTTCACTTATTTTTGTTCGTTTTGTTAGGTGATTACCCTCAAGCGATTAGACATTACACGGAAGCGATCAAAAGAAATCCAGAAGATGCCAAGATTTTTAGTAACAGAGCTGCTTGCTACACGAAATTAGCCGAATTTCATCTCGGTCTTAAGGATTGTGATGAATGCATTCGTTTAGAGCCTACTTTTGGTTCGTTAATAAACGATTGAGTGTATAAAGGGGATTTTTTTAACGTCTCGCTTTTCTATGAAAGTCAAGGGTTACATTCGAAAGGGAGCCGTTCTTCTGGGTCTAAAAGAACCATCGAAGGCATTGGTGGCTTATCAGAAAGCGATAGATCTTGATGCTAACTGCCAAGAGGCCATAGACGGTTACAGGAAGTGTATGATGGCAAGTAATTCCGATCCGGAAGAGGTGAGAAAGCGAGCAATGGCCGATCCCGAAGTTCAGGGTATTCTTAAAGATCCTGCGATGAGGCTAATCTTAGAACAGATGCAAGAAGATCCAAAAGCTCTTCAGGAGTAAGTTTTGACTGTTTTGAAATTCCGTTTTTAAATTTTACAGTCATGATCTTATTTACTATTTACAGGCATCTAAAGAATCCAGAAGTTGCCGCCAAGATTCAGAAACTATTAGAATCCGGTCTCATTGCCATTCGTTAAATGCGTTTCAAAGAAATTCAAATATTTGAAATGCAGGAAACATTAGTTCATAACATTCACTTACAATTCTTACTTTCTTTATATATATATAAATGCAAAAAAAAAAAATACAAAGAAAAAGTGAAATTGTATTTGTTGCCGAAATATTTACTTGTTATGTTTTAAAAGCATCTTTTTTATTGCTTTTTTACTCAAAAACAAGAAGAAAAAACCTACACAGTATAAGTATGCAAATATTTTTTTGATAAACCTTTTCATTTGGTTTTTGTTTGGCTGGTGAAAACGTTTTTTTTTATCAGAAAAGTTAGTTTCAAAATTTCTTTATAACAATGTTAAATTTCTAAAAAAACAAAAAACAGAAAATAATCTTCAATAAAATTGAGTGCAGTATTCATTTTATATTTATTTAATTTCATTTAAGTTTATCTTAGAAAGTTTTAAAGTTGATGCTAAAGAAGGAGTAGCTCTGCATTCTCGTGTTGATACGAGCGTATCTTTCAAAATAAACTTTTTATAAACAAAAAATTTAAAGAACATCGTCTGCTTGAAGTTGGGTAATTTTCAAAGTGATATATAAAGCTTATTTTGAAAAATATCAACATGAAAATGCTCAGTTGTGATTGAGTTACATTTCTAGTTTCTAAAACACTTTCTAGTTTCGAAGGTAAGAAAGAGTTATGCGTTTTTCAATCAACGAGACTGTTTAGAGGCTATAATTCTATAATTAATTCAAGGTTGGATTAAGGTAAGATGGAGGAACAACCGCAGATAAACATAAAAATAGAGGTATCTCTACTCTTATTTTATAGAACAATGTTTTGAACGAGTGTGTTTTAAGTGTACCCTTTCTATGAGATTCTCTTTCTAATTTTGTATCAGCTTAGCTAGCTCTTTATACGGATAACTTTGATTCTTACGAAGCCCATATACTGTTGTTATACATTTTTTTACATTTGTCATTTAAAAGTTAGGATAACTGAGTATGCGTGGAATAATATTGTGCGCACACAATAATAATCTTGGTACAGGGACAACTGGCCTCTCCCTCTGACCCACCAAAATTCCCCTCCAAAATTTAATAATGTTTTTAATAGAGATGCTAGCGCCATCTATTGTTATTCTCTTAAACATGAGTTATGTGTGTATATTTTTTCGAATTTTAAATTTTCCCTCTTAAACTCTAACCCCCCCACTAACCCACTAATGTAGCCTGGCCCAACACTAACCCACTAACCAAACCTAACCTAACACTTTATACTTAGACTTTATGTAAAAGTTGATTATTGCACCCCTGTCTTCAAACATTTCAAACATTAATTAAAAAAGTTCCATGTTAAAAATCCTATACCTTCAAAAAAAGTTTTTGCTTTTTGGCAAAATTTTTTTAATGGAGACCGTGGCTCCATCTACTTTGGCTGAATTTTTTTTTAAATTTATTTTATAGATTGGTTTGACATATTATTTAACAAATCTTTAGTATAATTTGTTAATAGTAGCAGTTGTCAGTATAGCTATATTGGTAGTGTCTCTGGCTTGTGAATTTGTGTCTGTGGGTTCAAATCTCAGCAGTGTTTCTTTGACATTTTAATATTTTAAAATTGTTAAAATAAACATTAATATATTTATTGTTAAAATGATGTCACATGCCCCGCCCTTTTGTGTGAGATGGCAATTTCTAATTGGTTGATATTTGGTCTGACACATATATAAAAGGACAGGGCAAACAACCTTCTTCCGCTGTCTCCAAACGCCTGACAGGCATCTAGACAGCTTCAGAATATTTTGGCTCCACCCTTTTATGAGTGTCATCAATTTCTAATTGGTTGTAACCTAACTCAACACTAACCCACTAACCTAACCTAACCTAACACTTTATACATGGACTCTATGTAAAAGTTGATTATAGCGCCCCTGTCTTCAAACATTTCAAACATTAATTAAAAAAGTTCCATGTTAAAAATCCTATACCTTCAAAAAAAGTTTTTGCTTTTAGGCAAATTTTTCTTAATGGAGACCGTGGCTCCATCTACTTTGGCTGATTTTTTTTTAAATTTATTTTATAGATTGGTTTGACATATTATTTAACAAATCTTTAGTATAATTTGTTAATTGTAACAGTTGTCAGTATAGCTATGTTGGTAGTGTCTCTGGCTTGTGAATTTGTGTCTGTGGGTTCAAATCTCAGCAGTGTCTCTCTGACATTTTAATATTTTAAAATTGTTAAAATAAACATAAATATATTTATTGTTAAAATGATGTCACATGCCCTGCCCTTTTATGTGAGATGGCAATTTCTAATTGGTTGATATTTGGTCTGACACATATATAAAAGGGCAGGGCAAACGACCTTCTTCTGCTGTCTCCAAACGCCTGACAGGCATCTAGACAGCTTCAAAATTGTTTGGCTCCACCCTTTTATGAGCATCATCAATTTCTAATTGGTTGTAACCTAACTCAACACTAACCCACTAACCTAACCTAACCTAACCCCTTATACATGGACTCTATGTAAAAGTTGATTATTGCGCCCCTGTCTTCAAACATTTCAAACATTAAATAAAAAAGTTCTATGTTAAAAATCCTATACCTTCAAAAAAAGGTTTTGCTTTTTGGCAAAATTTTTTTAATGGAGACCGTGGCTCCATCTACTTTGGCTGATTTTTTTTAAATTTATTTTATAGATTTGATTGATATATTTTTTAACAAATCCTTAGTATAATTTATCAAAGTACCAGTTGTCAGTGTAGCTATGTTGGTAGTGTATCTGACTTGTCAACTTGTGTTCCTGGGTTCAAATCTCAGTAGTGTCTCTTTGACATTTTAATGTTTTAACATTATTAAAATATACATAAATATATTTATTGTTAAAATGATGTCACATGCCCCGCCCTTTTATGTGAGATAGCAATTTCTAATTGGTTGCTATTTGGTCTGACACATATATAAATGGGCAGGGCAAACGACCTTCTTCTGCTGTCTCCAAATGCCTGACAGGCATCTAGACAGCTTCAGAATTGTTTGGCTCCACCCTTTTATGAGTGTCATCAATTTCTAATTGGTTGTAACCTAACTCAACACTAACCCACTAACCTAACCTAACACTTTATACATGGACTCTATGTAAGAGTTGATTATAGCGCCCCTGTCTTCAAACATTTCAAACATTAATTAAAAAAGTTCTATGTTAAAAATCCTATACCTTCAAAAAACGTTTTTGCTTTTTGGCAAAAATTTTTTAATGGAGACCGTGGCTCCATCTATTTTATCTGATTTTTTTTAAATTTATTTTATAGATTTGTTTGATATATTCTTTAACAAATCCTTAGTATAATTTGATAAACTACCAGTTGTCAGTGTAGCTGTATTCGTAGTGTCTCTGGCTTGTGATCTTGTGACCCTGTGTTCAAAACTCAGCAGTGTCTCTTTGACATTTTACCTTTTTAAAATTGTGAAAATAAACATAAATATATTTATTGTTAAAATGATGTCACATGCCCCGCCCTTTTATGTGAGATGGTAATTTCTAATTGGTTGATATTTGGTCTGATGCTTATAAAAGGGCAGGGCAAACGACCTTCTTCAGCTGTCTCCAAATGCCTGACAGGCATCTGTAGACAGCATCAGAATTTTTTTGGCTCCACCCTTTTATGAGCATCATCAATTTCTAATTGGTTGTAACATAACTCAACACTAACCCACTAACCTAACCTAACCTAACACTTTATACATGGACTCTATGTAAAAGTTGATTATAGCGCCCCTGTCTTCAAACATTTCAAACATTAATTAAAAAAGTTCCATGTTAAAAATCCTATACCTTCAAAAAAAGTTTTTGCTTTTTGGCAAATTTTTTTTAATGGAGATGGTGGCTCCATCTACTTTGGCTGATTTTTTTTTAAAGTTTATTTTATAGATTGGTTTGACATATTTAACAAATCTTTAGTATAATTTGTTAATTGTAACAGTTGTCAGTATAGCTATATTGGTAGTGTCTCTGCCTTGTGAGTTTGTGACCATAGGTTCAAATCTTGGCAGTGTTTTTTTGACGTTTTTATATTTTCAAATTGTTAAAATAAACATTAATATATTTATTGTTAAAATGATGTCACATGCCCCGCCCTTTTATGTGATATGGCAATTTCTAATTGGTTCTATTTGGTCTGACACATATAAAAGGGCAGGGCAAACGACCTTCTTCCGCTGTCTCCAAATGCCTGACAGGCATCTAGACAGCTTCAGAATATTTTGGCTCCACCCTTTTATGAGTGTCATCAATTTCTAATTGGTTGTAACCTAACTCAACACTAACCCACTAACCTAACCTAACCCCTTATACATGGACTCTATGTAAAAGTTGATTATTGCGCCCCTGTCTTCAAACATTTCAAACATTAAATAAAAAAGTTCTATGTTAAAAATCCTATACCTTCAAAAAAAGTTTTTGCTTTTTGGCAAATTTTTTTTAATGGAGACCGTGGCTCCATCTACTTTGGCTGATTTTTTTAAATTTATTTTATAGATTTGTTTGATATATTCTTTAACAAATCCATAGTACTGTTAGTTAGTCAATTGTTAGTCTGGCTGTATTGGTAGTGTCTCTGGCTTGTGAACTTGTGTCCATGGGTTCAAATCTCAGCAGTGTTTCTTTGACATTTTAATGTTTTAACATTATTAAAATATACATAACTATATTTATTGTTAAAATGATGTCACATGCCCTGCCCTTTTATGCGAGATGGCAATTTCTAATTGGTTGATATTTGGTCTGATGCTTATAAAAGGGCATGGCAAACAACCTTCTTCCGCTGTCTTCAAACGCCTGACAGGCATCTGTAGACAGCTTCAGAATTGTTTTGGCTCCACCCTTTTATGAGCGTCATCAATTTCTAATTGGTTGTAACCTAACTCAACACTAACCCACTAACCTAACCTAACCTAACACTTTATACATGGACTCTATGTAAAAGTTGATTATAGCGCCCCTGTCTTCAAACATTTCAAACATTAATTAAAAAAGTTCTATGTTAAAAATCCTATACCTTCAAAAAAAGTTTTTGCTTTTTGGCAAAGATTTTTTAATGGAGACGATGGCTCCATCTACTTTGGCTGAATTTTTTAAATTTTGTTTTAGGAAACATTCAAGGTTGTGAAATATCATAAGTCTAATTTATTAGTGTGATTGTTGTCGTTGTCTGTTTGGCTGTGGGGTTAACATCCCTGTCTTCTGAACTGGGTTTCATGGGTTCAAATCTGAGTGGAGATATTAACCAGAACCAATTTTTATTTTCTTCCGTGACCCTTCTACTTTCTATTAAATAGTCAATTTGTTTTTAAAAAATTTAAAATTGACTTTTTAATTCAAAGTTTAAATGTGCACAATATTATTGCGCGCGTACGCAATATTATTGAACATAAACTATTGTGCGTTATGTCCCAAACGGGCTTCCATAGACTTACGCCCACCCTGTATTTAAATTTTAATTGTAGATTTTCAATGTTGCCAATAGATGGCAGTATAGTCGATTGGTTTTCTTTTGCTATTTTTTCCCTCTTGATCATGACGTGTCTTTTGTAATATGTAACATACAAGAAAATGAATTTTTCTTCTTTTATAGTCTTATTTTTACTAATTTCTAATTTAATATTAGTTAATTGTGAAATTTATCGTTTGAGGTTATGTGGAGATCCAAAATGTAAAGGTAAATTACGCAAGAAACCATCGATTTTGTTAAGAAAAAACGATTCATTTCCCTATTTTTCTCAGGCTTATATTTTATATATGTGTCGTTGTAACTTGACATGATTTTTGACGATTTTCAGCGCGGAATTTAATTTTAAATCGCGTTTGAATGCACGTAATTTTATAGATCCAATCTCAGAAGGGGTCACTCTCATCAAGTACAGTCGTGGAGAGGAAGGAATTCTGTCGTTTCAGAAGAACACAAAAGTGATTATCTATGGAAAATCGGTCGATGTTCAAGAATCTGAAGAAGAACTTTGGGAGGGAGAAGTATGTTTAAAAATATTGGGTATTCTTTCAATTAATAGCAGCTAGCCTTTATGCTAAAGCTGTGGTTGTACGATAAAGCTGTACAATCCTGTGCATAGAGGCTATCAGGCTTCCAATTGAATGAAGATATTTTTCATCTAATCGTTTTTTTCTTTCGTTTGTTCGTAGATTGATGGAAATAGAGGATTTCTTCCCAGAAGATTCATCAAAGAGACGAGAGTTCTGAGAAGCCAGTTGGACTACAAAGTGCCATTAGAGTCACAGGTATATATTTTAATAATTAATCATTACGTTTAACCATTTTTAAGATGGTTCATAAGCAGCTGCTTTTTCTAACTCGTAATTTCTCTGCCTTTCAGATGATCGAAATTAAAAGAAACTAGAAAATGTTTAGAAACTAGAAGACTAGTTTAACCACTTCATAATATTTTCATTTAGCTATCTTTCAAAAGGAGCTTTTTATAGACACAAATTTAAAAACAAATAGCTTATTTTAAAATATATCAGCATTAAAATACCCTAGTGATTGAGTTACCCTTCTAGTTTATAAAACACATTCAAGTTTCTCTTGATTTTAAACCTGAAAGACAAAAGAATGAGTTTTCGAGAGGCATTTGTACTTTAAAACTACCTTAAATCATTTTAATGATCGATTGTTTCATTTTTTTTTCAGCATGATTCGAATAAGAAGAGTGAAACGGAGAAAGCTGACGAAGTCAAACCAGACAGAACATCATATCTTAGTGACGTTATGTCTGATAGTAGGACAACTCCGACTGAAACAGAAAGTACTTCAGAAACAGACACGATGTCAAATGAAATCTCCATGATGGATGTTTCTAAAGAGATAGCTAGCGATAGTTCGATGTCTTCTGAGGTAAAACAAACTGTTGTGGTCATATCATCGTCGTTAGAAGTGAATGCCTCTTATGTCGACGGTGAAATCGGAGTCAATTCTGCCGTTTGGTTTCCCGAACGGGATGTTTCCGATGGAACGAGAAGCAGCGGATCGTTTTTTCCTGCTTTTGGTGTCAGTGCCGACAGTTCTATCGACGTAAAGGAACCGACACGTGATGACGCTGAGAAGGAACCCGTAAAGGAGGAGGTAACGATGGACGGTGTTCAGTATTCCGTTATCGATGGATCAACGCTTTTTGCCGATGATTTCGTAACGGATTCTTTGACACTGTTGTCATCTCAGACCGAACAGTCTTCCGAGAATTACGTTGCCACTCCGACATTAGTCCAAACTAGTTCGGATTCGCCCATTTCGATCACTCCTTCGTCTGTGGTCATCGAAAGTACGAAACCCGTGGCGTCTTTTAAGACGACCGGTAGCTTACTTGGTGAAATTTACGAGCTTGTTAAAGGTGGTGTGAAAGAATTTATCAAACAGAATCAATTTCAAGAGAATTCTCGCATGAAATCGAACAGAAAGCTACTTGAAGTAAGGTCTGAAGATGCGGCTGACGTGGAATCGGATGTTGGTGTAGAAACAGAAACCGAAAAACACGTTGAATCTAAAGATTCAGCTGAAGAGAAACTGGAATCTGACGTTTTGTTGGAATTAAAATCTGATTCCGATGCGAAAATTGAACCGAAAGTTATTTTGGATGAGATATCGGAATCAAACGATATTTCAGACGAAAAAATTCAACCAAAAGATGGTTCTACTGAGAAGACAGAAGCAAAAGAACTTTTAAATGACGAAGTTGAACCAAAAGTATTTTTGGATAAGAAAATGGAACCAAAAGGTCCCAATCAGTTCGAAAACAAAATAGACGAAAAAGATCTTTCTAATGAGAAGATGGAAGTGAAAAGTATTTCTGTAGAGCAGTCGAATGATACATCGAACGTTACAGTTGATTCGAAAAGTGATACAGTGGAACCGGGGAACCGATCCGAAGAGAAAATCGAACCAACCGCAGTTCCTGAACCTGCAAAGATAGAAACGGAACCAAAATCTGAACTGACTGAAGAATCTAAAATTCCATTGAATAGTAATTCAGACACAGCAAAGGATGAAGACGATGAAGATGTAGACAACGATGACGCAGAAGATGATGACGATGACGACGATGGAGATGATCCAGATGATGGAGAAGATGATGAAGAAGAGGAAACTACAAATGAAATCATTGAATCTAGTCTTGTAGATAGTATTAAAGACAGTATTACAGAATTACCCGGAGAGAAAAGCTACTTCAAAGATGCTGTAACAGATCGACCAGTTCCGGAACCATCGAATGACAAAGACGAAGTGATGTTAATTTCAAAGGACGACGATAACGAAGATGCCGTAACGCCATCGAGGGTCGAGATCACAACGAAGGAAACGGACAATGTAGATACAATTGACGTCCACACGTCGAACATGGTCGATATTTCAAATGATTCAAAGGGAGTAAACGACGACATTAAAGAAGAAGTTGTTAATTTAACTTTTAAAGCTGTTGCTGAAGAGTCTGCTGAAAATAACGATGCGAAAACTAATTTGACTTCATTGGATGCAGTTAATGAACATGTTGATAGTAAAAAACATCCTGATAATTCATCGGTTGAAACGGATTTGTCTAACGAGAAAGACAATGAATACAAGAAAGAACTGCAAGAAAAAGTTTTGACAAGCACTGTCTCAATGTTTCATCATGATTGGACCGATTCCATTGAAGAGCCGACGACAGAAGGGTCGCTTTTACCTCTTGCCGAACAGCTGGGTGGTTCCTGCGATGCTGAACGTGGTTTCGATGGCAGTTGTCCGAATCCTGTCGCTGAAAAAGAAAAGGACAAAGCGAACATTGATACATTTGTTGACGATAACGAAGTTGAACCTTCTGTTGAGGAGAGTGTCGATTACTTGCAGTTAGCTTTGGTCTATTTATGGTTTTTGAGAGACACAGTCCAATTTATTGTCGATTGTGTAAGTTTATTGATTTTCGACCTCAGATTATTCTGTTTTTTCAGAAGAGCAAAATGAAGAGAAACTAGAAATTGTTTTAAAAACTAGAAGGGTAGCACAATTGATATCTTTCAAAATAAGTTTTTACAGACCAAATATTTAAAAAAATCATTTATTTAAAGTTGATTGATTTGCAAACTCGTATATAAAGCTTATTGTGAAGGATATCAACATGAAATTACCCTGAAGTGATTGAACTATACATGTACTTTTAGTTTCTAAAACAAAATTTAGTTTTTGTTCAATTTTTGCACCTGAAAGATAGAATAATCAAAGTTTGAGAGTTGTTTACACCTGGCAAACCATCTCTTTTTACACACATTTCTTGTTTTCAGTTGCCTGAACCACTCCACACTTTTCTCTTGGACTTAGAATCGGCTGCCGTTTCTTCGAGAGTTGTTGTTTTCACTACAATTGTTGGTGTCTTCATTCTTTTGCTTCAGATCTCAGTCGTCGCTATTAAGGTTGGTGACAAAGTCTCACCTAAAACAAAAGTGTTGGCATCGCTAAAGTCTTGTTCATTTTATAGAAACGGCGAAAAGAGAAAGAATTGATTAGAAAACTTTGTAGTTTGGACCAGATTCATTTCGTGATTACCAAAGAGAGAGACGAACTGAAGGAAAAACTAGACAACTTCAATCACAATGCAAGTTTCTCGACTTGTGTGAAGAATTTGTTTTCTAATGTTTGTTAACTAAACGATATGATTTCTTTTGTCTCGTTTACTTATTTTTTCTACAGATAACCTCATGGAAATCGGATTATGCCGGAGCTCAAGATGCTCTTACGTCTCTACAGTTGGACCTCGAAGCTTCAAAGGTATTTCTCGGACTCATCTCTGGATGTACGAAGTTGTTCGTTGTTATTGCGGCTGTGGTTTTTATTATTTTAACGTCGTTGCTTATCTTTGTTGTTCGTTATTAACGTTAACTGTGATTAGTTTAGTTATGAGAAGCTTGTTATATTTTGTTTTTTTACTTGTAACTTCGTGTCGTTCAAAAGCCTAGAGCATTGAGTTTTTTCGGTTTTTCTGAGGTTGTTCAAATCGCTGTAGCAACCTAACTCTCATAAAAAATGTCACTTCATAACTTGAATTGAAAGCATGAGTCTCAATTCTAACGATCAATTCAAACTGCGTTAGGAAAGGCCATTGACCTGAAAAAGATCAGTTTTTCACGCTACCTTTTGTTCTTCAGGAACATCTTTCAGCTTTAAAAATAATTGTATTTCTTACTTTGTTCTTCAGTTAATAAGGTATTTGTTGTTGGAGTGATTTGAGCAAGTTTGGAAGTGCAAAATTAACTACGTTTTCTGAAATTTAGTGAATCACAAATTAATCGTTGTTTACTAACTTAAGGTGGTTTTAAAATCGAAATCTCTCTCGAACACTGATTATTTTGCCTTCTAGTTACGAAATAAAGAGAAACTTGAATGTGAAACTGGAAGGTATCTCAAATCATTTAGGGGTACTTTCATGCTGATATCTTTCAAAATAAGATATGTATGTGAGTTTAAAAATATGGGTCACATATCTTATTTTGAAAGATATCTGCATGAAAGTACTATTAAGTGATAGAGCTACCCTTTTACTTTTTAAAACACTTTCTAGTTTTTCTTAATTTTGTTCCTTAAAGACAGAATAATAAGATTTCGAAAACGTAAAAGTACATAAAATGTTTGGCCCTTTTTTACTTGAGTTTGGTCGAAATTTTAGCTCGTATAATTGTATTGCTGTCATTCATATAGCATGTTTTGTTGCATTTTTGTGCTTGCAAAAAAAAATCCCAACTATCAAGAATGAATGCAAAACGTTACAAGTCCAAGTTGGCTCCCTCGAGGAGCAGCTCGAAATGTCAACTGATGCTGGTCTGGAACTCAATAGCATGTTGTCTGAATTTTTGACTTCTCAGAGAGACGGTGGCAAGTTGCAGGAGGCCGTTGAAAGGCTTCAGGGGCAGTTGGAGTCGCAACGAGGACAACTGGCTGACCTGCAACTTTCGTACGAGACCACCGACCTCGAGGCAAGGGATTTTTGTTAAATTGGGTGGTGGTATAACCTGGTATATTGTTTTACTAGCCGATCTCATTTTAGAATCAAACATTGCGAACTGAATTGGGGGAATATGCTGAAAAGAATGAACAGTTGGCAACTCAGCTTGCACAGGTGAGTGACAATATCTTTCATGTTTTCGTGAATTTTTAAGCTGATTCTGGATCTTTTTTATAGACAAATGTCGAATTAAAAAACGTAGAATTAGCTAATGAGGAGCTTAAAAGTGGAATCACCGAACGTGATGAGTGTATCGAAAAGCTTCAGTTCACAAGTGATCAATTGCTCAAAGAGGCTGAAGTTTGGGATGAAAGGTGAAATCGAACTTCTTTGAATCTATTCTGCAATGTTTTTTTGTTTAGTTTTGTTGTTGTTTTTGTAGTGTTAAGGTATTGCAAGGTCAGTTGGAGAACCGTGAATCGGAACTTAAAGTTGCAACTGAATCTCTGGATTTGAAGTGTAGAGAACTAGAAGTAATATGAGTTGCACTCGATTTTTTATCAGTGTACATTAAAAGTGTCTTTTTAAAGAGCGTTAGGGAGTCTGTCGAAAAATTGCATACTCTTGGAAAGGCCGGTGAAAGTGATGGCACAGAAGATGCTGATGAGGTTTGGCAGTCTTTGCTTGAAGTGTCGTCCTTGAAGTCCGAGTTACAAGTCGTGACACGAGAGCGAGATGTTCTTTCTTTACAACTACAAGAAGAAGTTGAAGCTCGAAAAGATGCAGATGGTACGATAATTATTAAGGCCAAAACTTTTATTCAAATAAGATTAAAAAATGTAAGAATTGTTTTTAGAAATCGCGTATTTTACAAAAGTAGAAAACTAACCCAAAAAATTGCAAAATAACTACGAAAATTGTTCATTTTATGCAAATAGAAAATGTTTAATATGTAAGCAAGGGCTAAATAAATTTATTGTCTGATGAAATTAATAACTACAATCATCAGAAACAAAACAGGAAATTGAAAATGAAGTTTAAGAAACTCTTTGTAGAAATTTTTTTTTTCAAACAATAAAATCATTCTTTAAAAAAATCATGCAAATTCCCCTAAAAAATTATGCGATTTGAGCTTTTAATGCAAAATTTTGGTCTTAATTATTATGTTGTATATTCTGTTTCATATGATAATACTTTAGGTTTTTTAAATATCAGATCTTTCAAAACGTGCTGTCGACGATTCAGAAGTTTTACGTAAAGAATATGAAACTGCTCACAGAGAGCGAGAAGAAGCTATGAAGAAACTTGAAATCTTATCTACATATTTCAAAGAGAAAGAAATGCAGTTACAAAAGTTTGTATTTTACCAGAAACTAATAACTATAGAAATAAAATTCGATCCTAATCAAAATGCTTGTTTTCTTATTTTCCTATAGGGAATTGGGTGTCCAGGAAGCAAAACGTCAAGAAAGCCAAGAAAACGTCACTTCGGTCAATGTGAAAATGAACCTTTTTGAACAGGAAGTCGAATTATACAAGTGATAATTTATGATTATAAATAATTTTTAATAATTTGAATGATAATGTTGGTACAAGTCTTGTTTTTTGTCCCCTAGATCTCAAATTAGCAGTCTCAAAACGGAAATCTTGAGTCTAGAAAGGAGTTACAAAAACCAGGCAACTAATAAATTATTTTGTTAAACTGGTTTTAAAGTGTTTAAAGAAACCCTGAACTCTTGGTTATTTTGTTTTTTAATTGCAAAATTAAGAGATGCTTTTGAGTGTTTTAGAAACTAGAAAGATAGCTTAGTCACTTAAGGATACTTTCATGTTGATATCTTTTAAAATAAACTTTTTACATCAGTTTGATTAAACTCAATTTTGGCCAGACAATGTGTTTTAATTTTCTGTTTCTTAAAAAGGTTAATTTTGAAAAATATCAACAGGAAAATACTGTTAAGTGGTTCATCTACTGTTCTAGTTTCTAACACTTCCAATTTTTTCCTGGTGTTGCTCTTCTGAAACGTAAAATAATCAGAGTTCGAAAATCAGCTGTTCACAAAACATCTTAAACGTTGCTTTTATTCTAACGATTGTTTTTTAAAACTATTTTCTAGATTGCAAGTCATGAGAAAAAGGCACACGAAAACTGGGTAATTACTCATTAGGCTGAAATTCAAGTAGGAAACTTGACTCTCGCAAACTTCAACTTGTACCCTCTAAACAGGGGTTCTACACAGAAAACTCCGTTTTTAGTCAGTATCCTTAAAGAAGAGTTTTTTGTATTTGAATCTCAATCAGTCAAGTTTCCTTCTTGAATTTGAGCTTTTAAAATTAAATTGATATTTTATAGGGCCAATTGTCGTAAGTATTGTTATGTACACCTGGCCTTATATACGTTTGTTTAGACTGACTCATCATGATTCATTCGATTGTTTGTATTTTTCCTCTTGATAGTTGGCAGCCCGAGGTGCAGAAAGGAAGCTCGAGGAATCGAAACAAGAAGCCGCAACTCTTCGCAACAAGTTAGTGTCGTTTTGTTTTTACTTTTAAAAGAGAATTTGTAATTTTTTTATCTAAATATTATTTGTTTCTGCTTTAATATGATAAAGATTAACGCTTTTGGAGCAAGAAAAAAGTAACAGTCAATTAAATCAAAGTGAAGCAGCACAAAGTAAGCTTGGCAAAAGATTCTAAAAGTAACTTCCGAGGGGAAAAATTGAATTTGAACTTGTTTTATGTTTGCCATTTGAAGAATATGTGAGAAGTAATGGAGAAGCTCCATCTCCACCTCGGCTAGGGCCTAACGACCGTTACGACAGCATGGATCTCCCTACTTCTAGTAGGTCGTCGTTGTTTCGAGAGTCCATTGATTTTCCAAACGGAGTTGGAGTTCCGTTCCTTCCTGTGGATCGGCCGTTGCCTCCACCATTTCTTAGAGGCCTTCCGCCTCCTCCTTTGCTTCCACCTCCTCTGCTACCTCCATTTGATGACAGAGGTCCTTTACCACCTCCTCCTTTTGATCCAAGGAGAGGTCCTCCTGATCCGTGGATGCCACTTCCTCCAAGACGTCGTCCCATGTCTCCATCTTCCTACAGCAGAGGAGATAGACCTTCTCCGCCTTCTTCGAACGCGTCGCAACGTAACCATCTTGCGTCACCACCACCACTTGCATACGATAGGCGTCAATCTTCTTCGCGGCACACAACATCGCCTCCTTCTGATGTCGATGTTGGCTACGGTAGACCACTACCTCCTCCTCCTCCTAATCATGACGACAGAGGAAATCATCCGAGACCCTATGATAATCCGCCTCAGATGGCCTGGCGAGGTCATCCTCCTCCACCCGGTGCAAGGCCTCTTCCTCCACACATGAGACGAGACGTTTATCCTCCGGGACAATCTGGTAAATGACTCGACTCATAAATAATTGTAAATCGTAATTGTGCATGGCTACAGTAAATAAAAAAGTTTGCATATAAATTTAAAAATCTATTTCAGTTTCATGTTTATTTTATAAATTGTGTCGTTTGACATTTTAGATGGAAGAATCGATCCGAGAACGTCTTCTCCAATTACTCGGACGCAAACGGACGAAAGAGACACGGCGGGAGTTTGACCACGAGTATTTGAAACCCGTTTAGTACACATTTAGAGATGAGTATTTTAGTTGTGATTGGTTACAAGATATTTTTAAACGTATGAAGAGGGGAATTTTCTTTTAATGTAAATTTGTGTTTTCGTCTTTTTTTTTCCTTCCCCTCGAAAGGTATGTATTTAATATTTTTCTTCGATTTCATTTTATGTTTTGACAAATTTTATTCAGATTAATAATAATTAAACTAATGAAATCTCTCGAGATATATGCAGTCGAAGACAACAATTATTAGTACGAGAAAGAAAACGTTTGATTGGTGAATTAAAGTGCAGTTAGGTGACGAGACGAGATCTCTATCGTCTGGATATGGGTACATTTCGTCTATCTCCTTTACGAGAACGTTTATGTTACTCTCCTCCAGTAGAGTGAAGTTGACTCTGTACCATCCAGTATCGTGTAGAACGGCAAAAGATATTACATCCAATGTAGTTATATTAGTCTGTTTGAAATGTAACAGTCGTTTACGAAAGGAAGGAACACACTGAATTATAATCGTAAAGCCATAAAAGATTGAGAATATCAATCATGAATTGGTAAAGCTAAAAAAAATTGAGCAAATGTTTTTAAAAAAAAAAAAATAAGAACATACAGAAGATGATCTTTGAAGTTTTGCTTCTGACTTATTCTTTTTTGAATTCCAGTCTTTTATTGCTTTAAAATTTTAATTTTTCAATTTGGAGTCAAGAAAAAAGGTTATCTTTTTATAAAACTGTTTACAAGTGTTGCATAATTAGACCTCGTTTAATTTGGGAACCATTAAGGTGTTTGGAAGGAAATTGTTGTCCCAATGTGACGTAGAGTCCTTATCCAGTCGCCCTCCTTCAAGTTGTAAACAGTCTTGATTCCCACAAATACTGTTCATTTGAAACTTTTGTTTTACAGTTGGTAAACTAAGAAACTTTGCGCCATTTTCATCTTTAATAACAGTGTTCTTTCTGTCATAACATTCGAGTTGTTTTCCTATTTTAAAAAAGAATGGAAAATGTTAGATAAAAAGGTACCCAGGTGCTTTGATTTTACAAAAAAAAAAAAGACTTGATCATACTCAACACTTGGCAATCTTTGTATAAGGAGAAGAGGTTTTCACTAAATCCCAAGATGTGAAACAGTTCGTGAATCGTCAACTGTTGCGAGACCAAAAGGATACAATAATTGTTATTCTAGTTTACTCTTGACACTAAAAGCAGAATTACGAGTTCAAACAGTCGAGACTCTGACAGGTTTTGAACAAAACTGGGACATAAAGTAACGAGTCCCGCAATTGGACGGTCGTTTTCTCCAAACTGACATACTGTAGAGTAAGCAAGTGTGCCCTTTTAATTTAAAAGAGATACAAACTAGATTAAACATTTGAACTAAAAGTATGGTTAACAATGTACTTCACAGTCCAAAGTTGAATCGGAGATGATTCTAAAGTAGATTATATAATCTGCACCCGTCACACCCTTCCCTGATGGGATCGAGTGTGATGCGAGAGTAATGTTTGAATTGCTGTAGACGTCGAGACCGTCTAGGTGTTCGTCGGGAATTTTAAAGGAGGGCACGTTGAGGCACCGTTCGCCTTCATAATCCATGTTAAGCATTGAACACCTAATGAAGTAGTGGTAAAAAAAAATCGATTAAATCAATAATTGTTCTAAAGCAGTAATATTTTATGGAGTATCCTTTCTATTAGGAGCCACTAGCCTCCAATTTCGTGCTTCGGAGTTGATATATAGGTTGAAAGCGTCGTACAATCACATACTTAGAGGCTAAATGGCTCCTAATACAAAAAAAATTCCCATTAAACTGCTATGATAAGAATTAAACAGCTTTACGATAATAATTTACTTTCTTTTGTTTGGACCATTAATCCAGAATTTCGCACAAGCATTGTGTCGTTTGAGAAGAAGGTTATTTTCTTTGACGGGAATGACTGCTAGCAATTTAGAAAGAACAGCTAAAGATCTATGTATTGTAACATTTAGTCTTTTCGCTGTAGAATCGGACACAATTGATTGAAATGACAATTGTGCTTGAAATCTAAACGGCGAGTAGAAAGACGCCACATCAGCTGTTTCGATCAGTTTACTGTAATGAAAGACAATTAACATAGCAGCAAACGCTTTGACGCCAATGTTGTTATAAAAGCACATGGCCTAGTCCACGCGATCTGTCAAATTTCCCGCCAAAACACGAATCCCCCCCCCCCAATCAGGTGCGACACGTGTGAGGTATGCGACAAGAGGCTGTCAATTAATACTGAACATTCCGTTATTCATCAATTTATTCAACAGTGACGTCTCGTCTATAGAAATATATCTTCTTGACGTCACATAACTGGACAACTCGATGAATAACGGAATGTGCAAATTGTTTTTTTCGTAGGAGGCACGGTCAAGTTCACATGAGATTATTTACGTGAAGCCAAAAGTAATCTAATATGGCGATAATTCTGTAGTTATCATACTTGACAAAGCTACCATGTTTGGTCACCTGTTCGTTTGATTTTGTGCTTTGTCTTCCAAGCTTCTATACTTCTAAATCTCATTATATGCGCTTTGTTCATGTCCTCTATTACGTTTATCCTTACAAAATTTGATATCGTTTTATCGATATGTCCTTTTAACGGTTGATCGCCATTGTTTTTTGTACTCCGCGCACGTATTAAAAATAATGTATTGTTTAATTTAGTAAGAAATAAGGATCGTAGCACTGGTATTTGATTTTATATTGACGAATTAAGCTAAAACTGAATTCAGCTATTTTCATTAGTGATTCTTTTATGTTATAATTACGATTAAGCGATTAACGCGCGAACTACTTTATTTGAGCGGATGAATACAATTCAGATCCAAATTTTTTTTTTTAATATATTGTAATAAGAGAGGGGGTAGTGAAGTGGCTTCGCTTTGGTCGCCATATTTCTCATTACGTATTGCAGGCAGCTGCTGTTTTGTTTTGATGGAGTCGTTGTCGCATTTCGGTCACTTTTGTGTCCATTTCCGTCGTTTTCGATGCTTAAATGGCCACATTTAAGCAATAATAACTTAAAATTATTTGCGCTCAATCAACAAATTAAGTCTTAAACGTGAGTTTGTTCGATTTACGAACGATTTTGAGCTTGAAAATACTGAATTATTTACCCGTTTTTTAAAGTAGATAAAATCCTTGAAAGCGTTGGGGGTGGGAATGGGGTGGTCGTATGACGGCCATTTTTAAAGGGAGGGTGACCATAAAAGCATTAAAAACCCAACACACGGGCGTAAATTACGATTTTAAAGCTGTTATGTCTTTATTTATAAGCATTTTTTAGCATAGGCAGGTTAATTTGATGACGTAGAACGAAGATTTTAATACGATTACGTTCAATTTTTATAGGAAAATCTCAAGTTTGAGCTTGAAATATGTCCGGTGGAGTCGGCACTACGGTGCCTCGTATTATGGTCTTTAGACCAACAATCGATGAATTTCAGGACTTTTCAAAATATATTGCACATATGGAAAGTCAAGGAGCTCATAAGGCTGGTTTGGCAAAGGTTTGAGTCTTTCAACTTGGTTCAAAAACTGATAATAACTTAACGAATTTGATTGGTTTTTTTAATAGGTGATTCCACCGAAAGAATGGATCCCACGTAAAAACGGTTATGATGATATTGGACACATAAAGATTCACTCTCCGATATCACAGATGGTTAATGGGCGTCAAGGTCTTTATCAGCAGTTTAATATTCAAAAGCGTTCGATGACGGTTTCGGAATTTAAGAATTTGGCCAATAGCGACAGGTCGTATTAATAAAATTGGTGATTGTCGTTCGTTTCGTTTCATATGGATACTTTAATCGTTTTGAACAGGTATCGGACGCCAGTTCACTTTGATTACGAAGATTTAGAGAGAAAATACTGGAAGAACATCACGTACAATGCTCCCATTTACGGAGCCGATGTTTCGGGTTCTCTTTATGATCCAGACGTGAAGGTTAAGGGCGAAACTTTTCAATTAAATCATTTTTTTTTTGAGAATTATCTTAAGAAGGAACTTCAAGATTCATATAAAAACTAGAAGCGTGTAAACGATGGTACCCAGATAATTTGCATGATGTCTTTTACTCTTCTAGTCTTAATGCATTCTTGAAATTTGTTTTGTCTCGAATTAAATAGAAATTAAGCTATTGTACTCAAGTAGATGTCTTTTGAACTCTTGATTATTCTGCATTTCAGAAGAACATTCAAAAGAAATAGAAACTAGAAGAGTAACTGAAACGCTTAAGACTTTGGTGCTCATATTTATAAAAAATAAACTTTTTATGAGCCAAAAATCGAAAAAAAAACTTAAAATTTTATCATTAATAGTTTATTTTTAAATATAAGAACAAGCAACCTAAAGTAATTTACTCTTCTAATTTATAAAACACTTTCTAGTTTCTCTTAATTTTGCTTCTGAACTGTTTTTGGACTTAACAAGACGGCTTTAAAGAGAGGAGCGAATTATTAAAAAGACTTTCGTTTATTGTAAAAACACAGGAATGGAACATAAATCACTTGGATACAATCTTGGATTGCGTTTCCGGTGATTACGGAATCAAGATCGATGGTGTAAACACGGCTTACTTGTATTTTGGAATGTGGAAGACGACATTTGCGTGGCACACAGAAGATATGGACCTGTACAGCATCAACTACTTGCATTTTGGCGCTCCGAAGTCTTGGTACGTCATTCCACCGGAACATGGGAGGAGACTCGAGCGATTGGCAAACGGTAACTAATGGCAGAATGTAATTTTTTGTTTAGTTTCTCATCATTGTTTTTGTATCTCGTTTCAGGTTTCTTTCCTTCGAGTCTTAAGTCTTGTTCTGCGTTTCTGAGACATAAGATGACTATTATTTCACCTCCGATGTTGAAACAATATTCGATTCCAGTCAACAAAGTGACTTATACTCGTTTTTTATTTATTATTTTTTTTTTGAAGAAGTTGTTTCAGTGTGTGCCTTTTTATAATTTACAGATTACTCAGGAACCCGGTGAGTTCATGATAACATTTCCTTACGGATATCATGCTGGTTACAATCACGGTTTCAATTGTGCGGAGTCGACTAACTTTGCCACCGAACGATGGGTTGAATATGGAAAAAGGGCGTCACAAGTAAGACCTTTATTTACCATTTATATACGATCATTTCGTTTTTGTTGAAAGCGCAAGCTTTTCTTATCTTAATTCTGTTATGAAGAACCCTTTTTTATAACAAGGTTTTGAAGCATAACGATTTGTTTGAAACTGGTAGAGCAAAATATGTGCAAAGCACGGAATTATGTCTAAACTCTGAAATATGTGCAAATGCACAAAAGCGCTTGGAAAAACGTGGAAAAGCAAAATATAAGAATGCATAAAAACGCGGGAAAGGTGCGGAAATGGTGCGGCTCTGTGTATTGTCATATTTGCCCTTGTTTCTAAGCTTTTCTTCGTCTTTCCGTATTTTTTTCACTCGTTACTGTGTTTGTTTATTCTTCTAGTTTCAGATAAATATTAAATTTTAAGAAAAGTTTTTCCTGATTGTTCTCTTATCTCAAAACAAGACGAAACGAGTTTTTCTTTTCTTTCTAAGTGTACGTGTCGTAAAGATTGTGTGAAAATCAGTATGGAGACATTCGTGAAAAGGTTTCAACCGGATCGGTATGAACTTTGGAAAGTGGGTAAAGATGTCGGACCACATCCGGAGGATCCGTCTCGTTGCACGGCTGCTAATCCTCCTTCGAAAGCAGAGCTCGTTATGAACAGCAGATCGTCAGTTTTGTTTTTCTCTTTCGTCATTTTCAAGTTGACGTGATTGTTTTATCTCGTCGAATCTAAAGTTTTGATTTTTTGTTTTCTTACTAGAATGGCATCTGGTCGTCAGGGTAAAATGTCGAGCGTGTCGAAACGACATCCAATCTCCGATATCGGCGACCTGAATAGAAAGAAACACAAGAGTGGAGATACGGAACAGTGTAGCGTAGATGACGAATCCGAATGTGAAGAGGACAGTGAAGAAGAGGAGGAAGAGGAAGTGGGCGATGGTTGTGAAGGAGGAGGAGAGGTCACTAAGAGCATAAATGCTGACCACTACAGCACTCTTAAGTGCCACGTAGTTCTTTCGAAGAAGAATTCGGAATCTAACGAGTATAAAGCGTCGCTCGGTGGTCTCGTCAAGTGTAACAATGAATCGAATGTGTACGGTAAAAAGGTGGTCGATTGTCAGGTAGAACTTCGTGAAATCGACAAGAGTACGTTGGTGGCTTCACTTCCGGAGACAGTTCGCAAACTGCAGGATCGTATCAGCCAGCAATCGATTGTTCAAACTCCGGCGACGATTGATACAAAACCGTTTGTTCCGAAAACGGTTCTTAAAAACCTCAAAACGGAGGCTCTTCTTCAGCCTTGTATTCCAAAACTTTCAACTTCCACTTTCCCGCCACCGACGACGACTGTGTCGCCGCCACAGCAGCAACAACAACCACAGACGCAACTTCAACAACAGCAGCATCATAAACAACCTAAACTTCAACAACAGCATCATCTGCCACTGCCGCCGCAACCTAAACCACAGCTTCATCATCATCATCACCACCACCAACAACAACCACAAACTAAACAGCAGCAGCAGCAGCAGCATCATCAACAGCCGCAACCTAAACAACAACTACATCAACAGCAGCCACAACTTCAACAACAACAACAACAGAATCATCATCAGCAACCTGTGTATTCGATGAAATCAGAGTTTGCGGCTGTTGTTACCACGTTCGGTGGCTTGAGTCATTCAGCTTCTAATCCTTACTATGTGATGGCTTCACAATATGATCCGAATGCTTATCGCACTCAACACGCTATCAGTGTACAGTCCGTGTCCAACTATTTGCCCGTTCTTTCGTTTTCTTCTTCGCCCTCGTCCTCCTCCACCTCGTCGTCGTCGTCATCCGTGCCTTTGAGCTATTCTACATTCATTGACGACTACGGTCACTTGCGAAGAAACAATTTGGATGTCCACGGTGACTTTCAAATCGGACAACAGCAGCAGCCACTGTTGATCCACCAACATGGTGCGATTTGTCCTCCAAATAACAACACCATGTCAAACTTTGTGTCGGCGCAACAGAATTCGATACAGATGCAGGTTATTATGAAATTTTTTTTTACTGCATCATTTGTAAATAAATTTTTGTTTTGTTTTTCTCGTAATAATCATCAATAATTCCAGATTTAGGACAGTCATAAAGAAAATAACAAAAAGCAACAATTTTTTTTAAAAAAATGTTTCTTTTATGTTGGTTTGTGTAAATGACTCGAGCTTTGACTATTCTGTTTTTCATTCCCAAAATGAAAAAAAACTTGAATATGTTTTAGAAACTAGAAGGGTAGCCCAATCACTTCAGATTATTTTCATGCAGATAAAATGTTTTATAGACATAAAAAGCTTATTTTGAAAGATATCTAGATTAAAATACTCTGAAGTGATTAAGCACACCCGTTCTAGTTTCTAAAACACTTTAAAGTTTTTCTTCATTTTACACCTTAAAGACAGAGTAATCAAGAGATTGAGAGGGGTTTACACTTTAAAGTTGTGGTTATTTTGTCGTTTCTTTCGTAAGTCTAGTATTACTGTTGATTATTAAAAATGACTATGACTCGTTGGATCGTTAGTAAACCGATTGCCGTTGTTTGTTTTTATGTTACAGATAAAACAGGAGGTGGAAGATGCGAATAGCTTGATAGCGATCGTGAGAGAGGCAAATAACGTTCTTTTGACGGAACATACGTATGCTGCACCCGAACAACAACAAATGAAACAGGAAATAATTACAAATGGCGCTGGTTATTACGATGATTCGGCAACAGCCGTCAAGTCGAACGTTAAAGTGGAACCAGATTACAAAATGTCGGTCGCGTGTGAAGCCGAAAGGCGTTCGATATCTTCTTCTATACAGAACCAACCAATTTGTGTTGGTTCAAACCAAACTGCGGATCTTTTTACGGTTCAGAACTGTGAACAGATTCGAGATGTCGTTACTAGTAACCCTGGCGGTCGTTACGACAACTGTCCACCACCCGTTCTAAGTCCACAAAATTCTCCACTCGGCGGCGGATCAAATTACTGTCCTTACTCATCCTCATCATCTCATTCTCGGCAGTCGTCACCGCCATTCAGTGGATACGAACATAACTACAGTGTAATGATGACGCATCCTCCAAACGAACTTTCGCCGCCTCTTCTCTCACCGCAGACCTCTTACGGCGGAGACGGAGGAGGAGGAGCCGGTGGAACATATTCCGATTCCGACGAGTGTTTGGGATCGACATCGATGACGAATAGAAGGATGATGATGATGACGACTACTCCTACTGGACCGTCTTCTTCATCTTCTACTACGAATGAGGTCAGTTATTTCAATCCATGTTATTCTTCTCTCGTAAAGTAATATTTTGATGACAAAAGTGTTCGTTTTCTTCATTTTTTCGATTGAAATTTTGTATTTTTTTGGTTTTTTTCTTTTTGTAATTATTTTTCTTTGTGAAAGCAGCAAATTGCCAAAAAGTGTTTTTGTTGTTAGCGCCACGGGACTCTTGAAATTTTTCTCTGTGTTCATCTGTGGATTTTTTCTATGATTTTCTTTTTTTCTCCAGTTTAATAAATGACTGCCTTTAGATTAAAGGAGGGAGTGGAATCGCTTGTTTTTTTTTCCACGCGGTTTGTAAATGCCGGAACTCTTTAAAGTTCTTTTTTTTTTGGGGTGCGTCTTTTTCTCTTATGCTTGAAGTGAAAAAATGGTCGTCAAATTATGAAACGATTCCTTTCAGATTTGTTCATTTTGCATAAATTTTTATTTATAGTTAGTTTCTTTTATTTTTCTTGTTTTCCTTTTTCTAAGCAAAAAAAAAAGCCAAAGAAAAAAAAGTGGATATAAAATTCCACGTAATATGTTATTTGTTTCAGTGGACATTTTTCGTAATAAATCTAAAAAAAAAATATGTAGATTTCAAAACTTGTTTACTTTTTGTACCAGTTGGAATCTTATTTACGTTCGTTTTGTTCGTTCTCACAAAATAAATCCTTTTTTCCTGATGATTCGATGTTTTATGAACAGGTGATTTTTCAAACTTTGTGTTTCAGTAGAGCAACACTACGATGAAAGTGGGTGTTTTTGAAACTAGAAGGGTAGCTCAATCACTTAAGACTACATTCATGTTGATATCTTTCAAAAGAAACGTTTTATAGGCAGAAATTTTAAATATATTGGCTGCTTAAAGTTGAAATGGCTTATTTTAAAATAAATTAAACATGAAAATACTCCTAAAATGATTCAGTTATCCTTTCTTGTTTCTAAAAACACTTTCAAGTTGCTCTGGATGTTGCACTTGAGTTACCAGGGTGTCGAAGGGCGTTCAAAATTCAAAACCAGCTCGCAATTGAGTCGTTTACAAATTCCGTTTATCATATAATCGTATTCGAACTCGGTTCGAGTGTAATTCTGACAATTATCATGGTTAGAGTCGTTTGTTTCGTGGTCGAATATGTTATTCCAACAGAAAGAATTGTCCGTATTTTTTTATTTACAGCGTGCCCAGTATATATATCGTTAATTTTACGGTATGTTGTTTGTTTTTTAATCTTCTTTTGTGTGGCTAACCCTGGTTTCCACTTGTTTTCTTTTTGTTGTTTCAGATACCGACACTTAATGTAAACGAGAATGCTGGTTGTTCGAGTGAACCACTTCATTGTAAAGATAAAACAACAGGCCAAAAGAATTGTAACAGAACAGGGAAAACCGGAAAACGGAAAAACGTTCGTGGTGGTGGTGGTGGTGGAGGAGGAGGAACGTCTCTCATTGCAACTGATAAGGAACATCTTTCTCAAGATTGGGCTAGACCACTTTCTGAACTGTGGCAATATAAACGCACTAATTTCGACGCAGAGATGGTTTTCAATGAGTTTTGCTCGGAAACGAGTCCACATTGTAGCATATGCTCCCTTTTCACGCCTCAACATGTGAGCATTTGCTGGATCTTCTTCAATTGTCATCGTGTTTCAGTCAAATAACCTGGTTAGGGGCTAGAGCTCTAGTTGGAACAAATTACTTTTTAAAATAATTCAATACAATTGTTATTTAAATCGGTGAAAAACTAATTAGTAATTAATTACCCAAACAAAAATAAAAGCAAAAGTATTTAGGCCTACAAAGTTTGAAAGTAATATGTGAATTACTAATTACTTGACAAAGTAATTCATAACTTTTGTCAAATTCTCAACACTGATTTTCCGAGTGTATATACTACTAAGTTTGACTACTAAGTTTTCCAACCAGGTTCTTTTGACTGAAAAATGCCTGAAAGTTGCCTTAATGATGTCGTTTGTTATACATGTCTTTTACAGTACAAGGGTTTGGAAGTGGATTCGAACTGTTCCGAAAATCGACCGAAGTTTACCGGTATATCGCAGAATATACCGCGTTCTTCTCTCGTTGTGATGCCCGAGGCTGTTTTCATGGCTTCTTTGACCAATCCCATAATTGATAACGTTGATTGTGTTGTTAACATCGATGCGGATGGTTGTAGTCGACTTCTTGTTTGCGAGGATTGCAAAGTTTGTGTTCATGCGTCTTGCTACGGAGTTCCGAATCCTTCTTCGGAACTGTGGAGATGTTCACGTTGCATAATACAGAACGTCAGCGCCGTAAGCAAAACATTCTGAAGAAACAAACGTGTTGGATCATTCGTGATAAAATTGCGTTTAAATTGTTTCTTTAGGAATGTTGTCTTTGCTGTTTGAGAGGTGGAGCACTGAAGCCGACGACTGACGGACGTTGGGCACACGTAATCTGTGCACTCGTGGTTCGTGATGTTTTTTTCGAGAACACATCGAAGAGAGAACCAGTTAACATATCAGCAATTACTCTTGCCAGACTGAAATTGGTTAATTATATTTTAAATTGTTTTAATCAGTTGGAAGTGTTTTTTACTTATGTTTATTTGTTGTTGTTCTGTAGAAGTGCATTTTTTGTCGTCAGTTGGTGCAATATTGCGGACGTTTTTCCGGAGCTTGTATCCAGTGTAATTCTGGCAAATGTAGACTGTCATTCCATGTTACTTGCGGCATTGCAGCAGGCGTCAAGTTTGAAGTTTGTGACTGGCCGGAATTGATTCGGATTACCTGCACCAAGCATAATTCAAAGAAACAGGTTGAAAAATTAATCCTATTTGATGAAATGTTACATTTAAAAAGAGTTGGTTTGAGTTGAGATTTTAGACTCTAGTGGGTGTTATTATAGAAAGATAATGACTGTTATATGACAATAAATTGTCATAGCACGAAACTTTGCAACAATCACAAAAGCAAGTTGCAAAATATTCGATCTTGACTCTTCTAGTTTCTAAAACACTTTCAATTTATTAATATTGCTTCTAAAAAGCAAATTAAGGAAAGCTTTTTTTAAAAAAAAAAGGTGAAAACGCGAACGAGAGCAAAATGGCAAATTATTTCTTATTTTCAGATCACCGATTTTCCACTTTCGGAATTGACCGTTGGCCAAGGAGTAATTGGTAGACATAAAAACGGCAGATATTATCTCGGCACAATTAGTAAGAAGCTGATTAAGACATATTACAGTGTGGACTTTTCGGACGGAGCCGTTTGCGACGATTTACTGCCAGTAGACGTCCAGGTTTGACAACTTTAAATTTGAATTAATTTCTTAAAACGGTGGCCGTTTTAACGTGACTCATTCTTAAGAACCGCGATTGCATTCGTGATGGTCCTCCAGCAGTTAACGAGCAGATAAAAGTCAAGTGGACTGACGGCATAGTTTACGATGCCGTATTTCGTGGTGTGAATTCGACAGTCAAGTACGAAGTGAGTTCACCACATTGATTCGTACCAAATGTCGAGAATTACAAACTAAAATCATTGACGTGTCTTTTTTAAAGGTTACATTCGAAGATGGCTCTCAGAGGAGCATGCGTCGCGAACAAGTTTATTTAAAAGACGAAGATTTGCCAAATAAGGTCAAGAATCGTATGGTAAGTAAAAGTGGTAACGTCTGGTTAGAGAAAATAAAAAGGCGTTTTTAATCGGTAACGAATTGTATCATCATCAGTCGACGGCGACGCCGATGCAACACGTTGGAATGTTTTACGACAATGATGCTCCAGTTGAAGAAAAAAGGAGTAGGACGACTAAGAAACAAGAACCGGGAACAGTTGTCTATTGGTAAAATCATCATCATATTTGACGACTTTTGTTTACGTTTTAAATTATTATTGACCAGGAATAATAATGATAAATTAACCATTCATAATATAAATTATATATATGTATGAGTCGATCTCAAAAATTTAAGTGTTCATAATATTTATATAGGAATGGTAGTTTTAAACATATTTTTTCCTCCTTTATTTTATCGTTTTTTCTTTTCTTTGATAATATCTTAAAATATGTTAATAAATACAGACAAATACACTTGTATTGAATTGGTTTAGAACTTTGGAAAAAAGATTCAAAGTTTAATAAATCAGTGTGATAAAAGTATTTCTATGACGACATCTTTGAAAGTAAACCTTTTATGGCAAGTTGAACATGTTCGACTTGAACTGCAAAAAAAAAAAGTTTAAAAAATGCCATAACCAGTTCATTTTTAAATTATCATAGAATTTTTTTTAGCATAATTGTAATTTACAGTAAACTTTGATTTTTTTTAAGATGGTTTATGAACAACTGATTTTGAAGTTGGATTGTTCTGTCTTTCAGAAGAGTGTTTTAGAAACTAGAAGGGTGGCTCAAGGGTATTTTCATGTTGATATCTTTAAAAAATTAACTTTTTATAGACAAAAATTAAAGTTGTCATCTGCTTAAAGTTGGATCATGTTCAAACTGACAAAAAGTTTATTTTGAAAAATATCAACATGAAAATATTCTTTTAGTGATTGAGCTACCCTTCTAGTTTATAAAACACATTGAAGTTTCGCTTCATTTTGCACCTGAAAGACAGAGTAATCAGTGTGAGAGGCGTTTACACTTTAAACCACCATAATGTTTCTGAAATTTGTATATCAAGGCTTGATACTATTATCTGTGGGTTTTATTTCTTTTTGAACACCCTGTATTTTATGTTAATTTAATGAACAAAAAAATTCAGCTACTGCAGTTTTAATGGGTATACAGGGTGGCCGTAAATATACAGAACGTTAATTTTCTTGTAACATTTTAATTTGACTGCTGTCGTTCATTTTTTTCCTGCAAATTTTATAAAATGCTACTATAAAAATTTGCTCTTATCAATTTTTATTGATAACGTATGAAAACAGAATTTGTGTAAAGTAACTTTTGAATCATCCTGTAAAGGAATACGGTCATGGTATTTTTATTGATCGATATGACGAGACATCGATATTTATGAGCTGGCGAAAATTGCTAGCGGCGGCTAGAAGATTTTAGATTTTGTCAGCAGCGGCGACTAAAGTAATCGACGTCAAGTGAACGACGTAAATTTGTAAAGTGACATATTTTAAAACTTTACGAGTCAAAAGCAGAATTTGAATCATTATTTATATGATATTTGTAATTTGTGACTCATGTGCTGTTGTTAGAAACAATTTCATTGGAAATCGACCGTTATTTCGTTCAGAAAACAGCGTTTTAAGACGATGCGGCAGCGAAACGCCGCCTTTCGTTCATACCATTCATTCAATATAATCGGTAGTGTTCATCATTAAAGTGATTTGTAATTCTTACAGACAAATAAGATGAGTGTCGGTCCTTTGGCTGTTGAAATCGTGTTCACATTCTGTCTGTCTGCCATATTACTGTATAAATATGGTGATTGGAAGAAGCACCACGTATTCGTTACGGTTCCAGTTCTTATTGCTTGGTATTTCTCGTTCACAATCATTGTCATGTTACCAATGGACGTTTCTTCAGTAAGTTATTTATTAAGCTGTTTCTATCATCGTTTCTAATGTTCTTTTTCGTATTTTTTCATTCACAGACGTCATACAGACAATGTTTGAAGGAGAATACACCTCCTCCGTTACCAACTCCAGCTTGGGAGAGCACACCGGTCACGAATTTCACTACAAGTGCGAACGAAACCGGTAACGATTTTATTTCTTCTTCGTCTTTTCGCATTACGTCACGATCAACTGTTCTAGAGGCAGAATCGCAAGGTGTTTAAATGCTTCGAACATTTTCGTATGTCGCTATCGATTGATTTAAACTTGTTTCTCTGATTGTTTTTTTTAATAGATGATCCAATTTGCAAGGAACCATGGAGCTATATTCCAAATAATTCTTTACGGAATTTATGGAGGATTGTTTATTGGACTTCCCAGTGTTTAACATGGTTAAAAAAAAAGAAAAGTTTTTGTATTTGTTTCTTGTTTTGTTGTGGATTTCTGAGTTTCGGTTTGAACTATTTAATTTGAATCTGGATTTTTTTTAAATTGTTTCTTTTTTTTTAAATCGGTTTAAGTTCTTTAAAATTTGGTGTGAAACCTCTTGATATTTTTTGTTTAGCTGCTGAAATTCAGTTCGAACCTCAAAGTTTGTGTTTTAAATTTATTAATTTGGATAATCGGTTCTTTAAATTGGACCTGAAGTTTCACCAAATTAGTTTTGGACCGTTCATATTAGGTTCAGAACTTCTAAAATTGAGTGTTTAATCTTAAAAACTTATAAAACAATTTTATTTTTAGAAAAAGCGTGATACGACTTAAGTTTTTTTCTTGTTTTAGGCTGATTCTTCCATTGATGCAGTCTTACAGTCAAGCGGGTGATTTCACCGTAACTGGGAAATTGCGATCGGCCGTGATAGACAATGCAATCTATTACGGAAGTTATCTTCTCATTTTTATCGTCTTACTCGTATACATAGCTGCATCGCCTAATCTTCACGTCAACGGGTAATCGTTTCGAGATAGTCAAGAGCAATACTTATTGACCTACGCCATGAGACTGAAGACATTTTTTTCTATCTCTTATAATAGTCCAAAATTGAAGATCATCTGTATTACGACGAGTAACACTTGGGGTCTTTTCCTTCTTGTTCTTCTTCTCGGTTACGGTCTCGTCGAAGTTCCTCGTACTTGCTGGAATTCGGCGAAACGTGGATTCATGTTGAACTACACGTACTTCAAAGCATCTAAACTACATCTCGAGAAGTGTGAGGCCGAGGATGCATTGGACGATATGTTGGAGGTACTAGTTTTTCTTAACTTCGATCTTCTGAAAGACAGAATAATTAACTTCTGAAATCATTTGTTTTTATAAACCGTTTTAATTCGTTTGCGTTTTCAGGATATCAAGAAGATTTCTGACAATATGGGATCGTCACATCCGTTGCGGAAGAATGTCGATACGATCATAGAGAAAGTTCGTCACTATTCTTTCAAAAATCAACACTTTAACGAATGATTTAATGTTTTTTGTGCTTGAAGGTTCCAGATGACATTCTCAACACAGTCAATAGTTATAATTCGGCAAATCGTGATCATGCCGATCATCCGATCTCGTTTCCTTCCGAGAAATCCTTGATACGGCTTCATCGACAGGTTTGTCTTTTTCTACAAACATTAAATCTAAAATATCATTGATATTTGAGTGTTATTATTTTTGTTTTCAGTTCAAGAAGACATTGAGGATCTGTCATCGTACGAGAACTCAGTGGAATATTCTCGTCGCCAGTGCAATCGAATTGGAAGACGTGGCACGGAACGAAATGAGCATCGACAGATATTTTAAGCCAAGTTTTCATACGTCTCATCCGTACTGGCTGAGAATATTCTATACTCCATCTTTGGGTAAAATTTTACTTGTTTAAAAGAAGTTGTCGGAGTTTGATAAAACAGTTTTGTCGGAGAGATTGTTTAGGTTTATGGGGGAAGAAAAACTATGAAAACGCTATTTTTTATTAAAAAAATTTCATTATTTAAATTGGGTTTCAATTAGCCATTGATCAAACTTTTGTTACTCTTATGTTTTAGAAGAAAACGCTTAGAAGAAATTGAAAGTGTTTTAGAAACTAGAAAAGTAAATTATATCACCTAAGATGGTTTATGAACAGCTGATTTTCGAACTCTTGATTATTTTGTTTTTCAGAAGAGCATAATTAGGACAAAATAGAAAGTGTCTTAGAAACTAGAAGATTAGTTTGTAACACACTGTCAATTTTATCTTAGGAAACTCCAGAATAACCACAGTGTTCAAATTGAATCATTCAGGAGTTTATAAAAAACATTTTAATCCTTTTGATTTCTGTCACTTTAGAATGGTATTGGAAGTGTCTGATCCGTGTTTGGACATTGAGGGTTCTGTCTGTTATTTTTACCGTCCTCACCATATTTGTCGTTTGGTCCGAAGTTACGTTCTTCAATAAAAAACCAGTTCTGTCTCTGTTTGCCGTCTTTGTCGATTTAGCCAAGCGAAACTACGATTACTTTTATATGGAGGTCAAGACTTCTCTCATGTTTAGAATTTAAAATCGATTGAAATCTTGTTTTTATTTTACGAACTTTTAAAAATGTGTAGGTCGTTTCGTGTCTGATCATAGCGTACCTTTGTATCTGTGCTTATTACACGATATTCAAGATCCGCATTCTAAATTACTATTATTTGGCACCACATCATCAAACGGATGAATACAGTCTCATTTTCAGTGGAATGCAAGTCGATTTTGTTGAAAGTTTTCTCTAACAGAGAAACAAAGGTTCGAACCAATTTTTCCTGTTCGTTTTTCAGGTTGTTGTGTCGTTTGACGCCGCCACTCTGCCTCAATTTTCTTGGGTTGGTTCACTTGGACAGTCACGTAACTAGCGATCCGAACGTTGTCGAGACGTCATACACACAAGTATAACTTAGAATTTCTAATTTAAATGCTGTCGAGAATTGATAAAGTTGTGTTTTGTTCTTTAAATCTCTGCAGATTATGGGCCACATGGATGTAATATCTTTCATATCGAATGGTTTTAATATATATTTTCCAATAGGAATTTTAGTTCTGTGCCTTGCAACCTACTTCCATCTTGGTAGTCGTTTTCTTCACGTTATCGGTTTTCAGCAGTTTGTTGGAGACGACGAGATGACGAACGATCTTATCGACGAAGGACGTGAACTCATAAAGAGAGGTCTTTAAAAAGCAAACTTTGAACATTAGATTGTTACAACATCAAACCGATTACCGGTACTATAAATGAATCATTTTTTAGAGAAACGAAAGCGACAGAGACTGGAAGAAGGAGAACAAAGGCGGAGACAGCTTCACGAAGGAATCGGCAGCGGTCCAAATTCGTACGCAACTAGAAGTTGGATGAATAAAGATCACGATGGTATTTTACGACGATACACAACGATCCTGTTTTAATTACGATAATCTACTATAATGACTGATTTTAGGTGGTTCTAGACTGATGAAACGAGAAGATTCTGGAGAGATTAACGCTAGAGCAGAACTTCTTCGTGATGTAGAACCGGTCGATTACATGGAACACCATTCACAGACGAACGCGAATCATTATGGAATTGTAGCCGATTCTCCGGCTGCAGATTCATTCGTCCAGTTATATCAGAGCGATGGTTCCGTAAGTACGAGAGGAGGAGGAGGAGGAGGCAGCGGCGGTGGCGGTAACGGATACTCCTCTTGGAGTAGGACTCGTAACGGTCCACCACGAGGAATATTTGACGACATCTAAACATTGAAATTATAGGTGTGGACGATTCCAATCTAATGTACAGCTGTCTTCTAACTTATTATTTTGTAGTATTGTTGTAACGAATTTTTAAGAAATGGGTGCAAATAAGGACCACTAGGCTAAATAAGGGCCAAACGGGCGAATAAGACAATTGTTTCAATTGTCTTTTCTAGGTGTAAATTTCTCGTACAGTCTCCAGGTTAGGTTTTAGAAGTGGCCAAACGTCTTTTGAAGCTCATGTGCTAGTTTTTTTTTTCATTTCGTTTGATACAGTAAATGATTCTAACTTTGTACATTGCCCAAATTATCTAGCGTATGTAATGTGCCATTTGATTTGGTTTTGGCCCATCTCTCAAAGGATCTCTTGCACATTTGGCGTTGTTACACGAGGGACAACGTTTTATTGTTGTTTCAAGGCTTGGTTTACGCTTATACGACTAAGTGCAGCACAAACGGCGGTGACGTTACAGACAATGTGTATCTCTCCATATTGCCGTTTGCGCCACAGTGTATTTTTTTCGATTAGCAGCCACGTATTGCTTCTAATCTCAGGTTGTAGAGGTATTATATAAGTTGCGTGAAATAAGGCGAAAAGCTACAAAATACCCTGCATAGAAGCTAATCGGCTGCTAATCTAAAGAATAACTGCGCCGCACTTAGTGGTATAATTGTAACCTGGGACCTCATTACAGAAAAAAGTCATAAAATTGTGACAATCTTATCTTATGATGTTACTGCTTGTGCGCTATTCTTTTATAATTATCATATTATTCCGTACACCAGTCAATGGCAGTCTTGTGTCAATATTTGTCATAATAATATTTTATTTGTTTTTGTGACTGTTAAAAGATTATATACTAGATATGACAGTCTTATTTTCTTTCTATAATGAGGCTCCTGGGCTTTAGAAGGGTGTCATTTTAATTTTATGGCCATTTGTGTGGTTTTTGCATCACTAGTCTTTAAGTTTAAGTATTTTTAACACAAAACACAGCAGAAACGTTCAGTGTGACATAATAATTACAAATTAATCATTGAGAATTATTTATGCAAATGTGTAATCAAACTTATATAATGCTGTAAGTATAATTTAATAATAACATGATACAACAGGGGAAATTGCTTTTTTTGTGTGTCTGAGTCTGTCTTAGATGGAAATTCTTTACATTGCATTTTGCAGGTTTTTATTGGTTGATTCAATTATGTCAACTGAAAAGAACCACATCAAGAGAACAATAAACCAATAGAAAGACAAGATATTCTATTCGAATAATTAAGAGGTAGCCAATTATAGTCCTCTTTTAATGAATAGATTTAATTTATAATATTTTTATGATTGATTTTGGCCTCATTAATTTTTTTTTGGTAAATTTGGGGATGTGATTCAACTTCATTTTGGTTTCTGTTCAAATAGTTTTTTAAATTCATAATTAGGTTTTTTAATTTACAGTATAGAATATACAGTTATTTTTATAGGCGGTTGATTTGCGGGGTTGTGCTTTGGATAACTTTATAAGTAAACGTTTTCAATTTAAAAAAGTTTTAAAGTCTAAATTAACGCTCCTCTCGAATTCTGATTATTCTGTCTTTTAGGTGCAAAATGAAGAGAAACTTCAAAGGGTTTTAGAAATTAGATTTCATGTCGATAACTTTTAAAATAAATTTTTTATAGAACAAATTTTAAAGTTGGTTCATTTTCAAACATAAATAAAAGACTTATTTTAAAATATATCAACATGACTGAGCTACCATTCCAGTTTCTAAAACACATTCAAGTTTTTCTTTATTTTGCAATCTGAAAGGGAAAATATTCAGTTCTGCACAGGCGAATAAAGACAGTAAGTTACAGTCATTTTCCCCCGCCCCTTTTATGAGGACCGGCAACTTCTAATTGGTTTGTTATGTGGTCTGACGTCACATGCCCCGCCCTTTTCAATTTCCAATTGGTTGCTATTTGGTCTGACGCTCATAAAAGGGCGAGGAAAACGACTGTATCTCCCTGTAGTTACATGCCTGTGAGTTCTGCAGGCGTTTACACTTTAAAAGTTTAAAACCACCTAAAGATTTTTGCCTCAGGTATTCAGGTTATAGTTAACCAGAGCATTGTAAAGGACTAATTTAGTTTTCACTATCGCTTTACAGATGGCAATGAAGTCGCTATGTAAATGATTTTCACATCTGATGTCATTGGTGTGTGATTTTACGTTTGTTTTAAGCGCGTTTTTCTAATGTTTCTTTCCAGAAATTTGCGTTTTTGTTGTTTTTTTCTTGAAAAAAAAAGAAAAGACATTTATGGACAAAATTCAGAAGACATACGTGAGTATAATTTATTACTTTATTTTCAAATCTTATTTGTTGTATGTTTTGTGTTGAAATAGTTCCTATTTTGATATTTAAATGTTGGCGCTGAAAACGCGCCATAATTTAATGTGGTTGTAAAGTTTAGTCGCATCTCGAAACTTGATTATATTCAGTTTTTCAAGAGCAAAATGAAGAAAAACTTGAATGTGTTTTAGAAACTAGAAGGAGGTAGCTCAATCATTTTTGTTAATATTTTTTAAAGTAAGCTTTTTATGTGAGTTTCAAACTGTCCCAACTTTTAAACAGACAATATTTTTTTAAATTTTTGGTCTAAAAAAAGTTTATTTTGAAAGATATCAACATGAAAATATTAAGTGATTGAGCTATCCTTCTAGTTTCTAAAACAATTTCTAGTTTTTTTTTTCTTTATTTTTCTCCTGTAAGACAGAATCCCGGAGTTTAAAAATCAGTTGTTCAATACAGATACCGAATATCTTTAAGAAAAAAGTTCGTTAGATACTAGAAGAGTAAAAAAAAAACACTGAATGTATATACAAACTTCCATACATTATATAAATATATAATTAATACATCTGAGAATGAAAGGTTGATGAGTACTTTTATCTTTATCGGTTTTAATAATTCGTATAAATTCAGCAAACATGACATAAAATATTTTCCTATATATTACATAATTATATTATTTTATGATTAATGAGATATTTGATCATCATTAAGGTAAGGTAGTGTTAATTAATTAGTATTTGTGCAAAAAAAAAATTCCCCAAAATTTCCACCCAACAAATTAAATGGCAACTGTGAAGAGTACGATGATATTGGTCAAGATGAAAAGTACGATGACAATTCTGTCAACGATCTGAAAAAATCCAAACCATTCCTCGTAATTCTCGTTCGAACTGTTGTTGAAAGGGTTTTCGGGATCGTTAGTATTCGAAGAAGTTGAATCTAACTTCTCAGTCTCCTGATTGTATTTGAAAGGAACCTGATTTTGAATTAGAATTCAGATTAGGATCAGTTTGAAATTAATATAATTATATAATTGAATTGCAAAATATTGTACAAATGAGAATTGAATAGGTCCTTGAGGTCCTATCATCTGAATGGGCCATAAATTAAGAAATGTTTTCAGATGTGTTGGTACTGGACGATTGTCCTGACGTTTCATTCCGAGAAATGAGACGACACATGCCGTTAGAACAGTGGTCAGTGTCACCAAAATGACCAACCAACCGCAGAAGGAAGCTTAAATATATATAAAAAAAAACGTCATTATAAATAGTTATTTAAATTTAAGTTTGTATTATGCCTACACTACATTTTGAAAACAACTTTAAGAAATTCGAGGTGCATTAGAAACTAGAAGAGTAACTGAAGAGAAGATTTTCTTGTTATCATCTTTTAAAATAAATTTTTTATAGCAATTTTAAAATTTTACATTTTCATTTTGCACTTCAAGTTACGTTAAAAATTCGAATACTAGAACATTAGCTGAATCACTTAATTGTATTTTCACTTTGTTATCTTTCAAAATAAACTATTTAGAGACAAAAATTAACAAAATATTGTCCTCTTAAAGTTGGGTCATTTTCAAACTGACGTAAAAAGCTTATTTTGAAAGATAACAACATGAAAATGCTCTTTAAGTGAGTGAGCGACCCTTCTAGTTTCTAAAACACATTTAAGTTTCTCTTCATTTTGCACCTGAAAGAATAAACCAGAGTTCCAAGGGGTATTTACACTATTAACCCACCTAAAGTTTATTTTCTCTTCTAGTTTCTAAAGCACTTTCAATTTCTGTCTTGAATTTCTCCCTTGAAATTCAGTTTTATTCTATTTTCTTTCATTTGCATATTTTAAAAATAAATAATATATATCATAAATATTAAATAGGATTTGTTTGTACGTTTCCGTATGCGTATGCGTAATAGTATACCTATAATGGGTGGATTTCGTCCGACTGCAGGTAGTTTGAATTCAAAGTGTAGTAGCTCAAGCACGATCAGAGACAGTGAGAATAAGTTTAGAGTGATTCTGTGCCTTGACAAGGGCGATAAACAGAGTGAAGTGAGTACGAGTGTAACGGCAGCCAGAACGGGAAAGAGAACGGTCATCTTATAGAAGGGAGAACGGCGACTTAGAACGACAGTGAACGTAACACTAGGGTATGGTTCGTCGCAACACACGTAATATGTCTTCTCGTAAAGAGAAATGCCGCTCAATACATCCCATTCTCCTCCTTCGTTCGATAAGTCCTCCATGTGCATCTGAAACGAAATTAAATATTAAGAGTATTCAACGTTTCGGTGCCGCGTTTTTAGTCGATATTTCACGTTCACGTCCTCTCAAATTGATTTAAATTCAAATTGTAAAGATATCAGAGAAGACGTGATCGCGATAATAATATGTCGACTATAAATGCGACATTAGTTTTATCATGGACTAAAGCAAAGTTTGAACAAAAATCATGATTTTTTTTTTACGTTTTTGACTCGTGATTATTCTGTTTTTCACAAGAGCAAAATTAAGAGAAACTATAGAAAGTGTTTTAGAAACTAGACGGGTATGCCGCAATTACTTAAGAGTATTTTCAAGTTTTTTATCTTTCAAAATAAACTTTTTATAGACAATAATAATAATAAAAATATTGTCTGCTTAAAGTTGGGTCATTTTCAAACTCACATAAAAAAGCTCATTTTGAAAGATATCAACTGAAAATATCCATTAGATTATATTTAAGTGATTAAGCTACACTTTCTTGTTTCTAAAACACTTTCTAGTTTCTCTTAATTTTGCTCAATGATGAGAGTTCTAAAATCATTTGTTCATAAATAAATCTGGTATTTATCGATTTATATAGCAGTCACAGTGACTTCTGGATAAATCGATGAATAACGGAATGTGCAATATTTTAGAAATTGTAATGAATTACTTCTTTGGCTCTTAAGTCAATGTGGTAACCATCCATTGACCACGATCCATACGTCATATTACAACTATGAACATCGTACGGATAATGTTTGATATCCATTGAACAGGTGGAGTACATGGTGATCGGTGGAATCCACCAAACGTCTCCGTCACTGTAGAGTAGTGCGTACACATTACCTTTAACATCCTTACTTTCTGCCTTAGCCCTTTTTTTTTGAAGGAATCGAAAATTAAATGTCACACTTTCTCGGAAACCGAGAACTTTTTCCGAAACTGAAAACTTACGAGTTGTAAAGTTTGATGTCTGGTTGCCAGAGATAATGATTCCTAATTCGGACAACATCTATGCCTTCGTACTCACTAGGATCCCATCCCATCCGAGTATCTTTCCAATCCTATGGACAACATTACCATTTTGAATATATCGGACACGGTTTGTAACAGTCACGAAACTAAAAAACTTACCAAGTTGAGCAACGCTTCAGTGGTTAGTGTTTGAGTTGCAACATTCTGCGGATGATTGTGTCTATCAAAGTTGGGTTTTTTTTTGGTGTAAAGTTAAGCTTTTTTCCACACAGAGGCTACAACTATAGCAAAAAAATTGATCTTGCAAAAGGTTTCAGAAACGAACTTACTGCTAGTTGATGCATTTCACTAGATGTTTTTTTCTAAATGTTTTTGTTGCATCTTGCTGAATGTTCCATATTTGTTGCTTTTTTTCTCTCCATTTTAAGTGATAAAACATCAAAAGAGAAATGGTAACATGTGGGAACTGCCACCAGACGTTTCTCTAGTGTAGAATGCTTGTCATTAGTAGCATATGGTTATGACTATTATCTTTTTGATTATTTTCCTTCCATAACTTTGTTATTCTTGTGTGGTGGACACTATAGTCTTGAGAAATATGGAGCAACTATAGTTGCTGCTGCATTGGGTACTTTGTTTGAGCAACATGTTTCTCCTGTTCCTTTTTATGCAAAGTTTCCACGTGTTGCTTCATGTTTAGCTTTTATGGAAACTTCTTTTGGCATAAGTGTCATAACATATAAATGTTGACACTTGTTGTTGTTGCCTCTGTGTGGACAGAACTTAATTTTTGAGTTACTTACCAATTCTCGAACTAGAAGCAGACTGAGACCAATGCCGATTGAAACTGGTGAGGTGTCATTGTGTGGTGGCAAAATGTTTGACGTGTTATACCACTTAGAAAATATTTCTTTTCGTAATTTAAGTTCAGCATCCTGTTTCTTCTTATCGGGAATGTGAAGACCAGCTTTTATTGAAAAGAAACAGAAATTACATTTTTCAGTTATTAGCCAGCAAGAAATAAAACTTATGGATTAAGCCACTAAGCACTAAGTAGAAATTGAAAGTGTGTTAGAAACTAGAACGGGTAGCTGAATAGGATTTTCATGTTGATATCTTTCAAAATAAACTTTTTTTTTATAGAACACGTAATTTAAAAAAAAAAAACATCGCGTGCTTAAATTTTTGCTAATGCTATTTTTAAACTTGCAAAAAGAAAAGCTTATTTTAAAAGATTTCAACATGAAATTAATTACCCTTAATTGATGGAGCTACCCTTCTAGTTTCTAAAACACATTCAAGTTTCTCTTCAATTTGCTGTTCTGAAAGACAGGTGTTCGAGAGGCGTTTTCACATAAAACCATTTTAAAGAGTTATCTGAAAGAGTTATTCTTTTTTCGAATCGATTCAAAGTTTTACTAGAAACTAGAAGAGTAAATGAAACGTGTAAAAGTAATTTCATGATAATAAGATAAAGGCTATAAATTGAAATCTGGTCTTTTTTAAAATGTGCCATAAAAACGTTAATTTTAAAAGATGTTGTCGTGAAATTAATTTTCCTTTTTTTAGTTTCTAACAAAATTCGAATTTTTCTCTTTTTTTAAAAAAACCAAAATGAAACAGCGTCATTTTAGAATGTTTTTACGGGTTCTTACGGTTAAGCTGCGTTGCTTCGCCCACTACCAAAATTAGCAAACCGATTAGTGCTAAATACGTAGGATTCATTTTTTCGTCCTCAGATGGAACAGGAACAAATATTTAATCAATAATGGTTGTTGTTGTTAATACAAACAACTTTAATTATTCTGTGTAATATATACATTTGGTTTGTATCAAATTTGGTTTCGATTTTATCAGCACGGGTTACATGCTAGTCAGAAGGAGAAAAAAAAAAGGAGGAGGAATTTCACAATGAAAATTACTTGTCCAGCATGTTAATGACATCTGCAACGACTCAATTCAAATTTATGACTTGTAGCCATATATAAAAACTTGGCAAAAGTTGAAAGGTTTTTTTTATTAAGTTCAGCAAATTCTACAATCTGTAAGGCCGTTGGCACACAGGCCACTTTTTGACTGCAAAATGAAGTCGGGTTGTCGTCAAAACTTGACCACCTTAAGTCTTTCCATAGAAAATACATTGAAACCACAGCCTAACCACCTTGGACTTTTATTTTGCCGTCGAAAATAGGTCAAAAAGTGATCCGTGTATTCCAACCCTAATGTATATTAATAGATAGTGACCTCTGACCTGTCTACCATACGAAAATGTCATGCAATTTGTAAATTTTATATACATAGTTAAGAGTCAAGTATTCGTAATTATTTGAATTCGTATTTCAGTTCATTTTAAGGGGGCTTAATAAAATGGTCCCTGTCCAATATAGAAATGTTTTGACATTTAACAACATAAAAATATAACGGGTTCATATAATCGATCTTTGAGAACAACAATAAACAAACAACAGCAACAACAAACAAAAAAGAGCAAAGTTTCATGTGGACAATACGAGTAGTACGATAACTGTGATGAGAGCAAAAATGACAAAAGTGATATGGTCGACAAGTTGAAAGAATCGAAACCAGTGGTAATTGTTGTTCAGCTGTTTCACTTCCATATTCATTTGATGAGGATCTTCTGAGTCCACTTCCAGTTTCGCTCTGTCCATATTATTTGAGAAGGGCTCCTACGATATGATAAAAAAAATCAATTTCAAGTTGGTTAGAATGTGTATTAGTGTGACAACTGACAAAAGTTGTTGGACTGCTGCTGTTAACGCAGAACACATCCGAGGCCCAACTGTTAAGAACACGATGCATCCAATGTGGTACTGGACGGTCTCTCTGTCCTCGTAGTATGGACAGAAAGACAATGGAGACAATGGTCATGATGGCTACCAAAACGGTAACATATCCGCAAAAACACACTGCAACATTGTTAATATGAAAATTAGTCTGGATAGAATAATGGTTTCGAGCAAAGATTTTTACATAGCCGAAGTAGAGTTGCTTTACTGTAAACTTGTGACGTCAAATAGGTTAACCAATATTATAATCTATGCAAGTGTCATTTGGTCGAATAAAAATGAGTAATAACATAAATACTCGAGACACCGTTGATCATTGATGGTTCGAAACTGTTGAAAAATTTAATTATCATCACTTCCTATCGGACAAAATGACACACCCCATAAGCCTAAATTTGGTATTGAAAAGTGGGGTGGACAAAGAACAAAAATTACCTAGTATTGCATGTTAGGGTATTAAAAATGCTTCATGGCAATGCTGGCCATGCAGCACTGAAAGGAACTCAGGAGGACCCAACAGACTTCAGAGGACCATAAAAACCTTATAAATTCAAAAAAAGTAAAAATTGTCAAAAAATGAAAATTTTCCAAAAATATTAGGGCATTAAAAATGTTTCATGCTGGCCATGATGCATGAACAGCAACAGATAAATTGTTGACAAATGTGTGAACTTGTATTCTGTTTTTATTACAAAAAAATTAGAAATAATAAAAAAAAAAAAAAGAAAATTAATTGTTTTTGAGGGTGGCGGTCGCCACCCCACGCGCCCCCTAATTTACGCCCATGGCATAGCCCTCAACGTTTTGGTTAACTCCTCTGACGTCACATGCTTCAAGTTTACAGTGCGGCGATTGCACACTTGTTTTAATTTAGACCCTTGGCACACAGACCATGCACGTTTAGTCTGCGAAGTGAAGTCGGGTTGTCGGTAAAATCGACCACATTGAGTCTTTCCATAGAAAATACAATGCATGCAACCACATTGAAACCACAGACGGAATCACCTTCGACTTCATTTTGCAGTTGAAAAGTGGTCTGTGTATTCCAAAGATAAACTTCAGAGTATGTTAAAACCAGATTAGTAAAAGAATTTTCATGAAAATATCAAAACTTGTTCAAAAACTACAATTAAAAAGTTCATATTTAAAGATAGCATTACGAAAATACGATTATCACATTCGTTTTCCATTTCTAGTTTCTAACAAACTTTAAATTTTTAGAAAACTTTGAGTTGGCTCTGAAAAAACCTGTTGAGTGTTGTAAGTGAACTGACCAATCAATGGAGAGTGGACTCCAGCAGATGGAATCGTTTCGGCTAAATGAAGTAGTGTTAGCACCAGAACCAGAAGACTGAGACAATCTATTGTAATCCTTTCATAAGTGTACGGTGACAACCAAAAAGAGGCAAGAGCGAGGCAAACGGCCGCAATGATCGGACACAAGATGGTCAGTTTGTAGGTAGGAGAGCGACGACGGATGACGAGCTCGAACGTAACATCCGGATAATGTTCTTTACAGCACGGATACTTTATTACATTACGTTTACTCGTACCACTGACCAGTTCCCATTCGCCGCCTTCGTTCCAAGTGTCACTCATGTTCACCGTCGACTCGTTGGTATCATTATTGTCTTTTGAAAATAGATCCAAATCAATATGGTGACCGTCGTGAGTCCATGAGCCAACTTTCACTAGGCACTTATGTTCATCGTAAGGGTAATATTTAAGATCCACTGTACATATGGTGTACATTGTTACCGGTGGAATCCAAACTACGTCTCCGTCGTGATAGATGAGTGCGTACACATTGTTTTGTGGATCGATTTCGGACGCACGTGCCCTTCAACACAGATAATGCTCTTGTTAAGGTGGTTTTAATTAAGTGTAAACGGGGCCTCTTGAACTCTTTGATTTATTCTGTTTTTCAGGTGCAAAATGAAGAGAAACTTGAATGTGTTTTAGATACTAGAAGGGTCATCATTTAAAGATATTTTCATGTTTAATATCTTTCAAAGTAAGCTTTTTGTGTGTTTGAAAATAACCTAACTTTAAGCAGACGATATTTTTTTTAAATTTTTGTCTATAAAAAAAAGCTTATTTTGAAAAATATCAACATGAAAAAATCAACAACCCTTCTAGTTTCTAAAAACACTTTCTAATTTGACTTAATTTTGCTCTTGAAAGAGTTCTAAAATCAAGTTATTCATAAACCATCTTAAAGGAATATATAAAAATGAATAATTTGATATAAAATGAAATCATGTTGCTTTGAAATGAAAGAAGAACCGCGTTAACCTACGTACGTGTTGTAAATCGTAAGGTCCGGTTGCCAGATTTGATGGTCCGGTACACGAAGAACCGATATACCACCGTAATCGTCCGGAAGCCATTGGATTCTCGAGTCAGTCCAAGACTGTAAATATGAAAATACATTGGTTAGTTCGAAAAAATAAATCCAAACAATGAAAAAACAAAACACGAGACCAATCTAAACCAGGCTTCCATTGTTAATGTTTGAGATTTTGCATCCTGAAATTATAAAAATGAAAATATTGTAATTTAACTTTTTTTAAAAAAAGTTTAAACGTCTCTCGACCTCAGATTATTCTTTATCTTAGAAGCAAAATGAATGGCAACTTGAAAGTAATTTAGAAACTAGAAAGAATAAACCAGAGTTTCAAAATCACCGGTTTATAAAACAGCTTAATTTTGCGATGCAAGGACCCGGTTTGGCTTAAGGGCCTACTAGTCTTGGTGGGCTTGGTGGACCTTGTGGGCTTGGTGGCTTGGACTTAGTATAACATTTTGTGGGCTGCAACTTTGCTGGTCCTGATAGGCTTGGTGGACTGGGCTAATTACCATGACATTTTGTGGTTTGAGTTGTACGTGCTGGGCCTCAATTTTTTTATTGTTGTTGCAAAACGTGAATTGACAAAAGTAATTTACCAGATCCTTTATAAGTATGGGGGAAATGTCTACGTCGACCTTGACCGGTGTCGTATTTGTGTGCGGTGGTAAAACATGCACAAAATCATTGGCACCATGTCCGAGGCCCAAATCCGAACGAAGTTTATTTTCGGCATTGTGTGTGGCAATGCCAATATCTATGAAAAACAAAAAAAAAATTCAGACCTATAAATGGTTCGAATCACTACAAAAAAACACAAGAAAGAAAAAAAATAGTAGTTACTTTGAGTGCTTGTCTCGTACGAGCATACTATGTCGAGGAGAAATAGAACTACAAAATCAAGGAGAAGCTTCAATCGTGCCATCGTGCTTTTTTATGGTGGTGTCACTCGAGTTTTTAGATTCATCTGATGGATGGATCAGGATCACTTCAAAAGTGTTGAAGTTTGTTAACTTATAAATTACGATTTATATTATTTGACCATCTCTCCCTTTTCTTATTGGCTTTCAGTCATTCATTTAAGATTTAAATTGAAGCCGATGATTTCGACATTGACCAAAGTCTTTTTTCTTTGGTTTGGGTTCTTCTTTCTTCTTCAAAGACTTCAATTGGTTTCTTTCAGTAGGAATTTCTGTCTGCGTCAGATTTTTACGACAGTTTTTTTTTAACAGTTATTCATTTTAATATCATATATATATTTTATAAGGACAGTTTTATTAGCTTTTTTTTAACACATGAACTAGAATAATAAACCTCATTGAGGTTCAAATAAATGATGAACAATTTCCTGCTTTTTCTAGAGTTGTAAATTGTAATTGAATTATAAAAAGAAAGATTAGTTATCAAAGCAAATTATAAATAACAATTTATCTTGTTAATAAAATTGAAAAAAAAAAACTGTCAACATACATGACTTTTTTTTAATGAAATATATGTGTACAAAGTTTTAAAACTGGATACAAACGATCAATTCTTGCTTGTCAATCCAAAAAATAAATTGATCTTGAGTGTATTGGATTTTGTATATTCTCAATCCAACTTTTATTGCTTTTCTTTTTTTTTTGTCTCGAATGATTTGTTCAACCAGAAATCTCAAGTTTAAACAAGCTAAGAGAATGGTCAAGCCAGAATTGATCGTCTATGACAAGCTTTATTTACATGTTTATCAAGAATATGCGTGATTGATATCAAATTACTGTTTTGAAAATATGTTTTTGAGAATTTTCGATTGATTAATACAAAGTACAAAAATTGAAAGACGCGAAAAACATAGAAATAAACAAGCAAATAAAAAAAAAATTGAAATTGTTGTCTCACCATAATACGAAGCTTTGTGACGTCAGAAGGGTTGATTAAAAAATGTAAGATTGTTTGATATAATAATAGTAAAATGACAATTTTTTGTGGTAACCCCTCTGACGTCACAAGCTTCACTTATTGGTGAGGCAGTTATAACTTTACCACAAATTTCATATATTTCAAACAAAAGTAATTTCAGTGATTTGTTCAGTGTTGTCTTCATTGGTTGTAGTGATGTCTTCAATTGACAATTCTTTTTCATGTTTTGGCCAGCACAGTTGACCATTTGGCTCACAAATGATCCATGTCTGCTTGGAGTTCCAAGTCGCTCGGTCTATGCGCCTCATGGTTCTCAAAGGCAACTTTGGCCCAGTTGCAGTAAGGAACTTGTTAGAGTGTGATTGGTAAAATACCAACTGTTTGTTCGTTCCCTCTTTCAGGTCCATTCGGAATTGATGAGTGTAACTGTCACACCAGTCACCTGACCACACGAGGGAACCTTCAGTATTTCCTGATCCGAAACACTTGTTCCATTGTGTGGTTAGTGTAATGTAGCCAGAACCAGCATGTTTTAGCCAAAACAGTTCTGGTGATTCTTGGCCCCAGTAACATGTTTCCAGACCTAGTTGAGCACCGTTTCCTGGCTTTAAAGGTTATGGTTCACGAAGAAATTTGAAAACATAATGTTTAGAAACAAAAATGTATACAATTAGCATAAACGTTTTGGAATTTCTGAGACCAGTTGAGTTTTTCTGAGGCTTTTTCGGTGTTTTTCAGGGCATTTAACCAATTTTCCATTTTTGACCATTTTTGAAGAAAAAAAGCACGGATTTGTGCGAGTTGTTGAGTTGAGTTTTTAAAATTCCAAAAAATGAGCCCCCCCCCCCCCGTTTATTTCTTGGAATTTAAAAAACTCAACTGTTCGAAGCTTTGGGGGATTTCTTATTCCAATTAAGTCTTTATTTGGCATTTTCAGTACTTTAGGCATTTAATACTTTTTTTATATGTTTGGCCGTTTTTTGGAGAAAAAACAAATTTGATGCATTTAAATTTCACATTTTTTTAAATTTCAAAAAGTGTTGAATGTTTTAATTTGATAGTTGAGGCTTGCTGAATGCTTTTCAGCAGTGTTTTCAGGACATTTAACAAATTTCAGATTTTTGGCCATTCTGATTGCCTAAATGACCTATTGTGACATACATTCACTTTGTAAACAAAAAAAAATACCCACCTTACGTCCCAAAACTGTCATACAGTTATTGAAGTGTTCGTTGACAATGGCTACCAATGCGTACGGATCTTTGTCATCTGGAAATATGCCTATGGCTTCATGGATTTCGGAGAAGTAATCCATAAGTGTTCCAGGCTCAGGTGATCCTTTATTCAATAACAATAATAAGATAATTCCAAAAAGGTATCTATTGTTCATATTATTGGTTTTGAAATTATCAAGAAAGTAAGAATTAAGGCTGTTCTCGTTTTTTATTATTTGTTTCTATAGTGGTCAAGTTTTAGTTTTTTGAAATCTCTTTTTTTGGATCTCGAACTTCTTTTTTTTTTTGTTGTTATCAGAACTTATCAGAAAGAAAAAAGTACTTTGCCATTATTGAATATTGGACTTGGATTATTTAATTACACATTATTATTAAATACAAACATATCCCCTTTTTATTTTATCGCTTTTTATGACTAAATGGGCGATATGTTTATATAAAACAAACCTGACTACTTGCTCGTTGCTGCAAGTTATTGAAGCAAGTGCTGAACTTGTTACTTGGTATGAGTATTTACTCAAACTGGGAGGACTTTCTCATGTTATGAGCATTTGCTCAAACTAATAGTCAGTTTTCATATGGATATGCTTTACGTATATGAAAATTGAGCAAATACTCATTTCTTGAGAATTTACTCTGCTTTTTATTGAGTAACTATAGTTACCAGTGAGTAAATGCTCAACTTTATTAATACCACCCAAATGTCTTATTTCTTTCTGTTATATTTATTATTATAAGCTGTATTTTTTGTTACAGAAATTTCATCAATTCATCAATAAATACAAGAAAAGAATCTTTTGTTACAGCGTTTATTATATTTTGAAACATCTTACAATTATAACTTCTATAATAAGTTAATAATATGGTTTATATTTTCCGGATATACAGTATTTTGTGACAGTTGCGTGTTCCAATTTTTTGTTTTTGTTTTCTGTTACAAAACATGATTCAATTCCAATTGTCAATTGTTTGTCACATTTGTTTCATTCAAACATATGACACAATGGCGTCAATTGTTATGAATCCAAATCTAGCTATGATCACAAAATAGACGATCTATTCATTAAATTATATAAATGCTGATTAATAAAACGTTTGTAACAATTTTTTTAAAAAATTGTCTCCGGTGTTTCGTACTATTCTGTGTGTGTGTGTGTGTGTTTAAATACCTAAAGGATGGTGTCGCATCTTGGTTTAATTAGTTCCGTCTTCGTAGTTTACTGTTTCGTACTTTCGTATCAAACATTACCATACGTTAATAATGATAATGAAGCCGTTTCTTTTAGTTTGAAGTATAATCGTCAAGAAAAAATGGAAAAATTTGTTGATATTAATGGTCCGTTTGCTTTGGGCACTGTACTGCAAAGTATCGTTGATTTGGCAAAGTTCTGGAAACTAAAACAGCTTATCATTTTTACAACAACTACAAATGGCAATACAGCAAGACATTGTCTTGTTATATTTTATTGTATTAATATTTACAATTTCAATAGGGGTAGACTGGTCTGTCGGGTAATCTGGCATTTTTCTGATGGGCCGTTTAGTACAAGGGCTTGTTTTATCATTAGAGGGCCGATTTTATTATCTTATGAGTTATAAGGGAAATCGATCGGCCTTCAAACTAAGCGGCCCATCGGGAAAATGCCAGATTGCCCAATAGGCCAGTCCACCCTTGCACAACCTTTGAGAAAAACGCAATAACGTCTTAGCTAATTAATTAGGCACACCCTGTATTTGAACATAACTAATGATGACATTTTTGGGTCTTTTATCTTAGGTACCGCAGAAGCGTATCTAAATCGGAGAATTTCTAACGTCGTAGTATTGCCACTTCATGCTGATTCATTGAAGAGTCCCAAAATAACAGACTTAAAAACTTTCGTACTTCTTGGCTACGAGAATAGAACTACTGGCTTTTTCGAAAAGGTCTAGAAATAATTTTAGAATATTATTTGTTGGAAAAGAAAATTGATTTTTTTGATTTAAATTGTATTTTTTGGTTTCATTTGTAAAATTCTCCTTTTAATTTAATTTTAGTTTTATATATATATTTTACATGTATATTTTAATTAACGAACTCTGATTACTCTGTCTTTCTAGAAGTGTATCTTTAAGCTCAATCACTTAAGCGTATTATTTCATGTTGGCATCTTTCAAAATAAACTTTTTATGGACAAAATTTAAAAAAAAAATATTAGTCTGTTTAAAGTTTTGAAACTCATTTTGAAACTCAAATAAAAAGCTTATTTAAAAATACAGTATATCAAACATGAAACTATACCCTTGACTTACCCTTCTAGTTTCTAAAACACAGTCACGTTTCTCTTCATTTTGCACGTTAAAACTACCTTAAATTACATCCGAATTAAAATCTTGTGTTTAACTAATAAGGAAACTAAAGAACTAACTACAAAATGTATACGTTTTATTTTATAATTTTTAAAAAAAATCAGGCTTTCGATCTGGGTTTTTTTGAAAAAAATACCACTTGGATCTTTTTTTCGAAGTTTTTCCTTCAATCTGGACTTCTACCTTCGAATCCTTTCGCAGCTCAAATTGCTTTACTTCAGTACAACGAAACAGGAAAAGTATACGTAATTTACATTGTTTTTGTTGGGGCACTTTTACCCACTGACCACTTTCTTTTCATTTATATTGTATATTAGCCTCTAAGGACTGTGAATTTGCATCATTTGAGTGAAGTGAACCTTTACGATGTTTTTCAATCGAAGCAGAACAGGACAGAACTGATTCATGTCCAGTTTGCAACCTGGTCTCGTGAATGTGGCCTCTTTATAAAGGAAAGGTTCTTCCCACATGATGAAGTCGTAATACAAAACAGAGACATTTATTTCTATTCGTTCGATGTCAGATTTCTATTTATGAAATTTTTAATTTTCTGTCCATTTTTGTTGTTGTTTCTTAATATTTTTTTTTTGTTATTGCAGCATGCACCATATAATATGGTAACTTTTGAAAACGGTGGAAATGTTACTGGAGGTTACTTAAAAGATCTTTACGACACCTTCTTTGAGAGAGGACTGTTTCGGTATTTATATTGTTGTTGTTGTCACTTATAATCTCAGAACCATAATTGATAAACGATTATGTTATGATATATTTTTATCGATTTTCTGTTTCAGGCCAATATATTACGTTCCAGTTGATGGAGATTTTGGCAAATATTATGATAACAAGACCTTTAGCGGTTCAATAGCCAGTTTAATAAAAAGGGTTCGTGTGTGTGTGGAAGGGCCAAGACTAACTATTTCAAAGAAATCAGCCATTTAGCCTTCGTCTACAGCCGTTTCGTATTATTATTCACTTATTTCCGCTGAGTCGAGACTTCGATTAGTCGGCTAGACATCCGATTTCTAGGTCGAAACTATGAGAAAAATAAACCAGCCGGGAAAATTATTCACTTTACTACTTGGTACTCTACATAGCCATAACAACAGAACTCAAGGTCCTGGCTCCTGTAATTCGTAATTTTTATAGTATCGGAAAAATATCTAATGGACCGGATAGGCGCCATTTCGTCCTTGCTGATTTCTTTGATAAAAAATTGGATTTATTGATTTAAATCGTATTTTTTTTTAAAAATTAAATCAGATTTTTTTTAAAATTTTATAAAATAGCTTTTTTGAAAACTGAAAATTCATTCATGAAAAATTACTCAATCTGTTTATTCTTTTGTCAAGAACATTCTTAAACTAAATTCATTTCATAAAAAACAACAAAAGTAAGATAAACTCTGAAAACAAATTTAAAAATGTGATTTTAAATAACTTTGAAAAAAATCCATATATTTAAATTGCGATTTATAAATCATGTTGATCTTAATGGAAAATATTAATTAACTTAAATTAAATTCACCCTGGTTATTATTGCAAAATATAAAACTAATACAAAATATATTGAATTTTAATCAGGAAACGGACATATCTCTAAGTGTTATGATCATGTTACCACACAGGCATGAGGCTCTTAGATTCACGAACCACGGTACCGTTTATCATTACCTTGGTTTTTGTCTTGAAATACCGGAACCGACATTTTCGACCCAATCTTATATTTTACCTTTCGAGAAATTCGTCTGGACAGTTATAACTTTTATTCTCGTCATTACGATTGCGCTTCTGGGCGTCACTGCTGTTTTTTCTCCATCTTTTTCTTCTCCTCGGCAATGTGACGTCGAAATTCGACAGAAGTCTTCGTATCGAAGTACTGCATACTGGATAATCAGTGGAACGTTCTTTATAGATGGTATAAAAATTACAAATGCTTTGGAACGGGATTGTGTTTTTATGATGTTTTCATTAGTTTTTGAAGAAACGCCAAGTATCTCTTTGAAGATACTTACGAGAACATTGCTGCTGGCCACGATGGTCACCTTTATCTATTATTCATCGGTTTTAACTTCAATTTTGTCATATCGTGGAGATGACGTTCCGATTAAATCGTTGGATGACCTGAACAAGAGTAAAGATTATGGAGCAATGTCTGTGAAATACACACGATACACGGACTACTTTAGGGTGAGTTTAAACTATGTAGACGGCCCCTTCGAACTCATGTTTATTCTGTCTTGAAAGATCGAGGCTACACAGTTATTTTTGGGGTCTATACACGTGAATTAATATTTTTTTTCAGGAATTACATTATGGTAAAATTCAAATTCTTTATAAAACTAGAGTGGTTGAAGAATATGTCATGTTTTTTTCATGGTGGTATCTTAAAAAATATGAGAAAATTTATATTTTTCAAACAAACGTTTTTTCACAAGAAACATTATGGTGATATCTTTAAAAAAAAAATAAACTTTTTATGGCAGTTTGAAAAAGGCCGAAAATAGTTTTTCATGAAATGTCAATTGAAAAACCTAAAAACGGGTCGTTTTCAAACTGAACTATAAAATGTTTATTTTTTAAGATATCGCCACGAAATAAATTATAACATTATTTTCTACCATTCTAGTTTTGAAAACAGTTTGAATTTTGTTTAGAATGTTGTTCTAAAAACGTTCGCTTGACGTTATTGCGTCCATATTTTCCACAAAAAAAACATGTATGGAGTTTAACATTAGCAACTACAGTTGCACCATTTGGGGGGGGGGGGGGGGGACAAAAATAAAATAAATATCTATTCAGCCACCTTAAAGTAACTCGCACTTTAAAGAATTAATTCGTGTTTTTTGTTGTTGTTGTTGCGATATGTAGTTGGCACACGATAGTATTTATGCCGATATTTGGAAAAACAAGATGTCTAAAGTGAAGGAAGAAGATACTCCACCGACTATCACATCTGGTGTCAAAATGGTTAAATTTGTAAAGTCTGTATTTTTTTATGATTTATTTTCGATTGCGTACGAGACCGGTGAAGATTGCAGCATATCCATAGGCACCGAGAGATCCATCAGAGAATACTCTCATGGTGGAATCCGTGCCGATTTTCCCTACACTAGGATGATTTCTTTTATGTAAGATCGAAATGGGTTTTCTTGTTGTTTTTGAAACTCAATTGGGTTTGTTGGCTTTTTTTTCTTCTTCTAGTATTCTGAATATGAGAGAAAGGGGTATTTTGGACAGAATCACAAGACATAATATTCCGAATTACAAAGAACTCTGCCGAATAATACCTAATAACATGATTTCTATAAATTTTACTCAAATTATTGGGTTGTTTTTTGTTATTAGCGCAGGAGTTGTGTTGTCAATTTTCGCTCTCTTGGTAGAAATCTTAATTTATAAGCTGAAAACCAATTACGGTGGTCCTTACACTTTTAAATATTAACATTTTTTTGTTGCTTTTTTGCTCTCAATACAATTCAGAAGCTCACAAATTAATATTTTACACTGAAATCTCATATTGTAATCTGCAAAAATTAATCTTATCTTTTATTATGCTAATTTCAAAATGCACTTGGGAATTATCAGTCATTTCTGATGGATTTCGTTTAACACAGAAACGGGTAATACATAAAATCGAATAAGAAGAAATATATACAGTGTAGATTATAAGGCTGTTTTCTTTTAAAATGGAAAAACTCTTTATCTATTTTGTGTTAAAGCTGTATACATATTTTTAACTTTATAGTTTTCATTGGCTTTTCATATTATGGACTCACTTCTATATAAAAAAGACCATTAGTTTCAAATTATTATGGTCATTTATAAGAATTGCGTTTTTTTTTTCAATAATTTTTTTCATCACGATAAAAGCATCTTTTTTCAATTTCTTATTTTCAATATCTTGCATCTCACTTTAATCCAATTGTAATTCCAAATAAAAACGTTCCTATAATATTAAACACTATATTTTCTGTGGTGCAAATTGGTTCCATTTTGAAAAGCCATATTTTCATTATGACTAATTTTAATACAAACACTCAATTTTTTTAAAATGTATGAATGCACTTCTTAAAATTATAACAACTTAATAACACCAAAATTAGATGGGCTTTTACATTTTGGTTTCTATAGTAAACATAATTTTGTTTCTTGAAACATTTCGTTTGTGTTTTTTGTGAAGTAAAGAACATGATTTTAAACTTTCTCTGTTTAATCGCTTTACTTCTCATTGTTCCATGTTTTACAATGCTTCACGAAAGCCTCTCAATTGTCGAAATAATCAAGAATGATAATAATGAACTCGATTCTTTTAATTTAAAATATAATCGCTTCGATCGAATAAAGTACATCGAAAGCAGTCGGCCGAGTGCACTTGGGATAGTTCAGCAAAGTATCGTAGATTTGGTCAAGTTTTGGAAATTAAAAAAGATTGTCATTTTTACGACTTTTGGCTATGGTATATGATTTTTTTTCTTTCTTGTCGATCGTTGTTTTTAAACGTAGATTTATTCTGGATATAAGTGCAGTTGGGATTTACTTCGCTTTTTAAAAGAAAGCCAAAGTTTTTTTTGAAACTAGAAACATAAAATAATTTTTTTATGGTATTTTCAATGATAACAGGGGAGGAAAAGAATTTTAATTAGTTCTAAAACCACAAACACCTTAGTACTTTTTGAATTTTTTCCTGTAATAAATGTGTCGATTTTTGCTATTTTGCATTCTGAACTAGCGAGCATAAAGAGTAAAACTGTTTTTCTTAAAACTATTGAGTGAAATTATTTTTCAGTTTCAAATATTTTCCTACTTTTCTATCTTTTCTTTAACAAAAATGCGTCATTTTACGTTTTAGTTATTTTCTACTACTAAAATCATTATTTTTCTGATCAATTTATCGTGCAATTTTTAAATTATTTTAGTTTTATAATGCAAAATCTGGCCCTCAAACTGTGCGGCCCATTGGGAAAATACCTTACTACCCGATAGGCCAGTCCGCCCCTGCAATGATGATGCCATCTTTTAGTTTTGTAGTTTAAAATAAACTTTTATCAAGTTGTACCACCCATGTTCAATTAAAATTAAAAATTAATCCGTTTTATTGATTTCAGTCAGAACTAATGAAATTCTACTTTAATTTAAATATTTATTCTAATTATTATATTTAATATTTCAGATGCCACTAAGTTGTATCTTTCACGTAGAATTCCTAACGCTTTGTTCGTTTCGCACGATTATGAATTTCTGAAGAATGTTGACATAAAAGACAGAAAGACTTTCGTTGTTATTGGTCATGAGATAGAAACATTTTCTATTTTCAAGCAGGTTATGTAATATTTATTATTTATTATAAATTTCCACGTTATTTTATAAAATCATATTTTTTTTAAAAAAAATTCTAGGCATTTGACCTCGGTTTTTGTACTCGAAATTATTCTTGGATCATCTTTTCAAAGTCATTTCTTGAGTATAGTTTTCTGCCTTGGAGTCGTTTCGAGGCTCAGGTTATTCTACTTCAATACAACAAAACGACAGAAGTACGTACTGTATATGTGCATTAATACATTCATTATTATTTAATTTTTTAATTAATATATTTATTTATTTTATTAATAATATTATTAGGGCTCTGATTTTTATGCGATATCAAACAAATGTTTCTCAATCTTGTGGCGCAAGGGCCAATTATGATTTTTTTCTAGTCAGAAACACTGGTTAGAGGCTTAGAAAAAGCATAATTACAGTTGCTCTAAATGTTGATGATGATGTTTACTTCACAATCGGCACTCGAGCCATAAATTGAGAAACATTTGCTGTGATATTTTTCATTATTATTCCTAATTATTGCAGTGGAAACTGCTTAACATGAAATTGAAAAGACTGAAATATATTTCGTGTTAAAAGGTTTTTGTTGTACATGTATTTACAAAAAAAATGAAAGTATTCTAGATGCCCTGAAAAGCACTGAAATGAAATCAGGAGGGCCCAACAGACTTAAGAGAACCAGAAAAACCTATAAATTCAAAAAATGCAATTTGCAAATTGCAATGAATTTTCGAAGTTAAAATTTCATGAGGAACCATAGTGACTCTGAACAATGTAACGTTTGAAGCGTGCAGTGCACACTAGAATTGAACATCCCTGCATTCCAGACTTCTCTGGGAATGCATCGATTCTAACAGTTCCTTTCCCGCTCGTCTGGTTCACTTGCAATGAATTTTCGAAGTTTTATAAATATTCCAAGACAATGATCAGGTTCATGAATATTTTCAATAAATAAAAGTCTTCTAGACGCCCTGAAAAGCACTGAAATGAAGTCAGTAGGGCCCAACAGACTTAAGAGGACCAGAAAACCCCATAAATTCCAAAATTTATTGTTTTTTTTGCATATTATTTTAGCTGCTGAGGACTGTGGGACAGATTTATTCGAGTGACGTTAACATTTTTGACGTGTTTCAATCGGAAAATAGTAGAAAACTACATCATGTTAAGTTTGCGACGTGGTCTCGTGAACGTGGAGTTGTTTTAATTGATAAGTTGCCAGATGATGACTTGGTATCACTTCATGACAGACAAGTTTTATTCTACTCATTTAATGTTAGCTTTTTATGATGCTTTTTTTGTTACTTCTTTATGACATTTTACTGATATTTTTTGTTATTAAAGCATCCTCCTTATAACTTAGTATCGTTTGCAAGCGGTGGATCTGTGGTTGGCGGTTACGTAAAAGAGATTTTCGACGTTTTTTTCGACAAAGGAATTTTTAAGTATGATTTCAGCTTTACAAAACCAAAAAGTTGCCTTGAGACAAGTTACTTTACAAAGTAATTCATTATAATAATTGCATCAGTGAAAAAATAATTAATTACTATTACTAAATATTAAATATTACAAAGAAATTAATTACAATTACTTGTTTTTCCAAAGCATTTACTTCTCAATTACACTCAGGTGATAAGGAAACAAAAATCAGGATTAGTTAACGCAAGTTCCAACTAATTTGATTACAGTAATAGTTTAAAAACACAAAAACAAAAGTAATTTGAAAAATAATTAAAAAGTTATTTGAAAAATAATAAAAAAATAATGGTATTTTTCATTTGAAAACGTAATTAATTACAATTACAAATATTTCGAAATTTTTGTAGTGAATTACTGATAACATTAAAAACAGATTTAATTACAGTAATTTATTACATATGACAAACTGCTTCAATACACTGAAAAAAAACTGCATTTGCTTGAAAATGTTTGATGTTTTATTAATTGTTGTAGGCCCAAGTATTACATTGCAGGTGATGCGAATTTCGGAGCGATTGTAAACGGTACTTTTACGGGAGCAATTGGCAGTTTAGCAAGAAAAGTATAAGATTTATTTATAAACACTGCAAAAAAATGTACAAAAAATGCATATAACTGAGTTGAGGTTGATTTGACAGGATGTGGACTTTGCTATGACATTAATGGCCATGTTGCCTGCAAGGTTGGACGTGGTTAAATTTACGAGTCATGGCATAATGCGTTCTAGTATGGGTATCTGTATCCGTGCACCGGAAGAGTCTGTGTCCACCGAATCTTATCTGTTGCCTTTCAAATTTCACGTTTGGCTTGTTACAATTGTTATGCTTGTCTTTTCAATTGTTTTACTTGGCATGACGGCTATTTTAACTCCTTTTTTTGCTGCCGAAAGTTTGCAGAAAACTTCATGGCGAAGTACGGCTTACTGGATTTTTAGTGGAACGTTTCTTGTAGATGGTACGATTACTCGGACACGTTTGTTTGTTTGTTTGTTTTTTTCAAGAAGAAAGTTGCATATTTTATTAATTTAGTTTTTGATGAAACACCCAGTACTTCTGTGAAAATCATTTTGAGAACATTATTAGTGGGCACCATGGTCACTTTTATCTATTACACTTCGTTGTTCACTTCGGTGTTGGCGTATCGTGGAGACGATATTCCGATCAAGACTTTGGACGATGTATATAAAAATCAAGAATATGGTGCGACTGTCTTGCCATACTCGAGGTTCATTGAACATTTCAGAGTAACATATCAGCCATTTGTTGTTATGGTTTGTACAGATTTTTATTAACATTCTTTGTATCTTTGTATCTTTTTAATTAAGAGTGCTAACAGTGGAATTCATGCAGATATTTGGAGGAGCAAATTGTCGAAAGTTAAATATGAAGATTTTCCGATTACTATTCAACTAGGACTTGCAATGGCTAAAAAAGAAAAGATCGCTCTTCTTCATGAGAAAAATTTTATGTTGTACTCAACTGGACGAGACTGTAGCCTAATCATTAGTGATACTCAATACGATGTCGAATTCGCTTACGCCTCGGGTCGTTTAGATTTTCCCTACAACAGCATGATTTCTTTAGTGTAAGATCGTACTGTAATTTTTGATATTTTGTTTGCATTGCAAGTAAATAATGGTGTTTTGTGTGTGTTTTGTTTTTGTTATCTCATAGATTTGTTCATATCAGAGAACACGGCATTTTGGACAGGATCGTAAAGAAGAATTTACCGAATTATCGTGAGCTGTGTCAGATAACACCAACTGGAAATGAACCAATAAGTGTAACACAAATTATTGGATTGTTTTTTGTTATTATTATTGGAGTTGTGTTGGCAATTGTTGCTCTTTTGATTGAAATTAGCATTTGGAAATTGAAGAAAAATGATTGCAGACTAACTTGTTGCTAACTTGTTTTAAAATATATTATTATTATTATATTGGATGATGTTTCATGATCGATTTAATACACAAATCACACGTATGTTAAACTGCAAAATTGTAATTGCGTAAAAACTGCTGGGTTCAAGAAATGTTATTATTTGCAAAAAAAACCTATTTCTGTACAAAATACAACATTAGAAATTATAAAATTATCATTTTGATCAAGGTGATGCTGTATCACTTTGATAAAAATGTTACTTTTGTAATTTCTAATATTGGATTTTACAAGAATCAAATGAAGCATGTAGTGAAATTCACGATTAGTACAAGTTGAATGCTATTTTCATTACTTTGGTGCATATTTAAATAAACAAATTAGTTGCAATATAGTTTTGTAAAATTCAATTCATTCAATGTTGTGACAACTTACTTTTAAAATTATTTACAAATACTAAATTTTAATAAGAAATTAAATTACTAAATTTTAATATTAAATTACTAAATTTTAATAAGAAATTAATTACGATTGCTGATTTTATCAAAGCGTTTGAATTACAGTGTAGTATGTTACAAACAAAATAATAGAAAAAAATGTTTCATCATCAAATACAAAAACTAAAGTAATTTGAAAAGTAACCACAAAAAAGTATTCGTACTTATCATTGGAAAAGACAAGTAATTTCAAATACAAATAACAAAAGTATCATAATTACTTGAAAAAGTAATATAATTACAAGAATTCATTACTTTTAGAAATTTATACCCCAACTCTTGTACATTTATTGGTTTATTGTACGTCATTAGTCTTAACAATAAATGATCTTGTCGCTGAGTTCATATTTAAAAAAAGATAAAATTTACAATATAAACTCATATAGCATAAATTAGATTTATTTATGGTTGAGAATAATAGCAGAAAACCTTTTTTTTTAATTAAACATCATCAATAATTTATTATAAAAAATTTAAACGACAATAATTGTTTTTTTTGCAATCGAAAATCGCACCTCTAATCCCACCTCCAGTGCACGTAATAATAGGTTACGTTAAATTGTTTCTCTGATAATGTATTTTTTATAAATTGCGTGCAGTTTTATAGTTTTGTATTGCCTTTTTTTTGTTTTAGACAAAATTGAAGAATTGACTGTCCTGAGTTTGACACATCAATAGTTTTATTTAGATTAATACGTTTTGTGTCCATTATAGGAATAATTTCTCTAAAGAGATAATTGATTTTCAAAATCTATGACCGCACCTTTTTTTAAAATTACAGGTGAGTAAATATATTTATGAGCTGGATTTGCAATTTGTAAGTTTTTTTATGGGAAAAAGTCATTTGTTTTGCATTCCGTGTGATATAAAGAATGAATTCATCTGTTGCTTTAATTAATTTATTCTTATTTGCCTCTTGTTTTGCATTTTTAGATGATAAGATGTCATTTGTTAAATACGATAATAGTAAAGTTGTTAGTTTTAGTTTAAAATATAATCGTCTCGAACGAGGAAAATATACCGAGAGCGACCGGCCATATTATCTCGGAATTGTACTACAAAGTGTCGTAGATTTGGTCAAATTCTGGAAATTAAATCGTGTTCTCATTCTAACATCTACTGCCAATGGTAATCACAAAACATATCATTTTTCTTGTTTATTCGTTTTTTTCTTAATGTGTTGCAAAATCACGAAATCGTTTGGAAATTCAACATAAACTCAGTAAATTTACAAAGTAGTTTGCCTTTCTGTTTAAAGTATTGCATTTTTAACTGAACGTGTTTAAAAAATGTAAACGCACCTTGAACTTTGGTTATTTTGTCTTTCAGAAATCCACAGTAAGACAAACTTGAAAGTATTTAGAAACTAGAAAGGTAGCTTAACTGGCTTCATATATGTTTTTGAGGCGCGTAAATGTCACGCAACCTTTTTTTTTTCAGGAACAACATAATGTTAAAATTCAAATTGTTTTAAAAACTAGAATGGTAGAAGATTATGCTAAAAAAATAATTATTTGATACTTTTAAAATGATCCGTTTTCAAGTTTTTTGTATCGAAATTTTATGAAAATTATTTTTGCCTTTTTAAAACTCTTAATTTGATTTTGAAAAATAACATCATTAAAATACTTTATTTTGTTTTTCAAGATGCCGCAGTGTCGTATCTTTTACATAGACTTCCGAATTCGTTGTCTGTTCCGCTGAATGTTGCTTCTAGGAAGATTTTCTACAGAGATGACAGACAAACTTTCATTATTGTTGATGTTGAAAATGAATCATTGAATCTTTTCGAACAGGTTTATGTTACTTTTTAATATTTCACTTTCTGTTGGAACTCTTAACGAACATTATATTATTTTATTATTATCAAAAATAAGTTTTTTGACTTGGGCTTCAATACGAGGAATTACTCTTGGATCATCTTTTCGAGATTTTTTCTAAATTCTAGAATTTTTTCTACAAGTTCTTTTGAAGCACAGGTTGTTTTACTTCATTACAACGAAACAACAAAAGTACGAAAAATCGAAACTTTTATTTTTGCTTTGTAACCAAATTTTGTTTTATCATCTATATTTTAAGTTACTTAAGACCACAACTTCGCCTGAGTTGCCTGAAGTCAACATCTGTGATGTTTTTCAATCGAAAGACAGTGGTGAACTAAATTGTGTCGCGTTTGCAAATTGGTCTCGTGAACGTGGAATTGTTTTAAACGAAAAGTTATCAAGGGAAGAAGAAGTTGCCGTTCGAAACAGACACATTTTATTCTATTCATTTAATGTCAGATTTGTCGTATTTTTTTCTGGAATGCTTTTTGCTGATGATTATTTTTGTTGTTGGTATATTTGTTGTAGCATTCACCTTTTAATTTTGCAACTTCCGAGAATGGTGGTGCCGTTACAGGTGGTTACGTCAAAGAGGTGTTTGATGTCATCTTTGACAGAGGATTGTTTCGGTAAGCTCCCTAGCATGTGCGCCAGCAGCATATTGGTGCAAGGACACCACCTTTGGTTTTCGAAAAATACGCACCATTTAATAGTAATTATATTAATTATGAGTGTAGGCCTATATTTTTCCTACTGCATTGTCTAAAACTAAAAACGGTATAGTCTCTTAGTTATAATATTGCAGTATTCAAAAATGTGGCGAACAAAAAAATTCATTCTCTAATGTACCACCTTGCGAAATACCCTGCTGTCGCCCATAGCTCTGAAGTTTTACAAAAGTAGTATAGTAAAATTCATTTCTGCGCCATTCTATGAAAATTAATATAAGATTCATTTTTCTTGCACCTTTTGTAGACCAAAGTATTACATTTCAAATGAGGTCAATTTCGGCTTTATTGAAAACGGCTCCTTTACTGGTGCAGCTGGCATGTTAGAAAGAAAATTAAGTAGTTTTGTAATTGAATGCCATTTGTACGAAAGATTTTCACGTTCTATGCTGACTCTTGATTAGGAAGTGGATTTGTCAATGACATTGATGACCATGTTGACTGCTAGGTATCTTGTGATGAAATATACTAATCACGGTATTCAGCATTACTATATGGGTATTTGTATCGGAGCACCGGAACAGTCTGTATCCACCGAATCGTATCTACTGCCTTTCGAAATACAAGTTTGGGTCGTTGCAATTGTCATGCTTATTTTTTCGATTGTTCTTCTCGCCATCACGGTTGTTTTCACTCCTTTTTCTGATGCCGAAACTTTGCAGAGGACTTCGTCGCAAAGCACGGCTTATTGGATTTTTAGTGGAACGTTTTTTATAGATGGTGTGTAAATAAGTTTGGTGTGTGTATGATGGTGTAAGATGTAAAAAGGTGTGTAAAAATAAGTTTGTTAGAAACTAGAATAGTAGGCGAATTTGCTAAAAATGTTTGCATGACGATATATCGCTTAAAGTTTATTTTGTTTGATATCGTTTTCGGGTTTTCTAGTTTCTAATAAACTTGGAAGTATTTTTCTTAAGCCGGTTTTAAAGTTTAAAACACCTTCAAACTCTGGTTATTCCATTTTTTTCGGGAGGAAATTTGAGAAAAACTTAAAAGTGTTTTAGAAACTAGAAGAGGAGCTCGATCCCATAAGAGTTTGATATACATTATTTTAAAATAAACTTTTTATGTCAGTTTTAAAATTATATAACTTTAAACAAACGATACTTTCTAAAATTTTCGTCTATAAAAAGCTTATTTTGAAAGATATCAACATGAAAATACTATGAAGTGATTCCGTTACCGTTTCTAGTTTCTTCTTAGCGTTGCTCTTATGAAGCACAAGATTTTTACTTCCAAATCAACTACCACTTTTCGATTGCAAAATGAAGTCGCAGGTGTTTGGACTGTGGCCACAATATGTTTTCTATGAAAAGGCTCAAAGTGGTCAGTTTCGATGACAACTCGACTTCATTTTGCAGGACTTGGAAAAGTGGTCAACAAGTGATCTGTATGCCAAATAGCCTTATACATTACATCTAAAAATAATGTATTTGATTTAGTTTTTGATGAAACACCGAGCACGTCAGTGAAGATCATTCTGAGGACATTGCAGGTGTCCATCATGGTCACTTTCATTTATTATACATCGTTGTTCACATCAGCGTTGGCGTATCGTGGTGACGATCATCTAGTCAAAACTTTGGAAGATGTTTACGATAGTCACGAATATGGAGCAATCGCGATACCACATGCACGTTTTTACGATCACTTTAGAGTAAAAAAAAAACAAAATTAAAATTTGATTTTTCTATTAATATTTTGTTTTAAAATTAAGGCTGCTAACAGTGGAGTCTATGCTGATATTTGGAGGAGCAAATTGTCCAAAATGAAGATCGGCGATCTTCCAAAGGACACTGCTGAAGGTCTGAAAATGGTCAAACGTAAAAAATACGCTTTTCTTCATGATAGAATTGCAATGGTGTACGAAGCTGGCAGAGATTGTAGCATAATTATCAGCAATTCCAGATACAATTCGGAATATTCTTACGTTGGTGCTCGAATGGATTTTCCCTACACGAGAATTATTTCTTTTCAGTAACAACTTTTTTCTTCTCCTAACTTAGTTGGTTTACAAACGGCTGATTTTTTTAACTCTAATTGTTCTGTTTCTAGAAGAGCAAAATGAAGAGAAAATAATATGGGTAGCTCAATTTTATGTTGATATCAAAATAAACAAGAGCTTATTTTGACACTATAAACACCATCTTGATCCTTGTAGGGTGGCAATCACTGCTAACAGTGACTCTTGCTCAATGTTAACAGTGATTGCCACCCAACAAGGGGAAGAAAAATGAAAACTAAATTTTTCTATTTTTATTCTTAATAATAACATTTTCATGTTAACATTTTTCAAAATAAACTTTTTATAGACCAAAAAATTAAAAAAAATATTATCTGTTTAAAGTTGGCTTATTTTCAAACTTACATAAAAAGCTTATTTTGAAAGAAATCAGCATAAAAATACCCTTAAGTGATCGAGCTACCCTTCCGATTTCTTTAACTTCTTAAACTGTTTGCATCTGAAGGACAGAATAATCAATAGTTAGAAAAACCCCGTTTACATTTTAAAACAACTTTAAGAAAGTGTATTTAAATTATTGTTTATTTTTTTTCAGATTATTACTTATGAATGAAAAGGGAATTTTGGATCATATCAAGAAGAAGTATTTTCCCGATTACCGAGAACTATGTAAAACATTACCAAATGAAAATAGTTCACTGAGTGTAACTCAAGTTATTGGATTATTTTTCGTAATCGCTGTTGGAGTCACGGGGTCACTTTTCGCTCTTTTGATAGAAATATTAGTTTTCAAGTTGAAAAATGATCGAATACGTTTAAAGTAACTTAGTCACATTGGATGATTTGTATTCATTTTATCAGTTTTCAAAAAAAAAATACATTGCATATTGAGATTGCACATTTAATGTGTAAATTATAGCCGTTTGTCATTTCAACTTATAAGCGTTGACGTTGTCATTATTTTTGTAACAGACATTTATGAAAAAAAAGCGATAATCGAAGAATATAGAGAAGTTACTATGAGTAATCGAGTCAATGTTAAGAACACATTATAATTACTAATAAGTTAAGATCTTTTATGCAAATGAAAATAAAAAAAATGTGCAAATTCTTTTTAAAAATTATGCATTTTATGCAAATAAAAAATAATCCCCCCTCCAGAAAGAAAATGCAAAACATACAATTTTTATGCAATAAAAAATCTATTTTACAAAAACTCAATTAATTAAATGTCTAAAGTAATTAATAGCCACAATCATGAAAAGCAATAATACAAAAAATAGAAAATGAAAACGATTTGGTCTTTTTTAGAATTTTTCTTTTCTGACCAAAAATGTGTTTTTAAAGAAATAAGTGAAACTATGCATTTTTACTTTGTATTAAACTGATCACATGTATTGCAAATATGACAGTTATTTGGCATCATAGTTAACCCAAAAGGGGTTAGACCTGTCATTATGTGTTTTGTTTGGATTTTATGCAAACGTTTGGCCTTAGTAATTAGTAATTACTAATTTGTAATTATACCAAAATGTTTCATGGTTACTGCATGGCCGTTATTATTTACGGTATGCTAACCGTTTTAGGAATACTGCTAAACCTTGTTATAAATTTAATTAATTTTAGTACAAATTTGTAATATTTTGTGTAGAGTGTGGTAGTAATTTGAATATCAACTAATAATTTTGACAACTTGCATTTTTAATCGTTAGAAGAAATACATTATTTTAGCATTGATATTGTGAGAGTGACAAGAGACCGTAAACATGTTTTCCAACTTGATGAAGCAAACCAACAATTATTAATATTTTTTATTTAATAATCGACACTTGTCATATTAAAACAAAAACATACACATGACTAATATATATAATTAGTCATATTATATTATTCAGTAAAATGTTTTCCTTATAATGATCCGATTAATTGGTTTGTTATTGAGTTGGAGTAAAAATTGTAATTTGTTGAATATGTATTTTGTTATAGGCAGCTGTCGTCAAGGGATTTATACCCTTTTGCCGGTTTATTCAATAATAATAATTATAATGAATTAATGAATTTTAATAGACGTTTTGATAATGACTTTTCAAAGAAGCCACTTCAAAATTGGGTATATCATCATTCATCACGGTTAGATTCTTTTATTGGTCTTTCATTTGAATAACATGTCCAAATTTCTTACGAAGCCTTTTATTTTTTCGGTATTGTATTTTGTGATTTTGGAAAGTTTTGTTATAACAGGCAAACAACGAGGTATATAAATGTATAAATATCACTATAAATGTTTGTTATAATTAGTCTTCTTTTATTATTTTATTTTAGATTATTTCTGCCAAAACACAGATGAAAAATTTCATTCAAATCTTTCAAACACGATGTGTAGACATGAAGATATTTTACGAACTCATCACCTTCAATCTGTTTCATCTTTTCATCAAATTCATTACGTTGTTCAGAATGCTGTAATTGAAAGTATTGCCGATTTGATGATTTATTGGAAGAGATTCAGAGGAGTTTTATTGATGGACGATCATTATGGTGAAATTTTTATTATTTAAAGTTTGAATTAATTATTATGTAAGTTAAAATGTTCTAAAATGAACAGCTGATTATCGAATTCTGGTTATTGTGCGGATTCGGAAGAAATTGAAAGTGTCTTAGAAACTAAAATGGTAGCTGAATTACTTAAGGTGGTTATTCTGTCTTTCAGGTGCCTTATACTGTGTTTTAGAAACTAGAAGGGTGGCTCAATCACTTAAGAGTTAAGAGTAAGAGACCCGTTGATATCTTTCAAAATACCCTTTTTATGTCAGTTTGTAAATGACCAAATTTTAAGTAGATGACACTTAGAAGACATTATATTTAAATTTTTGTCTAGGTATTTTTGTCAAGTATCACCATGAAAATACTCTTGAGTGATTGAGCTACCCCTCTAGTTTTTAAAACACTTTCTAGTTTCTCCTAATTTTGATCCTCAAAGACAGAATTAATTAAGAGTTCGAGAACCGTTTATACTTAATAGGATTTATTTTCTTATTTTCTAAGGTTTACAGTTGTCTTTCTCAAAGAATTACTTAGAGAATCGAAACATCAATGCCGCTGTCTATTTGGTGAATTCTACTATGATTTTTGAAGATCTAATCGAAGAAATAGCCACAGAACGTTCAGATATTGTTGTAATTTGCAACCAGTTTTATACAACATCCATAATGAATGTGGTAATGGTAGCATTAAAAAAATTTACTATTGAGCCACCAAACACAGTGATTCATGTTATGAAATGCCTTTTTTCAGGCAATTCGACTGAATATTTTCAACCGTACGGTCAGTTGGATTATTGTTGGTGCCACCGTACCAGAGCCATTGCTTCGAGTCGAAATAAAGATCAATTCGCAAGTGACTTTAGCAGTTCCAGTGTTTCATTCTTCGATGATGGATGAAGTTCACTTTCGAGATGTGTTTTTTGGTCACGATACAATGAAAACTGAGTCTGTGAAAATCGCTTCTTGGAACGTTTCAAGCCGATTATCCATTCTTGAGTTTCTTGACTATAGGGAGAAAACTGACGGTCTTTTTGGTCGAATGTCTTCCGCTGTAATCTTTGAAGTAATTCTCTAAGTATCGCCCAAGCAGGGCCGTAAGGCCGCATCACACGAATACCGTGTATGCGTACCCTTGTTACGGCGCTGATCGCAAAGCATTGTGAGAAGTAATCTATGTTTTCTTGTATTATGGTAGCATGCTCCTTTTTCGATGGTTTCTTACAGTGAGAACGGTTCTCTTGTGACCAGAGGATTCGTACTGGACTTAGTCTCTGAGATCTTAAAAAGCTTGAACATGCAGTGAGTGAAATATAAGATTTTTGCAGGATTATTTAATATGACTCTTATGTTCTTGGCACACAAACCACATTTCGACTACAAAATGAAGTCTGGTTCTCCTCAAAATCGACCACATTGAGTCGTTCCATAGAAAATACATTGCAACCACAGTCTGCAACCACCTGCGACTTCATTTTGTAGTCGAAAAGTAGTCTGTGTGGAAAGGGTCTTATTCATAACATGAATTTTTTTTATATATATATAAAGGTATACAGTAAGGAAAGTTAAGTCGGAATTTGGAATTTCAGTGAATGGAACTTTCACAGGATTTGTCGGGTTGCTCAACCGAAAGGTGTTGTTTTTCTCTTGTAATTCTTCCTTCCTCGTAATTTATTTTTGTTTCATGTGTCGTATATAATTTCAGGAGGCCGATTATGCTTTAAATGTGTTGGCCATGCTTTCTTCTCGTATGCTTGCTGTTAGATTTGTAGGTGTCTTTTACAAAGGATACATAGGAATTGCTTACAACCGACCGGAACCTTTCATGCCTCCTACGGCTTATTTTCTTCCGTTTAGTTTTCGTGTTTGGATTGTGACTTTTGCCACTTGTATTGTTCTAATTGCAGCAGTGGCTCTAGCGTGGTTTATGTCACGATTATATTACGAGGATGGAACTGAGCACCGTTCAAGATCTACTCTTTCGATGATTTTCTGCGGAGACTTCATCGTGGAAGTGACGGATAATCCTCGTAGTCTCCTTACGAAGATTTTTTACGGAACGCTTCTCGTGACGACCGTATTATTGTTCACCTACTACACTTCGGTGTTCACTTCGTTTTTAACGCATCGTGAAGTGGATTTGCCATTTGATGACATGGAAGGAGTTGTTACGAATCAAGCGTACAAAGTTCTACTTGTGAGAGATACAAGATACGAAGACATTATGGCAGTAGGTGGTATTTTATAAGAAGTGATTGACTTTCATAATTCTCATGATTCTTATAATTTTTAGTATAAAGCAAGAAAGGTATGTAGGTCTGCATTTCTTAGTTATGAAATTGCTTTAATTTATTTTCAGACTGCAACTTCTGGAGTTTATTCAGATATTTGGAAGAAAGTGATGAAGTCTGGTGGTAGAGATTGGTTTCCAAAATCTTTCAAAAGAGCTTACGATGTGATGTTGACTGGAAAGTACGCTTTTATAACGGAAGGTGTTTCGACAACGTATCTTGCTTTCGACAACTGTACCGTCTCTTTCACCTCAAAAATATATAATAAGGAATTTTATTTTATGGCTGCTAGACATGATTTCCCCTTTTCGAGCTTCATACGTTTAGGGTGATTTTTAAACGTGTTAATATCATGTTTGTTTATTGGAACTTGATTATTGTTTTGTTTTGTTAGATTGATTAGGTCCATGGAAGGAGGACTAATCGCTCGGCTCTCGAGGCAGTATAAGCTAGAAGGGAGACCACCGTGCTCGACGGCAAGCAAAAGTTCTACTCTGGGTCTCAACCAGGTCGTAGGTGTTTTTGTCTTATGGAGCTGTGGGGTTTTACTTTCTCTTCTGAGTTTAATCTTAGAAATGACTGTCTTAAGAAAGTATGCTGTATCGGAAATCAATATGTTGACCACTTTATCTGCAAATGGGAACTTTTAAAAATGCAGTGTATTTTCAGTTTTAATTTTATTGTAACTAATTGAAAATATTGGTTACGAATTTTTTTAAACCTTATTGAAAATGAGGGCGCATTTGTCAAAATCTATTAATAATTCATTAAAAGACACATCAAATTGATGATTTGATGACCAGTCAATTTGTCTTGTTAATGTGCATCTTGTTATTGTAGCACTTGTCAATATTTGGTTGTAGTTTATGAATAAGTGATGATCGCAAGAATTGTTTCTATTGTTTAATAAATGAGCAAGTCCATCAGTGTCGGCTTTAGGTCAGGGCAACATGGGGCACCAACTCTGGGCATAACTTTTGAGAAAGCCATTAAAAAAATTTGTTGAAACGTTCTAAGAAAATGATTTTAACTGGTTTTGTAATTACTTTTAAAATTATCATTTATCACCAACTATTCTAGTTTGAATTTCTTTGTAATGTTTTTTTTGCTGAGCAACGTTTACTAGAAAAATAATAAATTTTCTCAAAACCGCGTGTTGGGAGAAGAGACCTCCTATAGAATATAATAACCACGTAGGCCATGCGGGGGACAAAACAAAATAAATATCTATTCAGCCACCTTAAATAAAAAAAAAAACAATTTTGAATTATTAACTTTATGTTATGTCAATGAAAAATAACTGTCTGAATTTTTGACATTTCATAGATTATGGTCATTTATTTCTAACATTTGTCACCCATTAGTTTAATGATGAAAATGATTGCTTTTTATTGAGTTGTAGTAAAAATAAAAATAAATTGGTGGCCCTTGGAACAATCTTGATAAATTGTAAGAGAATTGAAGTTTGACATTAAGACAAAGTATTTGTGTTTGCGTGTCTGTAGTTTTTAAATACCGGTATGGTTTAAGAAATTCGAATAACTTGAAATGTTGTATAATAATTCATTTTATGTAATTGTTATGGTCTTTATCATGATACATTGGCTTATCATAGCTGAATTACAAGGTTTAAACAAATTGTTGTGGTTTGGGCTACTTGAAATTGACGTTTGTAATTAATTTTCATTTTTTATTCTGTGTTAGATGATTTGTGCTCGAATACAAATGGAGTAATTTATTCGACATTGTCAAGTGGTACTAATGGCTCCACTTGCATACGTGAAAATAATTTACGAAGTCATCATCTTCGGCCAGCTAGATTCTGGCATGAAATTCATTATGTCGTTCAGAATGCTGTAATCGAAAGTATTGCGGATCTAATGCTTTATTGGAAGAGATTTGAAGGAGTTTTTTTACTGGATAGTAGTTATGGTAATTATAATTTAAGATGGTTTATGAGCAGCTGATTTTCGAACTCTTGATTGTTTTAGCTTTCAGAAGAGCAAAATTAAGAGAAATTAGTGTTTTAGAAACTAGAAGGGTAGCTCAATCACTTGAGGGTATTTTTTGCATAGTGATTTTTTTTTTCAAAATAAACTTTTTATAAACGAAGTCTATAAAGTCTGATAAAAATTGGGTTACTTTCAAACTCACATAAAAAGCTTATTTTGAAAGATATTAACATGAAAATGTCCATAAGTGATTGAGCTACTCTTCTAGTTTCTAAAACATATCCAAGTCTTTCTTGATTTTGCAACTAAAAGGCAAATAATCAGTGTTCGAGAGGCATTTACACTTTAAAACAACTTGAATATAATTTAGTTTAACTTTTTGTCTTTAAGGTGTGCAGATTTCCTTATTGAAAAATTACTTTGAAAATGTAAACATTGTCGCCGAGGTTTATTTCGTTAATACTTCCATGGTATTCGAAGACTTAATCGAAGAAATAACCAAGAAGAGTTCAAACATCATCGTGATTTGTAGCCAATCATGTACAAAATCCATTCTGAATGTGGTAAAGTCTGTTTTGAATGACAAGATTTGTATGTTGAGTTGATTAGTATTTTTTTAGGCAATTCAACGAAACCTTTTTAACTATACAATTAGTTGGATAATTGTTAGTAGTGCTTCTGTTCCGAAACCTTTACTTGAAGTAGAAATAAAGCCGAATTCTCAAGTGACTTTAGCCGTTCCAGTGGCTACAAACATGATGGACGAAGTTGTCTTTTTGGATGTTTTCTTTGGCTCCATTACAAATAAAACCGAGTCTGTAAAATTCGCTTCATGGAATGTCACGAGAAGATTGTCTGTTCTAGAATTTCTGGATCACGAAAATAGAATTCACGGTCTTTTAGGTCGTGTTTCATCTGGAGTAATTCTTGATGTAAAATTTATAATTTATGAATTTGCTGATTCCATAATTTAAATTATTGCATTACAATTCTCAATACAGCATGCTCCTTTTTCGATGGTTTCTTGCAATGTTTGCAGCACAACTCTGGCTGAGGGATACGTACTGGATATAATGGCCATGGTTCTGGAAAGTCTCAACATGCTGTCAGTGAGAGATGTGATTTTGGTTGTTTCAGGTGATGTCCTTTAAGTAATTGTTTGCTTAACTTATAAAAGGTACACAGTTACAGAAATTAAAACTGAATATGGAGTTGCAGTGAATGGTTCCTTCACTGGAATCATTGGTTTTCTTCAGAGAAAGGTAATTAATTGAATTTTAATTGGAAATTAATCAATAAAGTTATCAATACTATAATTAATACAATTTGATGAGTGATTCAGTGAGAGACTGTATGTTGTTAGAAACTAGAATAGTAGGTTTAAGAATCTTAATTTTAACTTAAGATGCAAAAAAAAATGGTATTTTTAAAATAAACTTCTTAAAAGCAATTTTGAAATAAAATGATTTTAAAATTGTTTTTAAGAAACTGGAAAAACATGTTAGAAACTAGAAGGGTAGCACAGTCACTTAAGAACATATTTGATATATTTTAAAATAAGGTTTTTTATGGCAGGTGATCACGTTTTAATTTTTGTCTATGAAAAGTTTATTTTGAAAGATATTAACATGAAAATACTACTAAGTGATTCAGCTGCCCTTCTAGTTTCTAACACACTTTCAATTTCTCTTTAGTGTGTTGCTTCTTAAATGCAGAAATGCAAGAGTTTGAAAATGACCTATTCATATTTCATAAAACAACTTAAGAAGAAACTTGAAGAGTAATTTGAATTACGCAGAATAAATACTACGTACGTTCTAGTTTTTAATTAAACAATTAAAATGGGAAAAATATTGTTGAATGGAGACTTTCAACATACTTCTCGGTTTTGTACATTTAATTTGCTATTGTTGTGATTTTTACATTTTTAGGAAGCTGATTTCTCTTTGAATGTTTTAGCCATGATTACGGATCGCGTAAATGCAGTTCGATTTGTAGGCGTTATTGGAAAAGGATTTTTAGGAATTGCTTACAATCGACCTGACCCATTTATGCCACCAACGGCCTACATTCTCCCGTTCAGTTTTAATGTGTGGATTCTGACAATTGCCACTTGTGTTATTCTAATCACTGCAGTGGCTTTAGGGTGGCGTTTGTCTCAAACATATTACGACTGTTCGTTAAGTCGTTATTCTGTACGAAATCGTTCGTGGTCAGTTTTTGCTAATATAGTCTCTGGAAACTTTATCTTGGAAGTCTTTGAGAATCCTCGTGGTCTTGTTACAAGGATATTTTACGGAACTCTTCTCGTAACTGTCGTCTTGTTGTTCTATCATTACACTTCGGTCTTCACTTCGTTTTTGACACAACATGAGATCGATGTGCCGTTTGATGATATGGAAGGTATCGTTGCTAATCCGCATTACAAGGTTCTGGTAGTGAAAAATACAAGATACGAAGTTTTGTTGTCGGTAAGTATATACATTATAAATCCTTGGTGCCCACCGTAATGAAACATTAATTATGTTATTTTAATGTTGTTTCATGTGGACTGCAACTGATGGAGTTTATGCTAAAATCTGGAATAAAGTGTTGAGGGCAGGGGGCAGTTCGAAGTTTCCAACCTCATTCAAAGACGGCTACAAGATGATGTCCACCGGAAAATACGCTTTTGTAACGGAAGGTTCTTCAACTATATATATGGCTTACGGCAACTGCAGCGTATCGTTTATTTCAAAAATATACAACAGAGAGTATTATTACATGGCGACTAGACTCGATTTTCCTTTTGCGAGTTTGATTCGTTTAGGGTCAGTATAAATTTATCTCCTGAGAACTCAGTTTAATTTTTTTATTACTAATAGGACTAAAGATATTCAGAAACCAAATGCATATTTTTCTTTTTCTGCACTTGTGGACGAACCACTGTGAAGTGCCGTTCATGTCAAAATGTCCCAATTATAGATATCCATAATACCAGTATTTATTTAATTATGAATATTTGTAATATCCATAACTGAATTGTGGATATTCATAAATGAATTATAGATTTTGCCATTTTGCTATTTTGCCATAAACGGCTCTTCATACTGGTCACTATTATTTAGAAATATGAAAAAAATAGAGAAAATTCTGAGAGAAAAAAAATACACATTAATAACATCGGGTTATTTTCAAATTTATTTATTAAAATATTACTATATAGTTAAACTATATAATAATTAGCTTTTCAGTGTTTTCTTCCAGCCAACTTAACTTATTCTTTTATTGTTTTTCAAGGCTGATGAGAGCCAGGGAAGGTGGAATCATCGCAAGGCTTTCGAGACAGTATAAACTAGAAGGACGACCACCGTGCTCGACGGCCGTCACCAGTGCTACTCTCGGTTTCGATCAAGTCGTAGGTGTTTTCTTTGTGTGGGGTTGCGGAGTTTTGCTATCACTGTTTTGCTTAATTGTAGAAATGACAATTTTAAGTAAGTACGCAAAATAGTATTGTTTTCAAGGTGACCTGAGACCTGTACAAATTTGGGCGTTATGAAGATGTCGCAATTGGTGGCGTAGGACTGCATTGAATTTTTTCGCAGTCTCTTTACACTGAATAATTTACATTTATAAGTTTTTTGCATATTTAATGTGCAAATTATGAGTCTTTGTCATTTGTCAACTTGTCCATTTCATTGTTGTGGCTGTTTGTATCAACTGTCAATATTTAGCGCTAGTAAGTCTGTTTCATCAGTCTAATTATAATCAATTTGGAACGAGCCGTTTCAATTATGTTAATTAAGCATTCGTAATTACTAATTACGATGAATGTATATTTTTCCACTTTCAAATTATTAGTTACCGTCCATTATAATTATTCAGTTTAGACAATGCGGTATTATTTCAGTTGCACCAGAACACATTGCAATTGTTATTGGGTATTTATATATTTGGAGTTTGAAAATGCATTCATGTGCAAAAATGGAACTTTCGTACCTCTGTCACAGGCCTACTTGGCTGCTTGCATACTAATTTTTTAAATATTTTATGCCAGGAATATTTATAATGAAAAAGGATAAATTTTATAACAATTCTTCATTAAATTTTATAAGGAGATTTCAGGGAAAAAACACTGGAACGGTCTTTCCCAAGTAAATAATTTCAAAGCTTTTACGACTCTTTTATGTTTTTTTAGCATATATTTCCCTGCATTAAAATTATTACTGCTGTTTTAGCTTTTTTTATATTTTGAGTAAGATATAAAATTGATTACATCCTATTTTATGGACACTATTTATGACACACAAAGGTGTCACGGCATTCCGTTCACTAGAAGTTTTAGTACTTATTTTATGTTTTATTTTCAGAACATAAAATTTCTAGGTTTAACAAACTGTGCTAGCATATAGCTATTATATGGACAGTTGGATATATTGTATTATAGTCAGGGCTTGGAAATTCAGGAACAGAAAATAGCCAAATTCGTGAGGGATTCGGGATTCAAAATATTGCAGAAATCGGGGGGGGGGGGGGGGGAGGGGGGGGGGGAATCGAGAAAAAAAAATACACTTTTTTATGAAAAATATCAAAAATAGATAAAATCGGGAATTCGAAACTTATTTATACAAAATTCAGCATAATGAAATTGAATAACAATTTTTTTATGTTTTCTTCCAGCAAACTTCACTAGCCTCACATATATGGTGCACGTTTGTTCATATTATAAAATGTTTTATATATATAGTCTTTCTTTATATTTTACTTAGTTAGAAATTATAAATTTGAGTACATCATATATGCTGTTGCAATGACAAAAAATTACAATTTAAAAAACAACCTGAAAAATTAAGGAATAATAAAAAGTGTAAAATCGGGAATTCAGGAATAAAACCATTTTTTTCGGAATAATAGGAATTTAAATTTTGAATGCAATCAACTTAATTTTATGCAAACATTCTATTGCACTTTAATTCCTGCCATTGTGAAACTTTTGCTGTTTCCAGAAAGTTTCCTAATTTTTCAGCCCTGATTACATTTATAGTACAATAGTTTCCAAAAGGGAAGGCTGCAAAATTTTAGTTGTTGAACTTGTTCGTATTTTAATATAATTTAATAAGTTTTAGTAAATTTTAAAACTTTATTTAAAAAAAGCAAAAGAAACAAGAAATTGCACTAAACTCGCAAAGAAAGTTTGTATCTAACTTTAAATGTTCATGCCGTGAGCAAAAACAGTTTGTGAGCCACTTCTGTAGCGAAAGCCGCATTTGTGAAAATATCGTGATAATTAATCGTTAACCTCGATAAAGTTCGAAAGGAGTTATTTAAACGAACGTTAGCTCGTAAATGCAAGACCAAAAAATAAAGTAGGCCTATATATCAATGTGTACAATATATAAGCATATTGCAATAAATAAATATAAATTAACCCGGTTGACCGACAGACAACTCTTCCAAGTTACAACAATATAGTCAAATAAATAATTAATAAAAAATATGACAACCATTTTGTTGTTGAAAGAATTGCATATTTTTGTCGGGTATACTTTTGAACAAACACATCATGTTCAATTTGAATAGAAATTTAGAATACATTAATGTAATGATATTGATTTTGTTGTGCATTTTATTTTACAATTGATGGATTGGTTGCAAAAAAATTTAACTTTATATCTATTCACCAAAGTTTGATTGTGTTTTACTAGCAAATTTATTGTCATTTTAATAGCCTAACCATGTTTCTTGCTAAGTCTTTTATTTTTCTCGTATTGGAATTTGCAATTTTGGAAGGTTTTCTCATAAAAACTGAGCAAAGAGGTAGAAATTTAACTTTGACATTTATAAAATTAAAAGTGTAATTAATTTTTGTTTTTAATTTTTGTGTTAGATTGTTCTTATCGAAAGAAAGATGGAAATTTTCTTTCAAATCTCTCGGACAGTTCAAATGGCTCTAGTTGCAAAATTAGAGATATTTTACGAAAACATCACCTTCGATCCGTTTCTTCTTTGCAACAAATTCATTACGTCGTTCAGAATGCCGTAATTGAAAGTATTGTTGATCTGATGGTTTACTGGAAGAGATTCAGAGGAGTTGTCTTGCTGGATGATCATTCCGGTGCTATTTTATTATTTAAAATAAATATTACTGATTTTGATTTTCTAAATTTCATTTTTAAGGATTGACGGCGTCTGTGTTAAAGAATTATTTTACAGAATTCCAAATTAATATCAAAGTTTACTTGATAAATTCAACAGTGGTTCTTGAGGGCCTCATTGAAGAAATAGCCACGACACGCTCAAATATTATTGTGATATGCAATAAATCTTATACAACATCCGTTTTGAATGTGGTAATAAATTAGAAACAATAATGTTAAAACATGAAAAGCAAATTTTAAATAATTTTTTTCAGGCAATTCGACAGAACCTTTTTAATCGTACAGTCAGTTGGATTATTCTTGGTGAATCCGTTCCGGATCAATTGTTTCATGTCGAAATAAAGCCCAATTCACAAGTTACTTTAACAGTTCCAGTTTCAACGGAAGCCGGTTCGATCAATGATGAAATCCACTTCTTTGATGTTTTCTTTGGCTATGCAACAAGAAGAATCGAGTCTATAAGATTCGCTTTGTGGAACGTTAGGAGGCGATTGGCCGTTCTTGAGTTCCTTGATTGCAAAGACAGAGCTCATGGACTTTTAGGTCGACTTTCATCAACAGTAGTTTTTGAAGTAAATTTTAGTATGCATTATTACTAGAAAGTGAGCAAAACCACTAATTTGGGAGTAAATCTGCAAAATAAATTTAGGCATTTTTTAGCAATATTGGGAAGTAATTTGCCAAAAGTAATGAATTACTGTAAATAAATTACTTTTTTCCTGTAATTAATAAATCACCACATTACTTTTTAAACCGTGTAACTGGGTGCAATGCATTCACAGTGAAGCCTGCAAGACAACATGATCTTCATATTCATTATTTGAAGTTGCAGAATTGACATTTTTTATATACATGTTTATATGTCAATGCAACTTCAATAATTCTTTGTAATTCATTACTTTTAAAAGTAACACTGAGTTCTTTTGCATTTAACAAAATTTACAACAATGATTTTCTTAATTCTTGCATATAGTATTACTGTAAATATTGTATAATTTTTACACAATGTCTATCACTATGATTTTGAAGATTTGCTAGCCAGTTCGTGATTTTGCAAATTTTCAACAGTGATTCCGAAGAATTGATTTGTCACTTTGTTATTACAGCTATAAAATTGGAAATTGTTTTATTTTGTAGCATCCTCCATTTACAATTTTATCTTATGATAAAAATGGTACATTACAAATCACTGGCAATGTACTGGATTTCGTTTCTATGACACTTCAGAGTTTGAAAATGCAGTGAGTAAAAACAGTTTTGGAAATTTTCTTCAGTGTGACTTATAATAATTATTTTTACATTGTAAAAAAGATACACTGTTAGAAAAGTTGAGCCGGTGTTTGGAATGGCGGTTAATGGAACATATACCGGGTTTCTTGGAATGTTGTACAGAAAGGTTTGTTGTTGTGGGTGTTTTGCGAACTATTGAGTTATTTTGCAGTTTCAGAAGAGCAGCACTAAAAAGAAATGAAAAATGTGTTAGAAACTAGAACGGTTCACTGAATATTTTTTTTATAGAACACAAATAAAAAATATTGTTTGCTTAAAGTTGGGTTATTTTGAAAGTGACATAAAACTTTTATTTGAAAAATGTCAACATGAACATACCGTTTAGTGATTGAGCTACCTTTCTAGTTTCTAAAACAATTTAAAAAGATATTTAACATTTTGAGTGACTTTTCTAGTATGTTAAATCTTTTGAAACTTCTTTTTGATGGTCATTTGTACTTGAATTGTATACATTTACTGTAGCTTGCAATTAATTTTACTAACATAATTTTAACGGAATTCATGATTGTTTTAAAGCATTTCAACATTTCATCAATTTAGTCACAACCACCAAAATTATTGAATATTTTTACATTTATTGTTTTTGTTGATCTTTCAGGAGGCCGATTTTAGTTTCAATGTATTGGCAATGATCTCCTCTCGTCGCGTTGCGGTTCGATATGTTGGTCCCGTTGTAAAAGGATACTTAGGAATATTTTACAATCGACCAAAACCCTTTATGCCACCTACGGCCTACTTTTTTCCGTTTAGTCTTCAGGTCTGGATTGTAACTCTTGTCATTTGTGTGGTTCTTATTGCAGCTGTGGCCGTGGCGTGGTTTATGTCACGAGTCTATTTTGACGGGCAGCATTGGTCGAGATTGACTCTTGTTAAAATTATTTCCGGAGACTTCATCGTTGAAGTCTTCGAGAATCCCAAAGGTCTTCTTACGAAAGTTGTTTACGGGACACTTCTCGTTACGGTTATTTTGTTGTTCAATTACTACACTTCGGTGTTCACTTCTTTCTTAACTCATCGTGAAGAGGATTTGCCATTTGTTGATTTAGAAGGTGTCGTTGCAAATCCAGACTACAAGGTGCTACTTGTGAGAGATACCAGATATGAGGTTTTGTTTTCGGTAGGTGTCAATTCCGTATCTCATATGTGATGTCACTGATGTGTGATTTATTTTAAACGATTTTTTTTTCTCAGAAACAAAATTTCTTCCACAAATTTTAGAAAAAAAGCTTCGCCACTATGTAGAAAAAATGAGAGAAATATTTTTTTTTAAGCCAAATTCTGAAATATTTCAAGATTTAAATTATTCTGCGTTTCAGAAGAACAACACTAAGAAAAAATTGAAAGTGTGTTAGAAACTAGAACGGTAGCTGAATCACTTAATAGTCTTTAACTGTTGACATTTTTCAAAATATTATATTTCACAAAAAGTTTATTTTAAAGTATATCAACCTAAAAATGCAATTATGTGGTTGAGTTCTTTTCTAATTTATAACACACTTTCAGGTTTTTTCCTAATTTTTCTCTTGAAAGACAGAATAACCAAATAAAATCATGAAAATGATCTATGAGCTTTTCTTTATTTTTCTAGCTTGAAATAAATCTTGAAATCATTTTTGTAAATAGCTTCAAGAAATCTTGTTGTCTATTCAGAATGTCAACAAATAAGCAAAAGATTGATGACTCTTAAACATATTGTTTATTTTTTAAAATATAGACTGCAACTTCAGGTGTCTATTCAGATATTTGGAAAAAGGTGTTGCTAGCCGGAGGCAGAGACTGGTTTCCGTCCACATTTCAGGAAGGATACGAGATGATGACCACCGGAAAATACGCTTTACCAACCGAAGGGTCCTCGACAATGTATATGGCTTACGACAATTGTAATGTTGCCCTCGCTTCAAGAATTTATAGCAAGGAGTTTTATTTTATGACAACTAGACATGATTTTCCGTTTTCCAGTTTTATACGTTTAGGGTGACGTCAATTTATATTATTTCTAATTAATACGTTTTGTGAACAACTTAGTTGCGAACTCTAATTATTCTACTTTTCAGAAGGGCAACACTAAAACGAAACTGAAATTTGGTTAGAAACTGGGCAGCTGAATCACTTAAAAGTATTTTCATGTTTGATATTTTATCATTTTTAAACTGACATATAAAAAACTTATTTTAAAAGATGTCAACGTGAAAAATACCCTTAAGTGATTGAGCTACCCTTCTAGTTTCTAAAAAAAAAACTTTCAAGTTTCTCTTAATTAATTTTGCTCCTGAAAGACTGAATAACTGGCATTCAAGCGGCGTTCACTGAAATATATCATTTTTGTTTAAAGGTTATTGAGAGCTATGGAAGGAGGAATTTATGTTCGGCTCTCGAGAAAATATAAACTAGAAGGAAGACCACCGTGCTCGACGACCACCAAAAGTTCTTCTCTTGGTCTCGATCAGGTCGTTGGTGTTTTCTTTGTGTGGGGTTGCGGAATTTTATTATCGGTTTTTAGTTTATTATTAGAAATGACCATCTTAAGAAAGTTTGCCTAATAATTTTCTTATTTAATTAACAGGGTATTAAAAAATAATTGCAGCAAACTTGCTCATATTTTTGCAGTTTATTTTATCTCTTCTTATTTATAGTTAGAGGTTGTCGCATCAATTAATGTTATTTATCATTTCCTGATCGTAAAGTCGTACGTGACAATTAGTCATTACCATTACTGAATCAATACCATATAATAAAACATTTTTAAACAGATAATAATCTTTTTAATAGGAAAAAAAAAGAACCAACTCAACCACCGATTATTACTCGTATTAACAAATGATGAATTCTTTTTTGTCATCAGTGGATAATTAGTTGTTTTATTATTATTGATTTATTTGATATACTCTACTGTATATATATTTATTTATTTCATAGTTTTTTGGGGTTTTTATTGAGATATGACAAAACGTTTACGATTGGTGGAAGTCCTCCTCACATATGAGATTAATTGTGTGAACATCAACATTTTTTCTTAGCACTTTTTTTGTTTTTTCTACTAAGTGCCATCATGTTTCAGAATAAGTCATTTTTTCTTCATTTTTTAGTTTTGACATATTTAGATTTGCTTATAATAGGAGAACAACAAGGTAGATATATATTTAAAAAAAAATGTTGAATTTTTGGGTTAAAATACACAAACGTCTTTTGGAACACTTTTTGACTGCAAAATGACGTCGAAGGTGTTTAGGTCCCTTGGTTTTTGTTATGTATGTAATGTGGTTTCAATGTATATTCTATGGAAAGACTCAAGGTGGTCAGTTTTGGTCGGTTTTTGATGTTCCAAAAGTCGCCTGTGTGCCAAGGACCTTAATATAATGTCATAATTAGTTTTATATAAAATTGTTGATTTATTGTTAGGTCACTGTGAGAGCACAAATGGAAGAATTCATTCAATATCTTCATCGAGCAATACGACGGACTCTAGTTTTCTATTACGAAATCATCATCTTCGACCAGTTTCATCTTTGCGTCAAATTCATTACGTCGTCCAGAATGCCGTAATTGAAAGTATCTCCGATCTTATGATTTATTGGAAACGTTTCAGAGGTTTCTTTTTACTGGATAAATATTCTGGTAAGTTGTACATGTAATTGTGATTGCGATTGTAAAATTGATTGTGATTGTATATTTTATTTCCATTTAAGGATTGAAGGTGTCTGTTTTAAAGCAATATTTAACGGATGTCAATATTGATGCCGACGTTTACATGATCAATTCTACGGTTGTCATTGAAGATTTAATTGAATACATAGCCACTGAGCGGTCAAACATTATTGTCATCTGCAATGAATTTTTTACAACAAAGATTTTGAATGTGGTAATGTGGAATGTTTGCATTTGTGTCTATTTCTGTTGTCGGTTAAGCATTCCCGAGGCCTTTTCAGTGCTTTTTTTTACAGCATTTAAACTTTTTGTTTTCAATTTTTGGCCGCTTTTTATATTTTTCAGAATTTTAAAACTTTTAAACAATTTTTTGAAGCTTTTCGGAACTTGTAAGGCTAGTTCATCCTCCCTAATGTTTTTTTAGTTTTTTTCAGGAGGTTTTAATTTTTTTTTGGGGGGGGGATGTTTGACCGTTTTTCTTTTAATTGATTGCTTATAAATGCGTCACGTAATGTTCTGTGACACTTTAGTGTGTCGTGAGTTTTGCTAGAGGTGCCACGATTTCTCAGTCAAAAAATACTGTGTCATGAGCAAAAGAAGTTGGAAACCAAAGATCTAATGGCTATTTTTTATTTCTTTTTTGTTCAGGCAGTTCAACAGCACATATTCAATCGTACTGTCAGTTGGATGATTGTTGGTGCCATCATACCAGATTCATTGCTTCGAATCAAAATAAAGCTAAATTCTCAAGTGACTTTAGCCGTATCTTTAACAACAAAAACTGATTCTCAGTTCTCTTCGATCGTTGATGAAGTTCACTTTCTAGATGTATTTTTCGGCTACGTAACGATGAAAACAGAAGCTGTAAAATTTGCTTCGTGGACTGTTTCGAAGCGATTGTCCGTTTTTGATTTACTGGACCGCAAAGACAGAATTCATGGTTTTTATGGCCGAATGACATTAGGAGCTGTTTTTGAGGTAAATTTAATTACAACGCAATGTATTTATTTTTAATAATTTATTGTCAGAAATTTAATTTACAGCATGCACCTTTTTCGATATTTTTCCGTGATAACAATGGTCATCTATTGGTTGAAGGATATTTGCTAGATTTAATTTCAATGGTGTTAAAAAGTTTGAACATGTTGTAAGTGAAATAAAGTTTCTCTTCGTTTTATGTTCAGATGTAATTCTTTAAAAATAAATATTTTATAACATTTTAATAAGCAAAGATTCAAATTTGATGTTTTATGATTAGCAAAAATGTGAAAATTGTAAAAAAAAAAAAAAAAAGAGATCTAACTACCATAAAATACATTCATGAAAATTCTCAGTGTAACTTTTTGCTACTCTTCTAGTTTCAAATATTGAAATAAATTTATTTTAAGGTGCAACACTATAAAGTGTTTTAGAAACTAGAACGGGTAGCTGAGTCATTTAATAATATTTTCATGTTGATTTATAGACCTTTTCATAAAACATCTTAACAAAAAAACATCAAATGCTTTTATAAATTAATTGCTTTATTAATAATTAATTAAAAGGTACGCAGTAAAAGAAGTTGAACCAATCTATGGAATTCTAGTAAATGGTTCGTACACTGGATACGTTGGTGTACTTTACAGAAAGGTAAATAAACCAATTTATAAATTGTTTGTCGATTTTTATTTGAATTTACAAAAAAAAATGTTTCATGTTTCGTATAGGAGGCTGATTTCTCTTTCAACGTGCTCTCCATGCTTAATTCTCGTATGGCCGCAATTCGTTACGTCGGTATTACTTCGAGAGGCTATTTAGGAATTGCTTACAACCGACCAAAGCCTTTTATGCCTCCCACAGCTTACATTCTACCATTCAGCCTCGATGTTTGGATTCTAACTATTGCCACTTGTATCATCCTGTTTGCGGCAATTGCCGTAGCATGGTTTATATCTCGAAAGTATTCAGATAACACTCTCGATGATGGTTCTAACGAACAAGATATGAGATCGGTCTTTGCAGAGATTGTCACCGGTGACTTCATCGTGGAAGTTTTCAACAATGCTCGTGGTCTCCTTACGAGAATTGTTTATGGAACACTTCTCGTTACGGCCATACTTTTGTTTAATTACTACACTTCGGTATTCACTTCGTTCTTAACACATCGTGAACTGGATTTGCCGTTTGTTGATTTGGAAGGTGTCGTTGCAAATCCAGATTACAAGGTGGTACTTGCAAGAGATTCCAGATTCGAGATGATGTTCGCAGTAGGTTTTTACTATGGTGTCATTTGAATGTTATTTTTAGCCCAGATAGATACATGGAGGTGACGAAACTAAGCGCCTAAAATGGCACACACACACAGACCACCGTTGGTGGTAGAGTTCGACTGTGAAATGAAGTTGAATTATCGCTTGTGTCCCAAGGTCCAGCTTCTGTCCATAGCAATACATTGCAACCACAGCCTACCCACCCACCTGTGACAACATTCGCAGTTGAAATTGACCACCGAAAGTGGTCTGTGTTCCAAGGAAGTATAAGTTTTACCTACGAAGCGTTCCGTACCATGGTTGAGTGTGGCCAATGGATCGCAACACCTCTACATGGACCACCTCTATGAACCACCTGATCGTCATAAAATGATTATTTATTGATTGATTGGTTTTGATTTAGTATGATTTTTCTATAAAATTGCAGATTGCAACAAAAGGTGTTTATAAGGAAGTATGGAAGAAAGTGATGAGGACTGGAGGTCGAGATTGGTTTCCAACCTCATTCAAGGAAGGTTACAAGGTGATGGCCACCGGAAAATACGCTTATCTCACCGAAGGACCATCGACTAATTATCTTGCTTACGACAACTGCAGTGTATCATTCATTTCTAAAATATACAACAGGGAATTTTATTTCATGACAGCTAGGCTAGATTTTCCCTTTTCAAACCTTATACGTTTAGGGTAAGTAATTCTGTGTTTTTTTGTGTGTTTGTTTCTGTTTTAAAAGTTTAAACACTGTTTAAAGGTTGATTAGAACTTTTGAAGGTGGAATAGTGTCTCGTCTTGCTAGGCTTTATAAGCTAGAGGGTCGGCCACCGTGCTCAACTACGAGCGGCAGTTCTACATTGGGTCTCGATCAAGTCGTGGGTGTTTTCTTTGTTTGGGGATGCGGTGTTTTAATCTCATTGCTCGCTTTAATCTTAGAAATGACCATTAAGAGAAAATACACCAAATAGTTAATTTTAATTTAGTATTATTAGGGCTCGGATTTTTATGCAATATCAAGCAAATGTTTCTCAATTTGTGGCTCGCGTGCCAATTGTGATTAATCATAATCATCATTAGAACAACTGCAATTATGCTTTTTTTCTAATAAAAAAGGCTTGTTAGAGAGGCTAGATGTCTAGTTAATATCAGTTGTCAACTAGAGTTCTAGCCTCTAATCAGTGTTTATGATTGAAAAAAAAAACATAATTGTTGGTTGATCTGATTGGAATAATATTATTACTTCACTATTGGCTCTTGGGCCATAGATTGAGAAACAGTTTCTTGATGTTGCATTAAAATCCGTGCACTAATTATTATCATTAGAATAGAGCTACAAAAAAGCCAAATATATCTAAATTTATTTTATCAGAAATTGTTTTCATTTTTTATGTATTTAAAATATTTTTTTTGGTCAGAGAAATGTATACAAAATTGATTTATTATTGATTATATTATTTTATTCAAATTTCGCGGGCTTGTAACATCGATCGTAATTAAACGATCGATGTTATGATAAATATCATATCGATGCGTTTGTAGAAATCGATATAGATTGTGGATTAATACTTGTATAGTGACGTCATGTGTGTAAACAAAATAATATAAACTGATTTTAATATGGTTGATCTTATTTAATAATAGTTTTATATTTCGTTAGAAATGATTATATTACACATTTATTATAAGTGTAGAATTATAGAAACCCAGTGAAATATAACATTCATTAAGGAACTATTTTCTGAACATCGCGGATGTACTCATTATTCAGCCAACTCACAACATAATATTGGCGCGTATTTTTACCTTTCTCTTTCATTTGCGGTCACATGTTTGTGTCTTTTTTTTCTTCTTCGTGATTTAACGACGTTAATTTAACGAAAAGTTATCATTTTATAATTGTGTAAATGTTTAACGATAGTAGTGCAATGATTTTCTACTGTTCTGAAGTTGGCAAAGGCCGTTGTTTTGTAAGGTAAGCCGGCTTTTTAACGGCTCATAGCTGCAACTTACAAAATTATTACCGTTTACGTTATCCGTAAGCCTCCGTAAGCAATCTCAGCGTGACAGTCATATTCTCAGGTTACAAACTTACGTGTTAAGTTAGGCATCACGGTATAATGACGTATAATTGACGTCACAGCCAACTATTGAATACATTACTTAGTGACGTCATTTTGACGTTACTATTTTCCTTAGACGTAAGTTTGTAACCGGAAGTTTACGTTATCTTGCGGAGCGTTACAGAGATTGCGTATATTTTTTAGAAAACAGATGCATTTCGATAATTTTCAGTTTTTATTTGTCGTTTTTTTTAACATATTTTTCAATGATTTCTTATTTGAACGTGAAATATTTCGTTTTTAAGAATTGCAAGAATGCTCTTTTATTTTGTCTCTGTAGCGTTAGATGGCGCCACTAGCCCTCCTCCCATAGAAACGTACTAAAGACACTCTTCAACTCTTGACTCACCTTTTCCTTTTTTTTTTTCACGTGGCAAACTTTTAATTGCGTCATTGTTATTTCTCTACACGTGCTCTCTCATCACATATGTCTTCTGAGTAAGTTTGTCACGTGCTGAGTGTATTTTGCCACCTATAGAGGTTGCAGGCGCCATCTACCCTGCCACTTACACAAGTATTTTTTCTATGGAGTCCTCTTAATTCGTCGTTTTCTCGTTTGTTTTCTTTCCCATGATTTTATCTTTCAGACCAATTCCTTGTACAAAAAAAAATCATACGAAATGACGTCATAATCAGGTGATATTTCAGCTATAAATATTCACATTTTTTACCTTTTGACATCTTGATGACCTTTTTGAAGCCAAAAAAAACTAATTTGGTTGAAATTCCATCCACCATGTCATCAATATCGTCTTCCTTTTCTTCTTCTTCTTCTTCATTGTTGTAATTCTTTTTGTTTTACAAATAGAAATACATTTTGATCAATCTTGATAATTATATTTTAAGAAAGTTTCTCAGGAACAGCTGACTTTCAAACTCAGGTTGATTAATTCTGTGTTTTAAGAGCAAAATGAAGAGAAACTAGAAAGTGTTTTACAAACTATAGAAGGGTAGATCAATCACTTACAGTTGAAACCTTTAAGTGATTGAGTTAACCGTTCTAGTTTCTAAAACACTCTTCTAGCTTTTCAGTTTTTGCAACTGAAAGACAAAAATGACCATAGTTCAAAGAGCGTTTACACCTTCCAAACCGCTAATAAAGTGTTTCCAATACAAACATTAACTACAGTTAAAAAGTTAACCACAGTTAATTTTCCAGTGGAAACGAATGTGGTTACATTAACCATGAAATAAAGATGGTTACATTAACCATGAAATAAAGGTGGTTACATTAACCATGAAATAAAGGTGGTTACATTAACCATGGTTAAATTTCTGATCAATGAAGTTAACTCAACTGCATTGGATACTATGGCGGACGATGAGAGCACTCCATTTTTGACTGTGTGAATGAGTGAAATTTTCACAAAATACGCAACCGTTTATCAGGAAGTGACGCAAAAATCATTTATCTAACAGGCAATTAGAAATCGGGACAAACAGAAGTTGGCTCCGCCCTTGTTTTGACGACCGGCAACTTCTAATTGGTTGGTTATGTAGTCTGACGTCACATGCTCCGCCCCTTTTCAACGTCGAACCACACAACAAAACAGGCAATTAGAAATCGGGAAGAACTTCAGTTGGCTCCGCCCTTGTTATGACAACGGGCAACTTCTAATTGGTTTGTTGTGTGGTTCGACGTTGAAAAGGGAGGAGCATGTGACGTCAGACTACATAACCAACCAATTAGAAGTTGCCAGTCGCCATAACAAGGGCGGAGCCTACTGAAGTTCTTCCCGATTTCTAATTGCCTGTTTTGTTGTGTGGTTCGACGTTGAAAAGGGAGGAGCATGTGACGTCAGACTACATAACCAACCAATTAGAAGTTGCCCGTCGTCATAACAAGGGCGGAGCCAACTGAAGTTCTTCCCGATTTCTAATTGCCTGTGTTTTAACCACAGGTAAGCCTTTATTAAAATGGAAACACATAAAAGTGTACAACTTCTATAGCTTGTATGCAGTTAACAAATAACCTTAGTTAAGTAACTGCCGTTAATTTTTGCAATGTGGAAACGAGGTGTAAGTGATTCATTTCCTCTTCTAGTTTCTAAAATACTTTGAATTCTTAAAAGTTGTTTCTAAAAACGCGTTAGTATCAAATAAAAGAATTTTGATTCCAGTTAAATGGATTCGGTGGCCATTTTTTATGGTAGAATTTAATACAGGCAGTTAGAAATAGGTGAAAACTTCAGTTGGCTCCGCCCTTGTTATGACGACTGGCAATTTATAATTGGCTGGTTATGAAGTCTGACGTCAAATGCTCTGCCCTTTTCAACGTCAGACTACATAACCAGCCAATTAGAAGTTGCCAGTCGTCATAAAACGGGCGGAGCCAACTGAAGTTTTGACCTATTTCTAACTGCCTGTGAATTTAATTAACTCACATCCAAGATGAGTTGAGTATCTTTTCCCTTCCATTTTGATGTGTCAGAGTTGAGACATTCGGTGAATTTAGAAATGTCATACCATCCATTACGAGCCATTGCACTGTCACCACTTTTCTTGACGTGGCTCTTAATGACGCAAGTAAGGGTGGCCTCTTCACCGTAATCTTCCTGTGACACTAGAATACCATAGAAATTCAAACATTTTGTATATTCTGCTTGGTCCACTTTGCAAAAAACTGACCAGTGTCCATTCGTTTCATGATTTGATCAATGCTCAGATTGGAATAGTATTGAACTTCGTAGTCTCCTTCGGCTCTTAGCTTCATCGCTGTTGTTTCGGTTTCGTCCGGCTCTTTACGTAAAACATCGTAATTCTTGTCGTCGAAGTTGTCGTTGACGAAATACACGATTAACCCTTTGACTTTACGATTTGAGACATAATTAATAAGCTAATAATAAGCATCTTTCAGAAACTATTTGACTGGCTTCACACGGACCACTTTGTGGTGCTACAAAGTGGTTGACGCCGCTTTGCTTGACACGAATCATTGAAAGCAATGGCCTCCTGCTTCAGTGTGGGTCACAGTGGCCACTGGTATAACAGTGATCACCACCATTGACAAACAGGCGGTGGTCGCCACTTAAAACACGACTCAACCACTCGTTGCCATTGTGGTGCAAAAAAATAATGGTGGCTTGTGGTTCCTGTGGTCATTAAGTATGCTAAAAACGAACACGTTATGCTGCGCCACAAAGTGGTTCGTGTGAAGCCGACCTTAAATTGACGATGAAGTTAACTTACTTTGCCTGGAGTCGGCCATTTTGTTGTTGCTTTGCATGCGAAATAGAAGTTGAGTAAAATTAAAAAACTCTTGCTTAAACGCCAGTTAAGAATGTAATAAGTTTGAAAGTAGAAATTCACTTTAATTTATATGATTTGGTTTTTGAAACGAAATTAAAAGCAAAAATGGGAAATTTATTTTCTTTTTGCTTTTTTTTTTAAATCGAAAGTTTTATATTGAAAACGAAAATATCTATTTCGATCGATGATCAATTTTAAACATCCTTTTTTTTTTGAAAGAGAGGAGGGTGGGTTGGGTGGAATATTTTATTATTTGGAAAGTTTGCCATAAAAGATTAATCATTTTAAAAAGTTTACTCGTTGATAAAGAACTTTGCAAAGTTTGGTCGAAGTTTTGGCTGAGCCCGGGATAATCCACTCGCGGACACTTACCCCTTGTAGACACACGAGTTAAATGAATTCAAATTAAATGTGTTTAGGTGAATAATACGGAATCCACTTAAGGACATGAACCAAATAAAAAATTGACTTCAATTATTAATATTTTTAAATTGAAATACTAAATCAATATTTTAATGTCAATAGTTTATCTGATTATATTTAAGTTAATTAACTCAATATTTTCAGATTATTAACTGAATAAATTAAAATCGACATATTGTTTGTTTGTCCTTCACAGGACTCTGTAGAAAACACTTATTTAAATGCATTTAAAATATCAGGTGTGTGTTTTCTCGACACATTCCGTATTTAAGTATTTACCGCAATTTTTTTTTGACGATGATTCATTTTCGAACTTAGTTCTTATCAACATTTCATTTAGATTAAAATCGAAAAACATTTTTATTTCATATTTTGTTTACATAAAAATATAATATTTTATTCAAATTTGAAGTTAAACACAACTTTTACTTACTTTTTTACCTTTTTTTCATTTACCTCATTTTAACCTTTATTATTTAACCTGTAACCTTTGGCTTGTCCAGCCTGAATTGTCTTTCAAAATCTAAACAGAAACGGTTCAAAACCATTTCTGTCTTATTTTTCTTTGGGTTTTTTTTTGAAATTGTACGTGAGAAACAGCCTTGTTTTTCTCTTTTTAGGGTGGGTCCAGAGACTCCAGACTATAGAACAGAACAACGGACAGAACACATTGTTCGTAGAACAGTATGAACGGTTTTCCTAACATTTCTCTGTAACAAATTTTGTTTGAACCTGTTCTGTTCGGCTTCGATCCACCAGTTGTCGTTTTTTGCCCGTCACATGAAAGGATGTTCGTGTTCTGGCCAGGAGTAGTTTAATTGGACGTCTCAACGAACATTTGATTGAACATCGATCAGTCATTGGCGGTTCTGACAACAGCTGAGGTTACCAATTAGGAACATGTTCTCTTTAAGTTTGGATACTCTTGTCACAGTAAACAGAACAACGAACATGTTCTGTTCTAGTCGGAACAATCCCCCCCCCCCAATCATTGGGAAATATTACGATTTGAATAAATGCCACACTCGTTCCATTTTAACTCCAAGATTGAAGTGAAAATCTGGCCGAACACATGGTTTGAGAGCAATTAAAATTGGATTGAATTAATAAAAATCCAGGATGGACAAGCCACAAATTAATACTGTGTACGTGGTCGAAGTAGTTTATGGTTGATTGACAATGGGCGAGCACTGTTCCTTTCGAACTTTCTCAATGGAGTTCATTAGGGTTTTTCCAAAATAGGTGCTTCGAAAGGAGGTCTTGTCAGGCCAAAGAGTCACCCAAACATTTTCATCCAAAATATAAAGAAAACTAAAAAAAACAAACAATAAGATTATCATTTGAGTGAATCTAAACGATATGAAACCCTAAAAAAAGCCTAAAAAGGACATAAAGGGATATGTATAGTCACCTGTTAGAATTATCCGGATTTTTATACTGATGAGAACTACTTCCAAACACAAGGTAAGTATTTTCAGGTTCCATTGTTGGACATTTGCAGGTGGATCTTCCATAAAATGTTTTGTTATCTCCTTCGGATGTATTTTTATCTTCTGTTTCTGAAACATTCCACGAAGAATCAACAACAACAACAATTACCATTCTTCAAATCAATTGTCCTCAAATTATTGACTGACCATTAAGCAGAACTTCATTGATGACGGCTGTCATTTTCATCAGTGGAATGGACTGTTCAATGGCTTTACTTTTAACAGTGATGATCCATCCTAAACGAATGAAAAGTTTGTATAAATTGATGGTCTTCAGTGAGGCTTTTGAGCACATATTGTTACCGTATATATGCGTATTGCATATCATTTGGTAGATATCTTCTGCTGTTCTTTGGTGAACTGCACTTTCAAAGGCGTTGCAAGGTGGACAATCTCCTGTAAGGAACACATTGTTTGCTAAGTACTGTATTAATTTACAACTGAAGGGAATTGCAGAGCTGTAACTAAACAAGGACAATGTGATCATTGTGATGTCTCAGGCCCTAAGCGATCAGGATGCAAAAATAGGGGCACCAGTTTTGTTCTTGCCTCGGGTGTAAAATTAGCAAAGTTACGATTCTTGAAAAGTGCAGTCTTTTCTCACCCTGAATGCAGCTGCACAGGTCGTCGTTACACTCAGCTGGATCTTCTTCCTCTCCAGTGATGAGAGAGTAGAACGTCACAGTTGATATTTCTGGTTCGTAGTAACGGTACACTTTGATTCGAACAGGTTTCAAATCGGCAACCATGTTCTCTTGCCGAAAACGTACTGGAATGATGATGAAGTTTGGTTCTATTGGAACCTGAAAATAAAAATGCCGATCATTGGAAGTTATGTGACAGTCAGATGTAACATGTTTTCGATTTTTTTTTGCCTCGTTCAAGTACAGAATTAGCGACAGTTCGAGGATTTCAAAGTGAGTAATGAGTCTTTGGCTGTCTTTTGAATCTCGAATCTGAATATAGATGTTAAATATTAGTGATTGTGCTGCTTTTGTGTAGCATTAAAACTGGTTTTATATAATTGTACTTTCAAAAGCTGAGATCGATCCGGAATGAAACCAGTTGGAATTCCAACGTCCACTACAACCATACCGGATTTTTCTTTCAGTTGCGTATCGTATCTTAAAAAAAGTTTCCTAACTTAGTCCTCGTTCGTACATTTGTTTTGTCATAATTACCCAATTTTAATATTAAGTGTTGAAACATGAGTGCTGATTCTTTTGAAACCGGTTTGTCTTCTAGAACGACTCGGAACTTCTACTTAAAAAAAAAGCTTAGTATGTTAAATCGAAGAAGCGGCTTCTTTTCAATTATCTTTACCCGCTCCATCGCTGATTGTTGTGCTTATTTTTAGCTAAAATTGAAAAGAGGGCTCATTTATTGTTTAAATATTTCTACTACAAAACCGTTCTTACTGGTGACTCAGTTTTATTGGACTCGATGGTGTTGTAACTTATGTCCAGTGTGGCAGAGACTATTCCATTGCCCTCAGCTTCTACTCTCACCGTGTTTCCAGTTGGCACCTGTCGAAATTTGAATTTGAATAATTAATGTTTAAGCACCTCCAAAGGGGACAATTTAGTCCAAAAACTGCGTAAGAAATATGCATTGTCACACATGCCATTGGTTTGCAAACCTCAATTTTGTTGAGAACATTAGATGACCTTTCGTCTATTGACACATTGCTGATGAGGACATTTCCTCCATATACTCTTATTTGGCTTTTGGTGCCATTAAGTTTGGTCATTTTCTTTCCGTATGCTGCAAGAGCTTGTAAAGTAACTATCGTGTCCTGTGTACAAGTATTTTTTGCATCATTGAATTTATTTTGTACTTCGATGTGCATTATAAAAAACTAGGGCTCGTACGTGAGTTGAGACGAAAGATCCTTTGCTGTTTCGCTGGGAATTTAACCAGGAGACAGTTGAACCGGCGTTATGGCTCTGGTTAGCATACACTTGGCTCAAAAGGGCAAAGGCTGTTATTTCAACAGCTATGGCTGTGGAGTGAGTAGCGTACGTCCATGGTTTATTGGCTTTAATCAAATCTAATTCTTCTTTGCTACTAACCCAGTATCGATATCCTGAAATTGTGCCGAAAAAAGGTTCCTATAAACTCTGTTACGACTCACTGCAAATACTTTAACCTTTATCATCAATGGAGAGTTTCTCGAGAAGTGTGAAAGCTTCGATTCCTTTTTTGCTGTTGGCCTCTAGAAGTGCCGTTGTTACAAGAGCTAGAATGTATGGTTGTTTGGTTATGTTCGCCAGGTTGCTCTCCATAAATGTAACAGCTTTTTCTAAAGCTGTTTCATAATTAACAACCTGGATATATTTAAACATAAGAATGTATAACTATTCAACAACAACCAATTCTTCAGATTTTGAACTTCACTTGCCACGTCTTTGTATAGTTTACATGCAACGAGAGACCTCACGACAAGTGCCGTTTGAGGCAGTGGTCCACTTAGTTCGCCCTAAATTAATCGGAAGTCTTTTAGTTAGTTTGTGTGGGTATGTTTGGTCAGTTGCATCTAACATACCAGTGTGGGATGAGGCACAGAATCTATTTTGTCAAAAATGGCACCATCAGTTGACTGTTTTGCGAGAATCCTGTCATAGTCTTTCTGGATAGTGTCTTTATTTAGTGTGATGTAAGGCGATGCATCACATAAAACCTTCATTGCAAATGCTGTTAACCTGTAATGATTATAATTATTAGTAAAAAAAAAAAAAGTAACTTGTAATGCCAAGTGATAACTTTTATTTTACCAGATGGTGGCAGGAGATTCCTTCCAAACAGAGTACCCTCCATTTATCTTTCGAAACTTCAACGCGTTTGCATAACCTATGCAATGCAACATCTTCAAAATAATTGGTTATAAGAATGCAACAGGCAAAAATTTACCCGTGCGCAACAGTTCTCTGGTTTGTTCTCGAGTTTCGTTTGTAAGCCGTTTCGTGTCTTCTAGATATCTTGTGACGTACAGAACACCAGCCATTGTTGCAAGTGTCTGTTCGCCACAACCTGTTGGCATTTCGAACAATCCATCTAGACCAATAATGTTTGTATCGACGGCAGGTCCAACGATGTCTCCTATTTTAGAAATTGACGTGTATGAAGAATGTTTCTATTGGTTGACAGTTATTTACGAACCAATAAGGTACAAATGACTTTGAATAGTTCCAGGGATTGCATTTTTTGGTGGTATGACATCCCACTCGATGAATGATTTGTTTGGTTGTGTTGCTGTATCCACTGTAACAATTTAAAAAAAAAAATTGGATCCAGTTCGAGCAGATACACCATGACCACATTGTGGTCACTAACTCTGAATTCCCAGTGAATGTTGAACAATCTTGGATGATCTTTGAAGAGAATTTGAAGGATCCAACAAAGCTGTGGAGAACTTATTTTGCCTGATGCCTTCAAACTGAAGAGTGGAAACGACAATAAATGGAACATGGCTTGAATTATATTTTGAAAATGGAAAGTTTAGTATTTTACTATGACTGTCAGTTGTCTTATGACTACGTCTGATCCCAAAAGCGATAGTGCTTCAACACGAATGTCGAACTTTCCTGTCTTAGTAGGCACTAACTGAAATTTGTGAGATGCTTCTCCTTTAGGCAACACGATCAATCGGTGTTGTTTCCCTCTCACTCCATTTTTGGCAGCCTCGCAACAGATCCCATCAATACCATAGATTGCAACTCGGACCTGTGTCCATACATACACTGATTATTCAATTATAGGAATTTCTAATTATTCATCTAATGTATAGTGCCTACAATTGCTCTTTCGTTGCCGTAATTGAAAACGGTTGCTATCAATTCTAAAGTTTCCGATCGAACTGCTACATAAGGCAATTTGACCTGTATGAAAAGAGCTTTCTTCACTGTCATTGAAAGCTCATCACTTACACAGAAACCTGCAAAATCATAAATTATTTTTTTAGTAATCCACGAGATAAATTATGTTTCGAAAAGATATTACCAGTTTTTTGAGAAATGGCAAGAGACTGAAACGACCAAGTGGTGATACTGTCCGGAACTATAAATGGAAGGTGACAAGATGCAAATTCGGAATTATCGAGTTTGCATTTAGAATCTCTAAAAAAAAATGAACAAAAAATTAAGCATTTCTATAAATTTTGCGCAAGTGTCAAGTCTCACCCAACTTCAAAGTCTTCATAAAGCCACGTTTCTGGGAATTGTTTTCTTACGTCCAGTTCATCAGCTTCTACTTCATCCAGTCCTTCTTCATCATCAATTGCCGAGCTTCTACCCCAAGAGTGAGGTATTCCCGAGCGGGGCACAAAGGGGGTCATGAAATCTAATTTAGTAAGCGTTCCTTCACTTTCTTCGAGACCTGTGAATAAAAATATTAGCAAAAGAACACCAAAAACAGTAATTAGCTAACAGTTTGCTAATTAAACTTCACTACTGCTTACAAGATGTCATTGCCGTTATAACATTTTCTACAGGACAGCATTCTTCGTACGCATTCAGACAAGTTTCGTCTGCTCCATACGTGCAATATACGTCTTCGGAGATAAAACATATTCCGATCTCTTCATTAAAACCTGATTGAGCTTCTTCGCAACAGATTGATCGTATAGTGCCTTAATAAAAAAGTAAATATTATTCGGTTCATGATTATTTTACGATTAAAGTACCGGCATCTCTTTTTCGACGACTACGACCATTGTTGTTGCTGTTATACCGACTATTATGGTTGTTAGGAAGAAGGACCACAACTCCAGCATTCTAGAATAAAACGAATTGTGGTTCAGAATGTTCAATTTTTAACAATATAATCATAAACATCGAACACAAACTTTTAGGACGTCTGTAACTGTTACACCTCCTCCAGGACCTCTTCCCAAGTCGCATTCATCCATTGCCTGAAAGACCTGCCACGGAAATCGAAGAATTTTTAACAATGTTTAATAGTAGTACGTCTATGTGATATTATATGCACCTTTGGCTTGGTTAGAGTTGAAGTGTTTCGTAAAAGGAAGATCGATTTATCCACAGCCATCACACCAACGTGAGAGTTCTCTTCTCCGATCACGTTAAGCCATCCTTCTTCTTTGGGTACATATTGAGCTCGGTTCTCCCATAAGCTAATTTGTAACTAATGAAATTGTGCAGTCACTAAATTTCAATTCAGATATCTTTGTTTGTCGTATACATACTTCTTTCCGTTGATTGTATTCACATCTATGTTCTACTTCGAGTCGAAGGCTGTCCATTATAAGATGGCCATCGACAAGAGAGTAAACGACAAGACGAGACGAAGGTGCCATCTGAGCAGTTACTTCAAAACGGATTATTCTCGTGTACGTTTTGCCTTTGATTTCTGGTTCACCCCAAAATGTTATTACTCCTCGAGTAATTATCTATAGAATGGTTGTTATAAGTCAACAGTGACTTACTACAGTCGAATACGAACACGGGTCAACATACGAAATAGTGAACTTGATCGTTGTTACTAGCTGGTGTGAAAAACACTTCTGTGTGAAAGATGGATCCGACACGCAGAACCTTATCTGCTGGACGTATCCATAAATATCCAGCTACGGCTGACTGATGTTCAATTACGATCAGTGACCCTCTGCCGTTGGATTCGTCTGGAAGTTTCGTATCTTTCGTGACTATTTGGGCCATCAGTTTCTTCGTGTTGAGTGGAACTGATATCGTGAAGCTTGCTGCTCCGTTTTCATCCGTTTCTTGCAGAAGAGGAGGGACTGATGCAGAGTGTTGGGCATTGGGTGTCTTCAGTTCTAGTTTTTCGAGGACTACATTGACACCCACAGCCGGTTCTCCATTAGGGTATTTTACGTCGACCTGTAGTAAAATCATGTAACATTTGAGCTTGTTTTACGTTAAGCCAAGTCAACTGAACCTGAATGCTGTAAGAAAATCCAGGTTTGAAGTCTGGAAGTGACCGTCCAAAGGAAATGTGGTATTGAGATTTGACGAACATAGTTTCTTCATTTCGTCTTGTTTCCTGTGTGCCTGTTGCCACTTCCGTAACCATAGCCTCAATCACGAACTTGTAGTTGTGAATATTCGGAAACCATGGAATGGAAGTCATACTTTGAAGGTCTAACATGTTCACGGTTGATATGGTTTCTCCTCTTGCTGCTATAGTTCCAGGAAGTGTACCGATTTTCACTTCGTTACCCGATTTATCTTTGACGTAATATGTAAGCGAAACGATAGCATTTACTGGTTCTCCATAAACATATCTAGAAATTGAATTACAGAACAAATTTTTTTTGCTAGAATGAAAACCATTACTACATTGTAACGTATACTTCGAGATTATTCTGCATTCGATGGTTTTTGTATGTGGCAGAATATATTTTGGCACTTCAATTTTGACTTCAAATGTTGGCAACACTTGAAATGACAAGTGGAAATGTTTTCATTGGACATGAATATGAAAATTTCTAAACAAAAAAATATTCACCATATTCTCGAACTTCGAAGGTGATGTTCTTTTGACATAAAAACTATTTTTTTTTTTAAAAAAAGAGAACAGAATTGTGAATTTTGATGAATTCATGTTTATGTTTGTGAATTGTCAGTTACTTTGTAGCCATGTTTGATATTCATTGTCCACATTCCTAGGTTAGGATCTGTTGGTATCGAATAAGAAAACGGTAGAATTCCGTTGGATTTTTGATAATTCATTTCATCTCGTTGAACTGTAATCCGATGCGGATTCTATCGAAAAGATTAGGCGTTAATTAATAATGTGCATTGTTTTGCATAATTGAGGGTCTGGACTAACCAGAATTTCAATTAACATTGGACTTCCATTTCCATATGGTTTCAGAAAGTTATCTGTTAAGATGATTCTAGCTTTTACTGTGAAAAGCAGAAAGTTTCCATCATTAATTAAGCATTGAAAAATTCAGAGTGTCCAAAGTGACCAATCAATGTTCATGCAGTTACTCGATAAACTGCATAGCAGCAACAATCACACATACCTTGTTGTCCAGGTGTGTAAATCGGTTTGTCCAGTTGTATGAAAACGTTACCGTAACATAGTGTTATTTTGACGTTAGAAACCGATCGAAATGCCAGACCTTGATGTTTAAAATAACACAATGAGTGATGTTCCATGATTATACAACACCTGAACGCTATTATTAATTTACCTTTCACTTCGGCTTCCAATTCTGCCGAAATCATCAGAGTTTTTGAAGGAGCAATACTGTTACGGTTTGCTTCGATTATTGGAAGTGACAAAGGCATCGTACCAAAATCGATAGTTAATACCGTCTTCACGGTTTCACCTGTAATTAGTTACGAACAACATTTAAACAATGGCATACACATTGAATCCAAATACGTCAAGAATGAACACTGGCCAATTTTAATCCCGATCGTTTTAGTCATTAACGGTGACGCGAATTGTGGCGATGTCACACGGACGATCACTTCGGAGTCTTTGCGTAAATTGATCGCTTTTAGCAAAAGAGTTTCTTCGGCTTCCAAGTGGAATGTGTCTGGTGCCAAAACAAGAACTCCACTAAGTTCCTTGACGTTTCTTCTACGGTTCGTGTTGATGGTTCTACTTTCCATGTTGAAAGCACCAGGATGCCACACTGGGCTGGAAATAAACATTAATTAAAGGTCGACATTGGATCTCATTTTAAAAATGTAAATATACGGCGGCTCGTAGATACATATTTTGTCGACTTGCAGCATATTGCGATGATGGTATCACATTTGGTCTTCTAAAAATGGGCGAAGGCCTTGACCATGGCCAAAGACGAGTTGTTGTTCTGGCATTTAAATCCAAACGGCTACATTCAAAAAGAATAAAATCCATCAATTATATATGCAAAGTTGCAACAATATTTTTTGGTATAATTTCTTACTGGTTTAGTATCGGAGTTCTCGGATTTTCGAATGAAAACATACCAAAACATTGCAGTAATTGTAAATAGATGAATGTGAACACACAAAAATTAGACTTGACCATCCTCATGATTATTATTGCGGTTGACTCAACCTAGTGTTGATTGATAAATAAGATATTCAACACTCTTCGTCTGTTCTGAAGCACTTTTATGTTGGTCGTCTATATATTATAAATTGACTGAACATCAACTGTTTTGATACAAAGGTCAAAAAGTAATATGATATCTTTATGAGTTAACGTTTCTTTTGTATGGTTGAATCATTTTTTCGAAGAACTGTTCACTGAGGAAGAAGACAAGCATCCAAATATTAATAAAAATAACTTCCAAAACTTAATATATTGTTGAAAGTATTATTGGTTAAATGAAAGCTACTGAAGCTAAATTTACTGTCTCATTAACTTTAAGTATTATTACTGAAGTTATTATTACTTGAAGTTAATAAAACAGTAAAATAGTCTAAAAAGTAATTGTGTAACAATTACTCAATTACTTTTTAGACCTTTTTCAGTATATGACAATAGCTCAATCCTACGAGCAGGGAGCGAGTGTATTTATGAGTTACTCTTTTATCTAATGTGATTTTCAAGTTAACTTCTTCACAATTGTGTGAACAGCCACATTTGATTGTACGTGATTAAGTAATTATGTGAAAGAGTAACTGATAAATTATACATTTTCAGTGTAACTGAACTTCAAAAAAGTTATTAGTTACTTCTGTTTATTTTTTTTTATAAACCACTGTTCAGAGATGTGTAGTAATTGAGATAATTAATAAGTTACATGTGATTAAAAGTAGCTCGTAACTGTAAGTTGGGTAAAAATCAGGGTTGTAGAAAGGTAGTTTAATCACTTCAGGGTATTTCATATTGATATCTTTCAAAATAAAGTTTTTAGTGACGCTTCTAGTTTCTAAAACACATTCAAGTTTCTTTTCATTTCAAAGAAAGAATAATCAAGAGTTCGAGAGGCCCCGTTTACACTTTAAAACAACCTCTTAAATTAGTGATTTGATTTAACTTGAAATCAATCTCGCTGCAATCAAAGAAAATAAAGATGTGATTTCAATGTTAGAAAAAGTTACGCATTTTACCTAATTAACAAGATATGTTTAGAGGCTAAAATTTTAAGATAAATCTTTATTACGTGATTAGTATTTCTGAAAGAACTCTAGCCTATAAACAGTCTTTTTTAATTAAGAAATAATGCATAATTTTTTTCGCCTTAAACATTATTTGATTCAATGATTTCTTTAGCAGTGTGTGACATCACGTCCATAGAAATACACATATGTGACGTCACACTGCTGAATAAATCGGATGAATAACGGGGAATAGGCATTAAGTAAAATAAAAACAAATTGTAGTTTTACTTACAAATCATTCAACACAAAAAAAATAAACTAAACGAAGATACATATTCACAAAAAATAACCTTTATTAATTACATCTTGTTTAAATAAATTATATCCGAATTTTTTTTTTTTTTTTTCGGTTTTACATTTTGATTTGTTAGAACTTTCAACTTAATTTTTTACAGGCACAATTGTGTACAAAAAAAAAGAACAATTTCAATTCTCGAATTGTGAAGTTATCTTTCGAGAACAACAAAGATTATTAATTTTACATTTAAGGTGAAACAGGTTTTTAAGTAAATTGTTTAAGATTCAAATTCCTCGAATCTTAATAACGATGCAAACAAACAAAATATCACAAAACATAACAAAATCACGTTGCAAAAATGAATTAGTACCACAAACAAACAACAAGTACAATTGCATTATTCTCGAGAGTTGGTTGGTGTTTTTTTTTTCACAGTCCGGGTTATAGTTTAATGTATGTATTGTCACGAGCTAGCTGTTCTGGTCGCTTCTTCATAGCTTGGAGGTGCTTCTTCGTATCTAGGTGGCGGTGTCTGAAAACCATAACAAAAGGACCACATGTCAGTAAATCTTCCCGAGGTTTTGTATTTTTCAAAAGTTGTTGTTTTGCAAACAGGATGAAACAGATGATTTTTACAAACTGCGGTTATTATGCGTTTCAGAAAGCAAAATTAAGGAGAAATTGAAAAGTGTATTAGAAACTGGCACGGGTAGTTGAATAATGGTATTTTCATATTGATATCTTTCAAAATGAACTTTTTAGGGACCAAAAATTAAAAAAATAGTCATCTTAAAGGTCATTTTGAACACGACAAGCTTATTTTGAACACGAAAAGCTTATTTTGAACACGAAAAGCTTATTTTGAACACGACAAGCTTATTTTGAACACGACAAGCTTATTTTGAACACGACAAGCTTATTTTGAACACGAAAAGCTTATTTTGAACACGACAAGCTTATTTTAAACGATATCATCCTGAAAATAGCCTTAAGTGATTGAGCTACCCTTGTAGTTTCTAAAACACTTCGAAAGTATCTCTTAATTTTGCTCCCAAAAGACACAATAATCTGAATTTGAGGTATATGTTTACACTTCAAAACCACTTTAATATAATACTCACTTGCGATTTCATCATCGTATCCAACGGATGTTGAGTAAAATCAGCAATGGATCGAATGTCCGTCATAGGCACTTGTCGGTTGTCATGATAACGATCGGTCGTACGTCCACGGTTATTATTTCCGGTCGAAAGAGGAAAATCACCCGCATAATCGTACGATCCTGCATGTGTTCCGTTGGGATCTGGACGACATACACCTCCTTTACGAAACCCACAGATCACAGCTCCGGCTACGACAGCAATACCGAACATGACGACGGCAAACTCTGTCCTTCCATCATCGTAATCAAACGAGCTCGTTCCGTTTCTGTCAAAGTTGCGTTTCACGCCTGTCGTAGGTACATCTATGTAGAAATGAAAGTTGTTACTTTTAAACGTAATAAAGAACGATAAAAACAATCACAAGAAATTGAAACAAACAATCATCGTCACTGGATCCAAATGTTGGGATGCATTTCGGTTTCGTCCATTCGGAAGTGGAGTAACCGAATCTCCACTGTCCTTTAATGTTGCAGTAAAGTGCAGCTCTGGAAGAGGGTATCGTGTAACCTTCTTCGCAAGTGTAACGAACTCTCGTTCCGATCGGATACGTCTTCTGGTGGAATACATGGGTCATTCCGTTCTCTATCGATGGCGGTGGTCCACACACTAAAAGAGTAAAGCAGGGATACACCGTTGAATAAACAGTCAACAGTCGTTTTAAGATGTGTTCAGTTAATTAAGGTGGATTTTAAATGTAAATGAACCTCAAACTCTTATTATTCTGTCTTTCGAGAGTAAAATTAACAAAAACTTGAATGTATTTAAGAAAGTGGAAGCGTAGCTCAATTACTTTAGGCTATTTTCATGTTGACATCTTTCAAAATAAGCTTTTTTATGTTCAAAATAAGCTTTAAGCGGACGATATTTTTTAAAATTTTTGTCTATAAAAAGTTTATTTTGAAAGATAACAACCATGAAAATACCTTTTAAATGATTCAATTACCCATTCTAGTTTTTACCACAATTTCTATTTCTCCTTAGTGTTGCTCTTCTGAAACGCAGATTAACTTTGCGAGATCTTTGTTTGATTTAGTGTTTAGTTGTGGAAAGAAAAGCTTTTGAAAAAGTTTCGTAAAAACGTACTTATCTGTTCGCATATCGGGAATGCGTTGGACGACCACCGTCCGGTGTCTTCCATGCATTCGTACGTATCGATCGGACCCTGAAGAGCGTACTTGAAGAGACAACGGTATCGTACTACAGTTCCTAATGGGACTCCCGTCTCTCCAGTTTCGACTATCTTGAAACTGTCTTCGATGCTCAAGTTGTGAAGTGAATTCGGTATTCTCGGTAAAATACAGAATTCATCTGAATTGAGAGAAAGACAGAGAGAGAGAGAGAGAAAATAAGATTACGACAATCTCAATCCAATCTCGGCTGTCTTAAATCCCAAAAATTAAAGAAGAAAACTTAGAAAACTGGAACTTCAACTTGAATTCTCTAAGCAAAGGGTTCCAATATAGTAAAACCCTGTTTTATTGAGTATCTTTGAAAAAGGTTTCTCTGTTTTAGGCTCGATACAGATGATTAATTATGTGGATTGCCAATCCTGGTTTTTCAGTTGAAAACTTGATTGTGTATGTGGTGGATTTCGGTATTTCAGTCCAACTTTTGGAGATTTCTTTCGAAACAGTAGACACTTAGCCTTTATGTACAAGGTTGCAACTTATGAACAGCGGATTTTCTGTTTTTTAATAACAAAATTAAGAGAAACTGTAAAGTATTTTAGAAACTAGAAGGGTAGCTTAATCAATTAAGGGTGTTTTAATTTTGATATTTTCAAAATAAACTTCTTGTGGGCAAAAAATTAAAACATCATCTGTTTAAAATTGGGTCATTTTCACAAACTGACATATAAAAACCTTATTTTGAATGACATCAACATGAAAATACCCTTAAAAAGATTCAGTTACCCATCTAGTTCCTAAAACACATTCTTGTTTCTCTTCATTTTGCGCCTAAAATACAGAATAATCATAGTTCGAGATACGTTTACCCTTTAAAACCACCTTAATCAGAAAAAAAAAATACCCGAACTTCTATTGTTCTTCAATCTTGACTTGGACGATCAGTGGTGATTTTGAGAAACGATCAAGGAATGACAAGCCAGGATCGATCAATCGCCTGCAATTATAGCTTTAGAACCCCTATACTCAAGAGGGTTTCAACGGCACAATATGTTTTCTTCTTGAATTTGAGGCGTTATTTCTCATTGTTTTCGAAACAGAAATGAACTTATAATGGTGTATACCAGATGAATTCGTTGACGAAGTGCTGAGGAGAACGTCATCGTCAGATCGACACTTCCAAGGACCATTGATAAAACTCATTACTAGTAATGGTATTACTGAAAACGGTATCGATGGCAACATCGTTTTATCCCGCCCAGTTTTGGATTCTGAAGACTTTTAATTTTTTTTTTAACCTTCTAATCAAATCCTATATAGAAAACAAAACGATTGATTGATTTAAATCTAAATTACGATCGTTGTAATATTTTAAGGACATACGGTGTCCAATTCAGAATATTTTTTTTACCTTTGAGGATCTTCTCTTTCCTACGTTATGTTTTCATTGTTGTGTAATTATTATTATCCATATGTTTCTACGAAAGTCCATTCCATTCTTTAGAATTGCGATTACAATTGGAAAATTTTTTACCTAATAATGATAATAATATAGGTGGAGCGCGAGGTTTTTTCTAAGTAAAAGTCAGTCTGAGGAAATCCCTCTAGTGTTTATCGCAAACGTTTTTTCATTGGATGCCATTCAGCCTGATTGACGTCATCGGAAGTGGTTTCACACCGATTGTACTAATTTTCACAACCATCGTCTGCATACTTTTGACTGCCCCTTGAAAGCAGCAATCACTCAACATCATTATCATCGGGTCTCTCTTTAAGATTGGTTTGGTGTAAACGTAGCATATTAGAATGCTATAGAGTTGTATTTCAGATGGAATTTTTTTTTGTTTTGTTTTCGAATTTCATCTTGAACTCTCTCCACATATGAAAAAAATTGCGGTTTTATTCAGTATTTATTTAAAAAGGGTTATTTCTATGTTCAAACCCTGCTCGGAGAGTAGGCAGAGGACTTAAAGGGACACGTTTTCCTTTTGAATTTGAGTCCCTTTGTCATTCTCCTGATGAAATGTGAAAACTTAAAATGCTTAAAATAAAGTTAAACTTAAACACTGTGATGCAAGACAAAACTCCATAGAAAGTCTATGAAGAGTTTTTAAGTTTAGCTTTAAGTTTTACTTTGGCTTAAGATAATGCTTTAGAATAGGGTCAGGATAAAAAGATGAACGAATGAACGGGATGAACAGTGGGGTAACTCTAAAACCCGACACAGAATGCATATATAATAAGATGAACACTATATCATGGATGAACACACATTTTAAAGGGATGACCAGAGAAATAAAAGGATGAACATGGTTTTAGGTTAGGTTAGATAACCTAACCTAACCGAACCAAACCCCATAAAACCATGTTCATTCCCCTTAAACCCATGTTCATCCCTTTAAAGTATGTTCATCCTTTTATTTCTCTCTGTTCATCCCTTTAAAATGTGTGTTCATTAATTAAAATATAGTGTTAATCTAATTCTATATGCATTCTGTGTCGGGTTTTAAGAGTTACCCCACTGTTCATCCCGTTCATTCGTTCATCTTTTTATCCGGACCCTTTAGAATATGACCATTAGAGTTGCTTATAAACCTAGTGATCTCTCAAAAAACAAAGTGAAATTCATAAAATTACCATCATAAAAGGTTTATTTTGAAAGATATATCGATTTGAAATTATATTTTAGTAATTCCTTTACTCTTCTAGTTTGTAAAAAAAAAAAGATTAAAAAGACGATGATGAAATCCACTAGTGTCCTCTGGTCCTTTCTAATGTTTGAACGATTGTTTCAAAATAAAAAAAATTACAGAATATACACAAAAAAAATGAATTTATTATAATGACAAATGATTATTTTTATTAATTTTTCTTCAGCCCGAATAATATACAAAAATGAAATGAAAAGTTAATACACAGAAATATACAAGAAATTATAAAATTCTTAAGTGTGAGATTCAAGATTTTGTTCATTCTTATTAAATACGAGGGATGAATTTTATGCTATTTAAATATATTTCTTAAAAAAAAAACACACACCAATAATAATTACAAAGTAATTTAAGTAACAAAAAGTTCAAAATCTTTGAGTCCAGCTATTTACTTAAGTGTGTTTCACACACAATACAGATAATTTTTTTAAAAAATTACAAGTCGAAATAGAAAAAAGATAAAGGCACGCCGCACACACAATTACACTCAAAAGTTAATTTAACTTTTAGTTAATTTTTGAATTTTACAAAAGTTTATACTGTATATGGGTTTGGGTTTTTATGAAAAATATCAAGCAAAAATGTTTCTCAATTTGTAGCTCAAATGCCGATTGTGAAGTAGATCAACTGTAATATTATGCTTTTTTTCTAATCAAAAAGGCTGGTTAGAGCCTAGAGGGGCTAGATGTCTGGTTAATATCAGTTGTCAACTAGTGTTCTGACCTCTAAACAGTGTTTGTTGGTTGATATTGCATAAAAATCCGACCCCTAATGATTACAAATTGAAATTTGGAAAAAACGAGTGCAAATATCTGTATGTCAGGGTAGATAAAAGTCACGATTTTTAAAAAAAAAATAGTTTTAAAAATTAGTTTAAAAATTTCATAAAATTGTTCCATTATCAATCCATCAAAATTCTGTTTGTTAATAGTTCCTTTCTTTTATTTGTCTTTAAATGAAACAGAATGTGCCATGGACACAACCTGGTAACCATCCGTTTGACAAAACCCACCTGTTTACACCAAATATCAAGTAAATATGACCGAGAACTGTACGTGAATTCGAACATTGGTTCTATACAAATCTATTACTTATAAATAAAAATGTACACAAATATTTCCGAGCATTTTTGGAACATTTTTTGGTCCCATTTTGCTTTTTGTTAAAGGGATATATGACTATATACACAGACTAAAACATTAAAGACATGGTGAGGTAGGTTTACAGAATATTGTTTTAAAAAATGAAGCCAACATTGAATCTAGAATCGGAAGCAATTTTTTTTAAAAGAAATTCAAAGTTTACTTGAAAGTTGAAACTAGTATGGCATTTTTTAAAAAGACGAGTATCGTTGTTGTAATTTACTTTTTAAATTGCAATTAAAAGTTTTACTTTAAAAAGTTATTGTAATTTCGGGTAATTTCATTTGTTTTACTTCTCTGGTTTCAAATAAAACTGTGAATTCATTTTAAAAGTTGCTTTATAAAAAGCTTAGGGAAACCTCATGTCTAATTCTAAAAAATGTCCTCTGGATACATCTTAAACAGCGGCTGGAGTTGTGGTTGGTTTATAAACGACTTCGGTATGAGTTGCAGGTGGTACCTGAAAAGTAATAAAAGTAAAACAACAATTTGAATGAAATAACATCACAAAAAGATGATCGAAGAAAGTATGTTACTTGATTCAGAGGGTATGATTCTGGTGGATACATTCCTCCTCCTTGTCCATCTGGTGGTGGATACGGGTAATTAGTTCCCGGTGGCGGATACGAACCTTGTGGTGGATACGAACCCGGTGGTGCATACATTCCAGGTTGAGCCGGATAAGAACCCGGAGGTGGATACATTCCTGGTTGAGTTGGATAAGTTCCCGGTGGTGGATGCGACACAGTAGTTGTGATTGTTGCTCCACTTAAAACCATAGCCTGTTGTCTAGCTTTCAGTCTGTTATAGCGAATGTATCTAATGGCCGAACATACTCCAAGCAATGCGACGATAATTACGATGGCAATGATACTCTCACCGGCCGACCAACTTTTTCGTTTCTTGTATGGTTTCGTATTGCTATTGGGAAAGCCGTCGTCATAATAATCTGTTGTTCCAAAATAAACGGAAATAAGTAACCAGACAATTAGTTTTGTTAATTTGCAAAGCATTTTATTATAGGGAGTTAATGCAATTTTTGCATTGCAGTTTCAATAGCAACACTAAGAAGCAATTGAAACAAACTAGAACAGTTTAGTATTTTCATGTTGATATCTTTCAAAGTAAACTTTTTACAATTACAAATCTTTAAAAAAAAAACATACTGTTTGCTTAAAGTTTTAGGTTATTTTCAAACTCAACATGAAAAGCGTAGCCTACTTTGAAAGATATCAGTATGAAGATACTTTTAAATGATTGAGCTACCCTTCTAGTTTCTAAAACTTTTAGAATTTCTCGTAATTTTTCTTCTGAAAAACAGAATAATTATAGTTCGATGGGGGTGTTTGAACTTTAGGAGATTATCACTTCTAAACTAAAGAAGTTCGAACAGAGTTACTCTTCTAGTTTCTAAATATGCTTCGAATAATTTTCTGAAAGTTGCTTTCAAAACGGGTCAGGATAAAAAGATGAACGAATGAACGGGATGAACATTGGGGTAACTGTAAAACCCGACACAGAATGCATATAGAAACAACTTTAAAAGTTTAATTCTACGTTTGTTAGAAACTAGAATAGTTCGTGGGGGGAAAAGAGTGACGGGTGATATCTTACAAAATGTACTAACAAATGTTTATTTTCAAAGATATCGTTATGAAAATATTAATTCATTCGTTTTCTTGGACTCTTCTTCTAGTTTTAAAACAAATCTTGAATTCTGTTCTAAATCTCTTTACCGTAATCTGTCATGTTGCCGTAATAATCAATTACACACTTTGGAAACTCCACATTTGGATTTTGCTGTCCATTCTTCGAAACAACTTCCCAATTGTTTCCAATACAAATAATTCTATTGTATCTAGAAGATATTTTGTAGTTTTCGTCACAGACATAAAAATAATGTTCTCGTACTTCATAGTTTTCATTTTTAGAACTTGGCACTCTTATGGCATTACCGTGAGTAATGGTTGGAGGCGTGTCACAACCTTAATAAAATAACAAAATTGATATTAATAACGGTATCATTTTGATTATTACTTGTTATATACTTACCATTTGCTATGGAGGCTAGCATTGCAAAAAGCAATGCATAAAACAGCAATGACATATAACGGTCGAGAACGGTAGAACCGAGCCTAATTTTGGCTACGGTGGAGGTGGCCCACAAATCCATACCTTGCATGTTTGTAATCTGTTAGGAAATTGTGATTTGTGTCAAAAAAACACTTGCGATGTGAGCTGCAGCTCAGCTGCCCCTCCTTTCTACCCTATGAAGGATACATATAAGACTCCAGAATGTCGTTGTTTGCTTGTTTTTTGGATTCAAACGAGTTTTATCGATTCTCTGCTAAGAGTGTCCTTCAGTATTATAGCCTCTAACTCATGTCTCTCTCCTTGGTTTGTCCTTTATTCGTGTTGCCATGTTGTCTGTGATGTCATGAGTTTGATGTCCTCTTGTTTTAGGGCCCAAATTCAAGAAAGAAAACGGTATAATACTTATATAGTGGGTCCTCGCTGTTTTAAATAAACTATAGCTCGTTGGAAAAGTCTTGTCGAGTTGAGTACGTATATGTTAAAATTTTGTTTGAGGAAAATCTCAAAATGGGCAAAAAGCGCGTGTAAAAGTTAAAATTTACATATGGAGGTCTATGGCATTTTTTTTTTTAAATAAAAGTAATTATGCCTTAAATGTATTGAGGGTAATTAGCTAGATTACGTTAGGTTAGGCTTTGGGAGTAGTCCCCCCCCCCCCAAGTCCGTAATAATAATTATCATTTGATTTAAAAATGATAGGTTATTCCGCACGCACTCATGTTAACATAATTCCAAAAAAAAAATCTTTTCAAATGACTAAAATCAATTTATGCAATTTCAATTATAATTATTATTACGTTTTAATTAAGGTGGTTTTATTCTGTCTTTCAGGAGAAAATTTAGGAAAATTTGAAAGTGTTTTAGAAGTTAAAAGGGGTAACTCCAATAACTTATGAGCATTTTCATGTTGATATCTTTTAAAATAAACGTTTTGTCTCAGTTTGAAAATTACTCAACTTTGAATGGACGAGGTATTTTATACCCTGGCATTTTTTTTTTAAATCTTCGTCTATACAAAGTTCATTTTGTAAAATATCAACATGAAAATGTTTGTAATTACACATTCTAGTTTCTAAAAACACTTTTAATTTTTCCTTGTTTTTCTGAAATGCAGAATAAGCAGAATTCCAAAATCACCTGTTCATAAAACATCTTAAGAGAAATGTAATAATGTTCAGTTTTGTTTATCTTAAGTTTAATTGCACTTTTAATTAATACGAAAACATGAAACAATATGATGATTATGACAGAAAGAACTGTAAATTAGGTGATGAGTAGGGCTCAGATTTTGATGCAATATCAACCGGAATGTTTCTCAATTTCTGGCTCAAGAGCCAACTGCAATTATGTTATTTTTAATCAAAAAAGCTGGGTAGAGAGGCTATAATGTCTGGTTACTATCAGTTGTCAACTAGAGTTCTAGCCTCTAACCATTGTTTTTAATTAAAAAGAACAATTTTTTTTATTATCTAAACGAGATTGTTACTTCACAATTGGCACTTGGGCCACATATTGAGAAACATTCCGGTTGATACTGCATCAAAATCTGAGCCCTAGTGATGAGTCAGTATGTTTCTGTTAACAATACTTGTAATTAACATAACATTCTTTGGTATCTGATGAAAAAAATATTAACAAAATATCTAGAAAAAAAAATTAATATTTCTAAACAAAATAAAAGCAAATACAAAAGCGATTTCTAACTTTTAGAAAGAGTTGTAAATATTAACAATAACAGTAATAACATTGTAAATGTAAGTATCAATATTAAATTGATTTTTGTTCATATAAAATATGAAAATCAATATGAGATTCAAAACTAAGTTTTAAGTCTTATTTGTAAAACATTACATAAAAATATATTTGGAACATCGAAATTTATTAAATCATAAACAAAAACAGTCATAAAAAATCACCGAGATACTAAAATGAAATGACAAGATCATTGGAAGACTGCATTTAGAAATAACAGGCGAACCACCAACTTACGAAATAGAATGTCTTCTTTAAAATGTGTTTGTAGCAGTGGGTCCAGGCATATAACAGAGCACTGTTCGCAAATAGTGTTAGCGGTTTTCCGAAACATTTCTCTAACAAATTTTGTTCGAACCTGTTCTGTTTGCCCCCGATTCACCAGTTGTTGGTTTTTGCCCGTCACATCATAGGATGTTAGTGTGTTCGGGCCAAGAGTAGTTTTCACGTCTGGGCGAATATTTCCTCAGCATTCATTATTAGGCTACCAACTGGGAACACGTTGCAAACATGTTCTATTCAAGTTGAACACTCCGGCCACAGTGAACAGAACAACAAACATGTTCTGTTCGTTGTTTTGTTCTAGTCTGGACCCACCCTAAGATGCACTGTTAAACTTGTGCTTCATAAGATGTCTATAATAAGCGCGGAAGGTTCAGTGTTCGTTAAAAGAATTGCGAGTCGCAACGTTCGTAAATACTAATTGTTTATAAGTTGAGGTTCGACTGTACGTTCGTAAAAAGAAAACCAAGGACGGTGATCAGTAAGGTGCCGATGGAGTTCAGGTCGATTTATAAACTGCGTCATTGTAAGGTGGTGGTGGTGCCTAAAAATGTATAAAAACACAAAACTTGAATTCAAACTTAAAACGCGAGAAAATAAACAAAAGCTTGCTTACATCTAAATTGAAACTATCGTTTTTCGATGATTGTGAAGTCAGAGGGTAAGTTTCCATTGGATCTATTCCTCCTTGCATTGGATAAGATAATCCTTGCGGTGCAGGTGGTGCACTGGCAGGAGCAAAGACAACAGGCCCAGTGGTCAGCATAGGTGGAGGACCAGTGTAATTGGTGGGAGGGACGTATTCGGTTGTCGCTATACCGTTGACGATAATGGCACGGGTTCGGCTACTTTCTCTGCAACCGCGTCGCATATGCCAAAAGATTATGATCATAACGAAAGCGATGGTCACGGTAATGACGACATATTTTAATGTAGTCCGTTCAGGCTTTTTTTTCGCGACGGTATTGTAGAAATCTGTGTCTGTTGCATCATATAATTTAACAAAGCAAATAACAGCATGTTTTAGTTTTTTCTCATTTTTCGGAAGAGTAAACGAAAATACATTGATGTTTTTCACAATAGTATTTTTGAAAATAGACTTTTTTCTTCTAATTTTTAGTTTGCTAATTAGCTGTTAAAGTGGTTTTAAAGCGTAAAAGTCCATTGAAAAAAGCAAAATTTGGAAAAACTTGAAAGTATTTCGGGAAGCTTAGAAGGGTAGCTCAGTCACTTAACGGTATTTTCACGTTTGATATCTGTTAAAATAAACTTTTTATGTTAGTTTGAAAATGACCCAACTTTAACTGTAAAAAGTTTATTTTGAAAGATATATTCAACGTGAAAATTCAAATGTAATTCAACTACCCGTTCTAGTTTCTGAAACACTTTCTAATTTTTCTTTATTTTGCACCTAAAAGATAGAATAATCAAGAATTCGGTAAAATGCGTTCTCGTCTTATTTTCTGTACAACAAACGTTCGATCTTTGGGATTATATACTTATTAATATACCAGAAGACGAAGAGGTAGGCTGCTTCTTTATACACTGTGGAAAGTCAAGCTGCACATAACTAGGTCCAAATCCCACAGTAGTTTTCCATGTAAGATCACTTTCGCAGCGAACTGTGTCCAAAAGAACCTTTTCGTAGCCGTAGTTGCAGATATATTTGTACTGCGTTCCGATTTTATTTGTCGATTCCCAACTGAAGACCTTCTCGACATAGCCATTTTCAATTGTCGGAGGAGGTCCACATTCTATATGAAATTAATAAAAATGAAGCCAAACTGAGTCTGATTTTTTTTTATTAATTTCTCATTTCTGTGGAGGACCTTTTTGACGACATATCGTGTGAACCTTCGGAGACCATTTTCCACCGTGAATACATTCAAACGGTCCAACTGTAGAACCACTTTCCAGAAAGTAATCGTTCTCGCAATTGAATTTAACGCCGGTTCCAACACCGTATGCTGTTTTTTTATTATTGATCGAAAAGCTTTCGTCTCCAGCCACAATGTCTGGACTGGCACCACTGACGTGTGGTAAAATGCAAAATAAGTCTGGATCTGAAACAAAAATGGAATCATCAATACGTGTACGAAGGCAACATTTAAATTGAATTGACATTTACCTATACAAATTTGTGATTTACAGCAACGTAATTTATCCGCATCACCCGTCCACTTCCCATCGAGGCACGTAAACGTTCCGCTACTGTCCTTTCCTTTGGTGAACCCCACGCCACAGGTGTAAGTGACATTTGCACCGTTCTTGTATCTTCCATTTGGAAGTTTTAGTCCCTTGTATTCGTAAGTGGCATCTTTAATGTCTCGAGGAGTGTCACAGTTGGAACCTGTTACGAGTACGAGGATACAAGTTGAAATGGTTTATGAAACTCTGGTTATTTCTGTTTTTCATAGGAGTAAAATTAAGAAAAACTAGAAAGTGTTTTAGAAACTATAGAAGGGTGGGCACCTTAATCACTGAAGACGTTTTTTCATGTTGCTATCTTTCAAAATACACTTTTTATATTACAAAAATTTAAAAATAATCGTCTGCTTAAAGTTAGATCATTTTCAAACTGACATGAAAAAGTTTATTTTGAAAGATATCAACTTTGAAGTGATTGAGCGACCCTTCTAGTTTCTAAACCACATTCAAGTTTATCTTCAATTTGTACCTGAAAGACAGAACAATCAAGAGTTTGAGAGGCGTTTATACAGCTTTAAAACCACCTTTTAGTATAGTTGTCCACTGCTTTGTAAATCACAATCATGCACACACAAACACATAATTTACATAATTACCATTTGCAATGGACACCAACATTACAAGACACAGAGTTTGGAATAGCAATGTCAGATTCAATCTGACAGTGTCCATGGTTTTGGTGCCCGTGGTTTTGGTGCCCGTGGTCTTGGTGGTGGTGCCCGTGTTCTCGGTGGTGGTGCCCGTGGTTTTGGTGGTGTTGCCCGTGGTGGTGATGGTTGTAACCATTGTATGCAAATCTCGCTGATAAGCTGAAATTCAGCCAAACGATAATCTCAATCGTAGTCACGGTAAAAGTGACGTCTGACGATGGATTTAATTAATAAATTATCCACGGATTTGTGTTGCTTTCAAGGTACTCTCTAAACCACCACCCACTCTCATACAAAGTTACATTGGACAAGTATCATTGTATGAGATAAATTTTACTGCAGAGAAACCACGTGGTGTCTCGTGATGTCACGAGTGGGACGTCTCTGTTTTATGCTCTGGCTAACTATAACCTAAATAAGTGAGAAGAAAGTATTAATAAAAAGGAATGATGTGATGAGAACAGGATATATCGTTGTGGTAAATAACGACAAGGCTCATTTTAAATGCAACAATTCCGGGCCATTTAATGTCACAGGGCCGGATTGCTGATGTTGTTACTCTCTTAACCTATTCTGGTTATAGTTAGCCAGAGCATTAAAGTGTCGTCTGCTTAGAAATGATTAGTTTCTTTCAACGTTAATTTTGTAAAATAACATGACTAAAACTGTAAACGCGCCTGAATTGCTTGTTATTCTATATTGAAAGTGATTTAGAAACTAGAAGGGTAGTTCAACACTTAAATGTATTTTCATGCTGATATCTTTTAAAATAAACGTTTTTTGTGTCGTTTTTAAAACATTTTTATCTATAAAAAGTTCATTTTGAAAGATATCAACATGAAAATACTGTCGTTTCATCAACCCATTCTAGTTTCTAACACACTTTCAATTTCTTCTTAGTATTGTTTACCTGAAACGCAGAATAATCAAGTTTCAAAGTCACCTGTTCATAAAAACATCTAAAATGAAACATTTCAAATTGAAATGTTATATAAAATCAAACAAGAACACATTTATTCTACTTTTTTTAAAAAATAACAATACACATTTAAGTACATTCATTATACATAATTATAGTCTTTTTTATCATCTTTGCATGTCAAATTTTACATAAAAACCAAAACAAGAACCGACTAAATAATACATTAAAAAAACTTTCAAGACGTCGTGGTGTCGAGAAACTGACTGAAAAAGTCCGTTGCTGTTCGTTTAGTACGAAAGAACATATCGAATTTAAGGCTAGCACTTTGGCAACAATGTTATCTCTCTTGAAGTAGACAGTGTCACTCGAAAGAGACAAGAGTCCTCTAGAGAAACTGTCATGGAAGGGCCGATCACCGAAATCGACAGACTCGACGGTGTCCATGAAAAGAAAAAGAGAAAACTAATATTTTCTTATCCGTCTTTATAATGGTGGCCACACATCAGAACAGAAATTAACATTGGAAAAAAGGGTGACGTCATCCGTTTTGAGAAAGTGGTCCCCTCACCCTTTACATCCGTAAAAATGACCTTTAGGCTTTAGGGCACAACCTTTGCACCACTCTCTTTATTAAAAAGTAAGGGGTTGATTTTATTAGGTGATTTGAGCTGCTCTAATTGGTCAGAATATTAAACAAGATAACAACAAGAACAGGAACCAGAAAATCGGCCAGAATTTGAAATTCTTTCGAAAATTCTTTTTTTGGCCTTAAATTCTTGGCTGATTTTCCGTATGTGTGTCCTCCGCTTTAGACTACTACTTTACAGTATTAGTAATAGTCTAAGATTGAACTACCGTTCTAGTTTCAAAAAAACACTTTAAAATTTCTAGTAAATGTTACTCTTAAAATATAGAATAATCAGAAGTCGAAGGGAGTTGTACACTTTAAAACTACCCTAACAATTTCGTGCATTTTTTTACATCATAATCCGAAAATGACGCATTTTTTTCTTTTATTCAAAAGGGTTTCAAAAATCACCACGAAACAAGTGTAGGGATCCTCCTTCCTTTCTCCGTCAAAAAAAAAAATGGTTTAGAAAGCACCAAATGACATTGGTTTCCACAACTAATTTAGCCATGTAATAAAATTATATATCAGGAAACTTATTGAAATTTATTTTTCATTGATATCCGAGTCTTTTATTTGGCTATTTTTTTTTTCTTTTGTCCAATTGTGTTGGCCCAGTTTCGTGTTTCATACACTTTTTTTTTGTTTATACTCTTTTACCATTATCGTATTGTAATTCATTTGACCCCCTCAGGCTGGTAACATAGAGAATTATTTAGGACGCTTGTTTTGGAGTGGATTTTTCTTTTCTTTCTACCTGACTTTCGAATAGTTTTTGAGTCGGTTTACAAGTTATAAAGGGGTACTTTTACTATACTTGTTCTCTTAATTGTCCTGCAGGCAGTGAAATCGGTTTTTACCAAGAAAATTTAAGTTTTCCTCACTTGTCAATCTCAGCCATTCTCTACTATGAAACAACCTATCGAACATTTTATAGAAATTTGTTTCTAAACAAGTACTAAGTTATGTTTCGGACAAAAAGTGTCGTCCAATTACTCCTGCGTTTTTATACTTATTTTCTTGTAACTTGACCTTCTGTGGTGGTTTTTTTTTTTAGAAAAACTCGTTCTTCAATATCAACAATTCAGTAAGGTATCACCTTAAATTCAAAGTGGAAGGACGAGTGGACTTTCTCGAGAAGTTTTATATGTTGTTGTTTTTTTGACACATATTACATGTAATTTCATTTCATTCATTTTTAATACAAAAGATAACTTTAATTAAGATGGCAGATCAAATTGTTCCATCTGAAAAACTTCGATTCTATGTCTGGAAAAATGTTTTAGTTTTGAGTGTGGGATGGTTTTTTCTTTTCATGGGATTACTGCCACTGTTGACCGTCCAGAGTTCGTTGAACTCTGTCGATGGGTTAGGCACCGTGTCGTTGAGTGTCCAGACTGCTATGGCCATTGTTGGATCTGCTTTTCTGACCACTAGTGTCCTCGGCAAGATCGGTACCAAATGGGGTGCAACAATAGGAGCTTTCTTAAACAGTTTTTATGTTGCGGCCAATTTTTATCCGTCCTGGGGAACACTTTTGCCAACCTGTGCTCTAACTGGATTATGCGGTGCGATCATGTGGCCTTCGCAGCTGACTTATTTAACGATGTTGGCTAAGATTTACTCGGAACACGTAGGTGCCGAACATAGTCAGATGAACAATCGTTTCTTTGGCGTTTTTTATACAATATTCTACAGTAGTAACATTTTAGGCAATGTGGCCTCGTCACTGATTCTCGGTTACGATAGACCTAAAACGTCGGTTCGTTCTTTCTCGTACGATCCAGATCTCGTGTGTGGTTCGTATTACTGTAACGAAGATCTCGGAACAAACTTCCGACCGGAGTTACCGAACACTATGACAGACATTTTTAATGTTACCAATTTTAGTGGAAATGTTTCTCTTTCTGCATCGTTAAGCTCTTCGAGTAGACCAAATACAGCCAATGTATATGCATTGTGCACCTTTTGTATGGTATGTGTCCTTGTGTCTTCCTTACTCTTGGCATTGTTCTTGGATCCTCTGACACGATTCGGAATTGTCGAAAAGAATGATGGTGAGACATCGGCTTTGAAGGAGTTCGGAGCTGCATTTGGAAACCTTAGAGATCCCAAACAACTTTTGCTTTTGCCACTCACATTCTATAATGGAATGGATAACTACTTCTTAAACACCGACTTTACAAAAGTAAACATTTGGGTTTTTATGGGGAAATTAGAAATCGTTAGTTATTTTTTGGGGGGGATGCAGAAAAATCGCTAAAACCATTTAAATCACTAAAAAAAGGTTAACGAATTTGCATTAATGTTGATAATGACATTTTGATGTTTGTAAATTGTCATGTTTTTAAATTGTAAACGTCTCTGGAACTCTGCTTATTCTGTTTTTTAAGAGGAAAAGGGAAAGTTTGAAAGTGTTTTTAGAAACTAGAAGGGTCAGCTCAATCACTTAAGAATATTTACATGTTGAAATCTTTTAAAATAAGCTTTTTATGTTACTGATTCGGTCTTTTTACTACTCAACTTTTAGCAGATTGATATTTTTTAAATATTTATGCAAATTCGTTATCTATAATAGTTTCAAATGAATTTTGTGGTTTCGTTGTTATAAAAAGTTGTTTAAATTTTTTTTTTTCGCTTTGAAGGCCTTCATAACGTGTCCTCTAGGAGTGGAACACATTGGATTCATTACGGCTAGTTCCGGATTATTTGGGTTAATGTCTGCATTTTTCGGCGGTTGGTTTACATCTCGAAGAACCAGACCTATTCCTATTGCAATAGGAGCCCTGTCACATTTGATTCCTGCAGGATTTCTCCTCTACTGGAGACCATCAACGAACGATTCGTTACCACAATATATCATTTCTTCATCTTGGGGTATAGGGACTGGAATCTGGAGTTTTCAAGTAGCTGGTAATATTAATTTATTAGTCCTACAATGATTTCGTAATTCTTATAATTAAAAGTCCTTGTTGTATGATTACAGCTTTTTATGGAGTCGTATTTGCTGATAATTTGGGTCCAGCTTCAGCGAACGTCAGCATCTGGAACTATTTGGCTCAAATGCTTATGTTCGGTTTCAGTCACAAACTTTGTGTTTATATAAAAATCTACTTCGTTTTGATTGTTCTCAGTCTCGGTGTCATAGGTTATGCTGCCATAGAAATAATTTTGTGGCGCACTTCTGGTTCAAAGACAATTTCGACAATGACCATTACGAATAATGTGGACTCGGGCAATAATGGTCAAGTTATGACAACTTTTTAATATTGTCTGGCAATTTTACCGGCAATTAACTAAACTTTAAATGAATTGCAGGTAACAATTATTTTATATTAAATATATAAATTAGGTTTTATTATTTTAAAATGTTTTTAGAATTTTTATTCATTTTATTTATTTCTCAACTTTTTTTTTTTTCGTTTTCTAATTTTCTGTTTTCGTTTAAAGTAGTTGAAACTATTTTATTTTGTCTTTCAGGAGCAAAATCACTTAGTTTTGATATCTTTTAAAATCAGCTTTTTATGTGTATTTAAAAATGACTCAATTTTAAAGCAGATGATAATTTTTATTTTTGTCTATAAAAAGTTTATTTTGAAATATATCAACGTGAAGATACTATTAAGTTATACAGCTACCCTTCTAGTTTCTATCATACGAAACATAGAAGGTTGAAAGTTTATTTTATTTTTTTAAAAAAAAGTTCATAATTGCAAACAAAAGTTAATTGTGTAAAACGTTTTCTGCCATTTCTGGGCTATTTTCAAGTGCCTTCAGATTTGAGCATAGCGGGTATTTTTTAGTATGACGTCATATACGTGAAGGAAAATATTTCGAGTATTATTTGCTGTGGCGCTCCATGTTACGATAGAATTATGGTATCCATTTTTTATTATTGCGTCATGGATTTAAGGGATATCACGGTTGTGATTGGCTATTTTTCGTTCGGGACAGTCATTATCAGTTAAATCATTTATTTTACGAGAAGCGTCTTTATTGGAATTGGCTGTTTAAGGGGGGGGGGGGGGGGGGGGGGTGGGGGTTGTGCATTTTTACATTGCTCATTATGTCGTGACTCTTATTGGCTGTTATTGTATATCGTAGGATTACGTCATTTTTTAAAGGAAGTGTTACGATTTTTATTGGCTGTTTGTAAATAGTAGCGTATTTTATGTTACAACGTCATTAATGAAGGGAAGTGTCTCGTTTATGATTGACTATTGATCCTTAGGAGCCGTCATTGTTAGAAAATCGTTTATTTTACAAGAAACGTCTCTATTATAATTGGCTGTTTAGGGAAAAAGTATCCATTTTAAGCAAATGTTTGATTATGATTGGCTGTTACGTTGTGACCGGCGTTTGACGTGTATTGTGTGGGAGTGTCATTAACAGCACTTTACCGCGGTTGTTCATTGAAGGAAAATCTTCTATTTGTTCGCTGTTTTCTAATTTTCTAGTATTTTTTTTTTTGTTCATTATTTCAACCGATTCGAATTGTGAATTTTTCCGTTTCTTTAATCATAACGATTCGAGCCTCGAACAGAGAAGGACGCAACAAAATCAGAGCTACTTTTAATGTGTATTTACGAATAAGTTTTTGTTGGGGTTTTTCTCTTGTGTCCGTTGTTTGTTTTTTTTTATATAAGTTTTCTCTCGCGCGGCTTCTTCGGTAGCGGCGGCGGCGACGTTTTTTATTTCTCTTGTCTCATTTTTGAGAGCCCTTTAAGAAGGAACTGTTTTGTGTGTCTTTTTATTTGATTGTTCTCCTTTGTCAACTGTTGACAAAATGAACAATTCCGTGAGTGTGATAACAAATTCGTACTCAAATATGTACGTGAACGAGGAAGACGCAGACAATGCAACGTATATGGAACAGGAGGAGGAATGGGCGAAGGACGGGCTTCTCGACCCCGCCTGGGAAACACAACAGAGAATAAGTCAGTCATTCTTCTTCTCCTCCTTTTAATCCGCTTTCATTTATGTCATTTATTCACTATTTTAACCAATGGCGTGGTAGCCATCTTGTGTCCTAGTCATTACATTGAATTTTTTTGGATAATTATGCAAGGTTTTTTTTTATAAACTTCGTAATATATTTAACTCTTTTGTTTTTAATAGTATAATAAGACTAGATTACAATTCAAAATGCCCTTGATTGTTGCTTGAAGGTTAAAATAAGTCTTGAGTTGATGAACAGTTTATTATTTTTTTCTGATCATATTCCTGCCTCTTCGCAAGAAGAAGCTTGTGACGTCAATGGGGTTGACGTAAAACTTAAACTTTGTATCATTTTGTCATAATGAAAAGGGATAATAACAAAAAAAAATCCAAGAATACTTATTTAAACTGTTTATATCACCCGTTTAATATAAGACTAAATGACAATATCCTCAATTATATGTTAACCCCTCTGACGTCACAAGTTTCTCTTTACTATGAGGCAGGTATACAATTAATGTTGATTAAATCGCTTATTAAGAATCAAATGTGTGGTGGCCATCTTGTGTCCTTTTAAAATTACATTTCTCGGTTTTGTTTTTATTTCTTTTATATTTTTTATTATTCAGATTTTCTCGCGATTTTTTTTTCTTTTCTCAGATATTAATTGTTTTTTTTAAAAACTTCTTTAGTATCTTTGATTATCAGTTAGTTGTAAAAATAAGGTAATAAATTAACAATAATAATGAAAACCGGAACCGGAAGTTACCTGTTTTAAAACACCGTTTTTGTTGATCTATTGACCAGTAAGAGAAAAAAAAAAGTAGCAAAAAAAAACCAGAACAAAACGTTTTTAATGTAAATTATGTCATCGGAAATGAAAGATTTTACTGCGTAATTTTGTTATAATTGACCTCTAGCCATCCTAAATTTCCACTAAATTGTTGTTTTTTTTTTTAAAGTCATTTTTCAACTTATTTCAGCATTTTTTTCTTTCATAAAATTGCATAAAATTAAACCTCAACTGAGTCCCTGACCCTCGGTTATGACCCTCTCTTTGATTCCCCCCCCCCTTCCCTTCTCATTCTTCCCAATTACAATTACAGAAAATACTCTGCAAGCAGCTGGTTTGGCCTATAGCAGAGGGATCTTAAGATCCAAGTACTGCTAGATGCATTGTCAATTTATTATGAACATATAATATCTTGTTATAAAATACTTGTGATTTATTAAAAAGAAATTATTCATATAGTTTAGTTTGGGAGGGGTGGGGTGGGGGAGACTTTTAAAAGAGGTTGTGGAATTGGTGAAGTTAAGGGGGGTGGGTGGGTGGGGCTTTATTTTTTTTATTGGGTGGAGTAACCGGAGGTTATTTTCGATCATGTACCGATCTTTTAACCACTTTGTATACAATAACTCTTGTTATCCGTATGCGTACGTACGTACGTTTTAGTGAAACATGAGTTTGGAATGCGGCGACATAAATTCGGCATTGGGATGGGTGGTGGGTGAGGTTCTTTTTTTGGAGGCTGTGTGTGTGGTTCAAAAGCATTGATAGAATAAGAAGAAAAAGACCTTCGAATTTAAAATTCAACATGTAATTTAACTATTATGTAAACAAGATGTCAACTTCTATTCATTTTTGTATCTTTTTAATATTAATAGTGATCGGATTTTTGTCATCACTTGTTTTGAGGCGTCTTTAGGACTGAGGTTGATGATGATGATTAAGGCATTATGTATTTTGCAATCAAAGAGGTTGGTTAGAGGCTATAATTAACCTACAATTCGAATCCAGCTGTAGTTTTTAAATAATAGAAGAGAAACTCTAGCCTCTTAACTAGTGACTTTTGAGTGCAAAAAGTCTATTTCTTGGAGGAGGAGGAAGGAGGATGGGGATCAGATTGAGATGTTCTTCTCCATTCATCCCCACCTTCTTCTTCTTCTTCATCGTCGTCACATTTCCTAAAATGGAACTCATCTCATCTTTTTTTTAACCTCTTGTATTTTGTCTGTAGTTAAAAGATTCTATCTTCTCTTAACTATTTTCTGTTATGTCTCTTGTTTTCTGCATCTTCATTGCTTTTTTTGTCTGGAATTTTCAATCGGAGGTTCTTCTTATAACATTTCTAGTTTTAAAAGTTGCAAACTTTAGAAGAAAACACAAATAATCATCTTTGAGAACAGAGAGAAATCCTGAAAAATTCATCCTCAAATTTTATTTAGTAGAGAGAACAAATAAATTTCTGATTCGATTTCGTAATGTAGGAACCATTTTTCAAGGTTTAGAAGAAGAAGAAGAAGAAGAAGAAGAAGAAGGGTGCAACAGGTTCATAAGGATGTAAAATCAAAAATGGACAAGCGATTAGAAATCGGGACGAACAGAAGTTGGCTCCGCCCTTTTTATGACGACCGGCAACTTCTAATTGGTTTGTTGTGTGGTTCGATGTTGAAAAGGGCGGAGCATGTGACGTCAGACTACATAACAAACCAATCAGAAGTTGCCGGTCGTCATAAAAAAGGCGGAGCCAACTTCTGTTTGTCACGATTTCTAATTGCCTGTAAAAATGGGGCTCAGAAATCATCTTCATGACCCCTTTTTCTTGGTCCAACAAGGATTTCTGCCTTTCAGATGCAAAATGAAGAGAAACCTGAATGTGTTTTAAAAACTAGAAGAGGTAGCTCATTCACTTATATGGGTATTTTCATGTTGATATCTTTCAAAATAAGCTTTTTATGTTCAGTTTAAAAATGGCCCAGCTTTTAAAGTAGATGATTTTTTTTTAAATTTTTGCCTAGATATAAAAAGTTTTAATTTTGAAATATACTAGAAGGGTAGCTATATCACTGAATGATATATATTCAGTGATATAGCTACCCTTCTAGTATCTTAAAACACTTTATATAGTTTCTCGTAGTTTTGTTCTTCTTCCGAAAGACAGAAATAATCAAGAGTTCGAAAATCTGTTGTTCATTAAACCATTTTTAACTTTGAATTAGAATAATTACTTTGCAAGCAGCCCAAGAGGGCCTGTGACAGATGGACTATTTAGTCCGAAAGTAGCGTTGTCAAAATAAAACATTTATTTCCTGAATTTGTTGAAATCAACGTTTTACATGCCGTGTTTATAGTTTGCTTTTCATGATGATGATGATGATGTTTCTACAAGATTTGTGTCCACAGATGACGTAAACGCGGTTAATTCGACACAGGATAAATTGAGCTTAAATGCATTTATAGGATAAACATTTTCTAAAATGTTGACTTTTTGTTTTTCATTTGAAATTGATCTAAAAATGTCAAAATTTGGTCATTTTGAAGTTGCCATAAATGATAAAGATATCATATGTTTATTTGTTGTGAAAGATAACGGTTGTGAGAACAAATAGTCGCTAAAAGGAAGTTAACTTTCAATGTTTATACAATTATTTTTGATATACACCACCCCTCCCCCTCCCCCCCCCCCCCCCCAAAAAAACCTACACCATTTCTCCTTCACTTGTCCCCTCTCTACTCTCTCAAAAGGAGAAAAGTAAGGCTTATTTTTATCTGTCATTATTAAGGCTCGGATTTTTGATTGCAATATCAACCGGAATGTTTCTCAATATGTGGCCCAAGTGCCAATTGTGAAGTGACAATCTCGTTTAGATGATTAAAAACAATGGTTAGAGGCTAGAACTGTAGTTGACAACTGATAGTAGCTAGACATCTAGCCTCTCTACCCAGCTTTTTTTTTGATTAGAAAAGACACAATTGATGATGATTATTTCACAATTGGCTCTTGGGCCACACATTGAGAAACATTCCGGTTGATAGTACATCAATATCTAAGCCCTAGTCATTATTGTCCTGGTAACTTGATTGATGTTTTCAATTTCGGGACCTTTTCGCCACCTTCTACAGTGTGTACCCTCCACCCGTCGTTTCACTCAACAGAAATCCCGTTAACTCCAATCATCAACAACGATTCTCCTAAGAAAATGTAGGACAAAGTGTCCCATCTAAAGATAGACATTAGGATTAGAGCTTTTTTCACACGAACCACTACTTTCAGTGGTCGACTTCGATTGTAAAATGTTGTCGTCGTCGGTGGTTGAGTTGTGGTTGACAATGTAATGCTACGCTCGTATTGTAGGAATAATGTATATTAGAATGACGTCATGATGATACATATTTCGATAACTTAATCTATTGGAGAGACAAGTATGGAAAATGGCGGCGGAGGGGGTGAAGAAAGGGGGAGGGGAGGGGTGAGATCAGAGTAGGAAATAGAACATCTGTTCAACTTTCAAGTCCAAGAGCACAGGTGTGTTTTGTTGATTTATTCCGAAACGGGACAGTTTTTTTTTTTTACTTCTTTTATTTCCCGTGTTGTTGTTAGTCATTGACCGAGTCCGGTCACTTGCATATTATATCAATGTGATTTTATATATTGTCACAATAAATAAGATTATATTTGATCGAATTAAAGATGGCATATATATATATATATATATATATATATATATATATATATATATATATATATATATATATATATATAAGTATAATAAGTTTTACATTGAAATTTGTATTCGGTTTTTCTTTTCGTTTTTTTTTTTTTACTCTTTTGAATTGTAGAATAAGTGGTCAACTGTGTCCACTTTTTTGTGTATTTTCAACTCAAGAGAAAATACAATTGTGTTAACGCTAAAATGAATAATAAGTAATTCTACAGGTCAACATGCAAAACTAATTAATTCGGTAGTAAAATTAGCCCATTTTTTACTAAGCATTTAGGCAATTTAAACATCTAAAAAAAAAGTTAAGAACCATTAACACACACTCTTAATTGGAACTACTATTGAATCTTTCATTGCACACAGGAAATGAAGACATGTGTGTCTTGCATACTTCACTGGGAATTTATCGCATCCACTATTTCTATTTTCGCTCTTCTGGTTCACTTCCAATGATGTTTCCAAGTTGCTTTTTTCATAAACATCTTATAGAAACACCCCGAACCACGTCCACTCTAAACGACCCGCAAGTGATATTGGGCTTACCCTTCTAGTTTCTAAAATCACTTTAAAGTTTCTCTTCATTTTGCACCTGAAAGACAGAATAACCAAGAGTTTGAAAGGAAGCATTTACACTTTGAAAACCACGTTCAGAGGAATCCTGCTCAGAATGTTTAAATTGAAATGACAAAGTCTTATTGAATTTCGGACCTTAAAATGAAACATGCAAATTTGTTATGTAAACAAACATGTTTATTTCATCTAATCTTATTAGAGAGTGGAGGGTGGAATGATTTTTTAGTTATTTCCTTGGCCGTTTTTTGTGTGAGCACTGTATGTTTGTGTATTGCATAAAAGAATTCGGTGTTCATTTGGCATAATAATTATTAATGGAATTTATATTCAATGGCTGTTGATTGTTGGTCAGTTGGGGTCACCTTACGTAATAACCTCACCTCTCTCCCCTCCTCCTCCCCCGACCTAAATAAAGAATTGAATGATGAGATAGATGGAAAGAAAAAAAAACAATAACTAGAACTGTGCTGCTCCTTCTTGTGTTTGCATTGTTATATTTTAACAACAACAACATTCAACGTTGCTAATTAATATTGTAATATTCTTAATTAAACATGCTTTAATAATATTAAATATCCTTTCTTCAGGTGTAGGTTTTTTTTGTTGTTGTTGAAATTACGATTTTTTTTTTAAAAGTTTCTTTCGGAATTTAAAAGACTAGGGGGAGGTAGGTGGTTATAAATAATGCAAGTATCAGTTTATCACTGTGTCATTATTAACTTAAATTGAGTTCTTAAAAGATAACTACAGTTAAGATACATAGTGGCTGTGTCCGGAAACTTAAGCCTATTTACTGTAAAAAATAGTCTTGGAAGATAAGCGCTACCTATTGGAGAACTCTTTATACCTTGTACACACATTGAGTTAAATGAATTCAAATTAAATGTGTTTAGGTGAATTGTACGGAATCCAGTTAAGGACACGTAAACCAAATAAAAATTGACTTTATTATTAATATTTTAAATTGAAATACTAAATCAATATTTGAATGTCAATAGTTTCTATAAATTATATTTAAGTATTAACTCAATATTTTCAGATTATTAACTGAATAAATTGAATTCGATATATTGTTTGTTTGCCCTTCACAGGGCTCTGTAGAACACGTTTATTATTTAAATGCATTTAAATTATCACGTGTTTAATACCTATAGTACTCACCTGATAATTTAAATAAGTGTGTTCTACAGAGCCCCGTGAAGGACAAACAAACAATATATCGAATTCAATTTAATTCAGTTAATATATAAACCATATTGACAAAATATTGATTTAGTATTTCAATTTAAAATATTAATAATAAAGTCAATTTTTATTTGGTTCATGTGTCCTTAACTGGATTCCGTATAATTCATCTAAACACTTTTAATTTGAATTCATTTAACTCATGTGTATGTGTGTACAAGGTATTAGGTATTACGGTGGGTTTAAAGTGTAAATGGCTCTTTTACTCTGGAATTTTTTTCATTATTCTGTCTTTCAGATGGAAAATGAAGAGAAACTGGAATGCGTTTTAGAAACTAGAAGGGTAGCTCAGTAACTTAAGGGTGTTTTTCATGTTTACATATTTCAAAATAAGCTTTTTGTGTCAGAATTTGAAAATTACTTAACTTTAAGCAGATGATATTTTTTTTAACAAAAAAATTTGTGTCTAAAACGTTTATTTTAAAAGATATCAACTTGAAAATAATCTGAAGTGATTGAACGCTACCCCTTCTAGTTTCTAAAACACCTTCTAGTTCTTCTAAAAGACAGAATAATCAAAGAGTTAGAAAATCAGCTAGCTGTTCATTAAATACAATAAACTTTGTACAATACTGTTTTGAAAATAATTTATGAAAGAATTTATTATTTATATTCGAAACTAGAAGAGTAAACGAAGGTACCATTGAATGATAATATATTTTTAAAAAATAAACTTAATTGCTTACAAAATAAGATGAGAAAAACAACAACAATAGTTTCAAAGTTTATATTTTCAATGATACCGTTTTTAAAATTATGAATGCAATTTGGTTTTTACTCTTTCTAGTATAGAAAGAAAACCTTGAAATTCTTTCATGAATTGCTTTAAAAAAACCGGCGAGAAAAAAATTGTACCTATTTTGGTTGCACCATGGTTCCAAAATGAAACAAGGGACACCCTTTCTGATTCACTCAGCTCATTTTGGGACTTTTGAGGGGTTTTTTTTTCTCTCTCTTAAATTTGGCACAATTTTTATTTTCCTTGAGAAACAGACTTTACATTACTTTAACCTATTGTTAAAGTTATGTAATTTTATTATGTTTTTGTTTTGCGTTTGCACGAACCTTAAGAAAGGAAGTAATTGAGGGGAGGGGGTTAAGGTGACAACTCTTTATTTCCCCCCAAATTATCCTTGTCTTTATCTCATCCGAATCGGATTCTCACCTTCTGTTAAAACCTTGTACCTGACCCGATTTTCAGTCAAGAAACAATTTTTCTTGCCTTGTGGGAAGGGGGATACTCGTTCGAGGACCGTTAAAATTGGACTCCGCAACTCCTGAAGAAAAATATTTGCAATACAGATTTTGTTTTTCTTCATTCACTGATTGGCGCAACTCCATTTTCTTTTTCACTCACTCAATCTCCAAGGTTTTTCTCTTCGAAATACAAACTGAAAATAAACCACGGTGTTATTTTTTTTTTGTTTGTTCATCTGATAAATGAAGACGATGATGAGAAAGGAGCGAGTTCGGAAAGTATTTTAGAAGGGAGTTTTACGTTAGGAGAGGGGCTCTATTGAGGGCCCCCTCCCCTCTTAATAATCCGTTAAAGATGGGCCGGCCCCTCATAGAGTTTTTGGTTCTATGGCACTTTTAATCACCTTTAACTGAAAATTGGGTTTTTAAAGTGTAAGCGAACCTCGAACTCTTGATTATTCTGCTTTTCAGAATAGCAAAATTTAAAAGAAAAAAAACTAGAAAGGGTTTTTAGAAACTAGAATGGTAGCTGAATCACTTACGAGTATTGCTATAACATGTAGTAACATCTTTCAAAATAAACTTTTTATATCAGTTTGAAAATGAGCAAATTTTAAGCAGACGATATTTATTAATGTGTGTCTATAAAAAGTTTATTTTGAAAGATAACTTTCAAAATAAAATTAACTTTCTGCTTAAAATTTACTCATTTTCAAACTGACATAAAAAGTTTATTTTGAAAGATAGCAACATGAAACTGTTACCGGGGCTCTTCTAGTTTTCTAAAAAAAAAAAAACTTTCTAGTTTCTCTTTATTTTTTTGCTTCTGGAAAAATTTTCGAAAATCACATGTTCATAATACAGTTATTAGAAACTAGAATAGTAGACGAGTTTGGGAAAGGTATTTTTTATGACGAATATTATTATAAAATAAACATTTTTTATTGCAGTTTGAAAATTTTGGGGTTTTTTTTCCTTCATAAACGTAAATGAAACCCCAAACTCAAAATTGGATCCATCATTTTAAAAAAATGCCATATAAAGTTTATTTTTAAAGATATTCTTTTGAAAAATGCCTCCTTTTTTATTCAACTGCTTAAGGTTGCACTACACTAGACCGGCTCGAATCGGAAATGAAAATTCCGGATGAAATAAAAACCAAAGAATCGAATAGGTGAACCCACACCATAGGCCTCGACAGAATCGGTTTAGTGTGACGACAACAACCAGCATGCATCCAGCTCCGAGCCGATTTGAGCTAGCCCGGATCAAATCGGCTCGAAGCCGGACGCATGCTTGTTGTTGTCGTCACACTAAACCGATTCCGATTTGGGACAATCTTTACCCCTCGTATTCAAAACTATTGCTTAAAATAAAGTTAAATTTTAAACCATATGATGCAAGACAGAACTTTCTATAGAAAGTCTATGGATAGTTTTAGGTTTATTTTGGTTTAAGTTTAGCTTTTATTTTAAGAAACGTTTTCGAATACGGCCGGCCGGGTTATAAGTCTGGTTTCTAACAAACTTTGATATTCTTCTTAACTTTCAGAAAATTATTTTTGAAAAAGTCAGAATGATGGAGAATGAAAAGATTGGCTTAATAAAAGACATAGGAAAACCGTTTTGTTTTCAATTCTTCTTGATGATGATGATGATGATGATTTTTCATTTTTCTTCTTCTTCTTCCTGATTCCTAAATGTGGACTTGTTTTTCTGCTTATTTTATTTTTGGGGTTTTGCCATCCTCCTCCATCATTTTCATCCCACCTTATCCTGTATGTTGCTTCTCTACTCATCATCCATCCGATTGGAATCGTCATCATCATCATCATCATCCGTTTCCTTCTTCCTTCGTTCCTTCCTAAGATATTGGAGAACTGTCTCTTTTGGACTCTTTGGAGAACTGGAAAATGGAGGAGGAGGAGGAGGAAGAGAAGAAAGATGTTGGGATTCACTCCTCAAATAGGTTTAAATCTATCCCGAAATAACTTGAATCATATCTCTTGTTATTTCGACTGGCCCCAATGCCTTCCAAAATTAGATTTTTCCTTCTTTTTCTCTCTCTCTCTCTCTCTCTTTCTCTGCCATCTTGGAGAGAAGAAGTAACATGAGAATTTTTCAACTTTTCTTCTTCTTATTTTTGTAATGTTGAGTAAAAACGGGAAACTTGCCTCAACTTTCAACTGTAAACACGGCTCCTTTTAAAGGCACTTTTTTTTTCTTAGCCTCTCTGACAACTTTTTTTTTTTTTTGACACCAACCAATTTTTTTTTAAGAATGTCGAAGGATTTATTAATTTCTTAAAATATTAAATTTTTTTTGGAATAAAACTGGATATTCTGAGTTTTTTAAACAATTTTTCAGATGATTTTTGGAAAACTAGAAGAGGAAATGAATTTTCTAAAATGGCTCATGTTTGGTTAAAAGAGAAAAAATGAAAATAAATTTCCACTTATGGAAACTGAATTAAAGCTTTATAAATAATTTTTTTATTCTAATTTTAAATTCTTCATTTTGTTTTTCACTTCAAATTGGGCTAAAAAAAAGTGCAAAATAAAATCGTTTGCTAGCATTGAAAATTTTAAAACACTTTCATTTTTGGGACTGTGGACTCTGGTTATATTCTGTCTTTCACTAAAGTAAAATAAAAAGAAACAATTAAAGTGTTTTGGAAACTAGAAGGGTAACAGCAGCTCATTTACGTTAAGGCTATTTTGGCGTTGATTTCTTTTAAAATAAACTTTTTATGTTAGTTTGAAAGATATCAACATAATGAACAATAATAATTAATCCTTCTAGTTTCTAAAACACATTCAAGTTTCTCTTCATTTTTACACTTGAAAGACAGGTTATAATTGAGCCCCCCAACCGAAAGGTAGACAGAGAATAGTCATGAGTTTGTTAGGCGTTTTCACTTTAAAAACTACCTTAAGGATGGTTTTATAAATGTTTATTTTGTTTTCGTCCCGCCAGTTGGCGACACTGCAGTGGCTTTTATGGTTTTATAAGAGGTCTCTTCCCTCCATTCGCGGTTTTGAGAAAATTTATATTTTTCAAGCGAGCGTTTTTCAGGAGGAAACATTACGAAAAAAATTCAAAGTGTTTTAGAAACTAGAAGAGTTGGTGATACTGCTAAAAAAAATTTCATGATGATATCTTTTAAAATAAACTTTATATGACAGTTTGAAAAAGGCGAAAATAGTTTTTTTCTTCATGAAAAATCCCTAAATCGGGTCATTTTCAAACTGAACTTTAAAATATTTATTATTTTAAAGATATTTTCATGAAAAAAATTTTTAATATAATCTACTATTCTAGTTTTGAAGACAATTTGAATTTTTTTGTATTGTTTTTTAAAAAAAAAAAACGTTCGCTTGACATTTTTGCGTCCACATTTTACAAAAACGTCTACGAAGCATAGCATTAACCACTGCAGTGGCGCCGTCTGGAAGAATAAAAGCAAAATAAATATCTATAAATCCAATCAGGGCCGGATTAGCCTACATGGGGGCCCTCGACTAATATATATATATGGGGGCCCCTTCCATAAATGATTTAAACCCTACTAGTATTGGTTTTCTCTTTCAGACTTTCGGTTATTTTTACATCATTAGGAGTTATACAACTTTGGCGATAATGTGCTTCTTTGATGATTTACAAAAAAAAAAAATTGTCGATTTACAGTAATTACAGTCTTTAAAAGAAATATTCACCACGATTTTTGAGGCCCCTCAAAATTCGTGGGCCCTGGGCTTTGTTTGCAGCCCTTTTTAGCTCAATGGCTTATCTGGCTCTGAGAATCCACGTTAAAGTGATTTAGATGCCGTTCTAGTTTTTAACTCGAAAATAAGCTGTACATAAATTTAAATCAGTGGTTAATTTGATAACGAGTGTGTGTGTGTGGGTCGAATGTTGGTTAAAAGTTAATGTCGACATTAATTTTGTCGAGAGATGGTTTTTTTTTTAAAAAAGAAATTTTTCAATTTTCGGGGAAGACGAAGATGAGACATGGCCAAATATGGACGGAGCTTTTTCCACTCTTCTTCTTGTTTGGCTCAATGGTTTTATTTTTATTTTCCATCGTCGTCGTAGTCGTCGTCGTCTTCTTCTTCGTCATTTGAACAAATTTTCAGCCAACCAAAACGAAAACTTTGTTGTTATGGGTTACACAGAAGAGTAGAAGTTATAAAAGTTTCTTTTTTTAACTTTTTACTCTTTGAATTTATCTTTTGACGACTTTTTTTTGTCCCCGATATATATTTGAAATAAAGTCAATAAATTAAAAATGATCCGATAATGATTGAAGTAACTGATAATTAACGAATTATGGTTTCATTTTTCTGTTCAAAGATTCAAATCCCATTTTTACAATAAATAAAAAAAAAAATGAAATAAAAATCATTCCAAACTGCGGTTTCATAAAAATTGTATCGTTTCAAGTTACACTAAAAATCGTTTAACAACAGAAAACCGCATAACACGAAATATATACATGATGTTTCGGTCCCTTATAAATATCATAAAAATTATTTTTAATACGAAATTCGTATAACACGAAAAGTTATTTCTGTCTTTGGTATGTTAGATTAGCTGAAAAATTCTTTTTAGTGATTTTCACCTGTGGGTCGAATAATATTATTTTCAACACGAAATTCGTTTAATGCGAAAAAATATTTCGATCCCGGCACATTTAGAATAGCTTAAAAATTCTTTTTAACACAAAAATATATTAACAAGCTGATTTTTTAGAATAACATAAAAAAAAAATCGTCTCGATTCCTTAGAATAGCATAAAAGTCTTTTTTTTAATACAATATTCGTTTAACACGAAAATATATTTCGATATGGTTCCTTAGAGAAGCATAAAAGTAATTCTTTGACACGAAATTTGTTTAACTCGAAAAAAAAAAAATCTTCGGTCTGGTTCTTTAGAATCGCATAAAAATAATTTTCAACAGGAAAAAAATATTCCGGTTTCTTCCTTTTCGTGTTAAACGGTTTCCATTGTATTTAGCGACACTATTGTGCATGAAAAGGGATTTTTCTAGTCTCACAGGTTTAGAAATTTGTCTGAAAAGTTCAAAACATTTCTGTTTTTTTTTCTGAATAATTTTCATTAAAGAAGTACTTTTATCGTTTCAGACTTTTACGGCATGGTGCAACTCACATTTACGAAAAGCAAACATTCAAATAAAAAATATCGAAACCGATTTTCGAAACGGTCTCATGCTTATGATGCTGTTAGAGGTCATTTCGGGAGAGACTCTTCCAAAACCCGACAAAGGCGATTTACGTTTTCACAGAATTGCAAATGTGAACAAAGCGCTGGACTTCATCAAAAGCAAAGGAGTCAAATTGGTTTCCATCGGCGCTGAAGGTTAGCACAAACAGGAGGAGGAACTAACTTGACTGAGCCATCTTAAGATCGTTATTTAACTGAAATTTCTATTTTATCGTAGAAATCGTCGATGGAAACATCAAGATGACTCTCGGCATGATCTGGACCATTATCTTGCGATTTGCCATTCAAGATATTTCCGTCGAAGGTGAAAAAATAATTTGTATTAAGAGAAAAATGAAGAACTAACTTCGGATTTCGGATTTTGTTATTACTTTCAGAGATGACTGCAAAGGAAGGTTTACTCCTTTGGTGCAAGAGGAAAACGGCGCCGTACAAGAACGTCAACGTTCAGAACTTCCATCTTAGGTACGTGTTACGGACCTTATGGTCGTGATTTCCCTGGTTCGATTTGTTTGTTCCTTCTAAACTCGTTGAACTCGTTACAGTTTCAAGGATGGTTTAGCTTTCTGCGCTCTCATTCATCGTCACAGACCCGACCTTCTCGATTACTCGAAACTTTCGAAAGATAATCCGTTAGAGAATTTGAACACTGCGTTCGATGTTGCCGAGAAGTATCTCGACATACCTCGAATGTTGGATCCGGAAGGTACGGGTTTTTTCTTTTGTGTGTTTCTTGTTTAGTACTTTTATAATATCTTATTTTGAAAGAAACTTCAGAAGTTTCATTGAGGTCTTCCCATTAGAAAGTGAAAAAGGGCTAAAGAGGGTTGGGGGCTTTGAACAGTATCCGTAACCTTTGATATGGTTACAGTTAGGGGATGTAACAGTGAGCCTGATTTATTGCAGATTTCATCAATACGCCCAAACCGGACGAGCGTGCCGTCATGACCTACGTGTCGTGCTACTATCACGCTTTTCAGGGGGCTCATCAGGTAAAACGAGTGGTTTAGAGTGAATTTTTTTGTTTTTGCCTCGTTCTAACCGAAGTTCGTACGAACCAAAAGTGGGTTTGCTGTAGATAGCACGTTTGTTTGTGGCTGCTGCTGTTCCTGTTTCGTTTTATTATGAAACTTGAAAAAGTATAAATGTCTGAAAAGGTTTACGTCGAAGTAATTTATGTTGTGTTTTTTTTTCCGGTTAGAATTCCTGCTTGTTATATTGTTGTATATATAACTCTTAGAAGATGAATTAAATATTAGGGAATGCTTCTGTGTTTCACGGTTCCTCGTGTTACTAACAAGTGCATCGTTTCCTTCTCAGTTTTCCCCCCTTATTTTTATAAGAATTTGAATATTGACTAAATATTTAAACTTGTGTGAAATAACATATATATTATGGTTATATTATAGTAAAAACCGTTTAACACGAACACGGATTAATAAAATGAGATAACACGAAATATATCCCGCAGTAAATGGTTTTTACGTATTTTTAATTTGTTAGCTGGACGAAACTGATTACACGAAATTTTTTTTCTAGCCCATGGCAATATGTTAAATATTTTAATTAGTTAGCTCGACGAAACTGATAAACATGAAAATATCGGTTTACACAAAAATTTTTTTCGATAAAAATATATGTTAAATCCTTTTTTTAGTACGAAAAAAAAAATGAAGACCTAGTTTTCCCAAATTTGTCAGTACCATAAATTAATATATGCACATATAAATATAAAATACGCTTTTAAATCGTTTCCTTTTAACACGAAATTCGGTTGACACGAAAACATCTTTCATGTTAAGCGGTTTTTACTATGTGTGTTTGTGTACACCATTAGACATTAAACTATTGAGCCGTCTTTTTGCGCGACTAACAGCACAGTATGGGCCTGGATTTTTTGGGCCGCTGTTTTCTTTTACAGATATGTGTACTTCTGCCATGCCTGATGAAAATTCTGTTATGACATACGTTTCTTCGTATTACCACACGTTTGCTGGCAAAATGAAGGTAACCAAACCACAACCTAATAATATCTTCATAAAGCAAGCTTCCTTTGCATAAGATGTTTTTATGTGTTATAACAGCATGCATTAACATATTAATTAATTTCAAAGCAGAATTAATTTTTCTATATTTTATGTATGTTTGAACTTCCGTTTTCATCGATAATTCGTAGGCCGAAACTGCTGCCAATCGGATTTGCAAAGTTCTAAAAGTGAACCAAGAAAATGAACAACTTATGGAAGAGTACGAAAAGCTGGCTAGTGAAGTATGTTAAAAAAGTGTTTTGAGTGTTTAGAGAATTTACTCGACTATGGTTATAATTTTGTTGATTAGTTGCTGGAATGGATTCGTCGTATCACACCGTGGCTCGAAAACCGTGTGGTTGAAAACTCGCTTCCTGCCGTGCAGAAAAAGCTGGAAGAATACAGACTTTATCGACGAAAACATAAGCCACCTCGTGTAGAAGAAAAGGCCAAACTGGAGACAAACTTTAACACTTTGCAGACTAGGCTGCGTCTATCGAATCGTCCTGCATATCTACCCACGGAAGGCAAGATGGTGTCTGATATTGCCAACGCTTGGAAGGGATTGGAACTGGCCGAGCGAGGATTTGAAGAGTGGCTTTTGTCCGAAATGATGCGATTGGAACGTTTGGACCATTTGGCTCAAAAGTTCAAGCACAAATGTGACATTCACGAAGAGTGGACTCGTGGCAAGGAAGAAATGTTGCAGAGTCAAGACTATCGTAACTGTAACCTTTGCGAAGTTAAGGCTCTGATTAAGAAACATCAGGCTTTCGAGAGTGATCTCTTTGCTCATCAGGACAGAGTGGAGCAAATTGCTGCCATTGCTAAGGAGTTAAAGTAAGTCTTGAAACGGAACTCTTTTAATTGTGGTCGGTTTGTTTAATCGTTCCAAATGTTTCTGTGTAGCGATTTGGAATACCATGACGTTACGTCGATTAACGAACGCTGTAAAATCGTTTGCGATCAGTGGGATCGTCTTGGTTCGTTGATGACAAAACGCAAGACTGCTCTCGATGTATGGTTATTTTCTCGTCTCGAATTTATAGTTGCCTCACTGTAAGATGCAGCTTGCTACGTCAGAAGGGTTGACAAACATGTACGATTGTGTCATTTTGTCTGATAGAAAAGGGTTAATAAAAGGATGCAAGAACCCTTTTGTATCAAGGCAAATTGACATGGTCGTACATTTTTGGTCAACCCCATCTGACGTCACACGTTTCATCTCGTGGTGAGGCAGCTATACAGCTCTGTACTTAATCTAACATTTTATTTTATAGGAAACTGAACGACTGTTGGAGAGAATCGATTCTCTGCATTTGGAATTTGTCAAGAATGCTTCTGTTAGTTGTTTTTTCTTCGATATTTTTCTAGTACTTTTAGACGACTTTTTTTTAACTGTCTTGGAATTTAATTTTTCTCAGCTGTTTAACACCTGGTTAGACGGAGCTCGTGAGGATCTCCTTGACATGTTTATTGTACATACAATGGAAGAAATTCAGGTTTGAACTGAATTTTACGAAGACATTTATTACTCTTAGTGGTTTTTTCCTGCTTTTATAAAAAGTCGTTTTTGTTGTTGTTTTTCAGAGTTTGATTAACTCTCACGAGAAGTTTAAACAGACGCTTGGAGAAGCGGACAGAGATTACAAGGCTATCATCGCACTTGTACACGAAGTTGAGGCTATTGCCAAGAAACATCATATCCCTGGTGGTGTAGAAAATGTCTACACAACCATCACTGCCACTGTACACGGCCACCTGTCAGATTTCAATTATATTTCACTATTTAACATTTTGCCACATTCTTTGTTAGGATCTGACAAACAAATGGAATGCAGTTCGACAGATGGTACCGAAACGTGACCAAATCTTGCAGCAAGAGCTGAAACGACAACAGAGTATAATAAGAGAGGATGTTTTTGATAGTTGAATTTGTTCGACTTACGATTTGTTTCGATAAATCTTAAGATAACGAGAGGTTGCGTCGTCTGTTTGCTGAAAAGGCAAACGTTGTCGGACCTTGGCTAGAAGCTCAAATGGACCAAGTGACGGCTGTCAGCATGGCTGTGCAACGCAAGATGGAAGACCAACTTGCAAAGTTGCAGAATATCGAACAGCAAGTTATCATTTACAGACCACATCTCGACGAACTGGAACGCGTTCATCAGGAAATACAAGATGCGATGATATTTGAGAATAGGTCTTGTTTTTTTTTGTGTGGCTTACGTCTTGAATACGAACCTAAGAACCGATTAATTCATTGGTTTCGTCTCGCTACTTCTTAGGTATACAAACTACACTATGGAAACGTTACGTGTCGGATGGGAACAACTGCTGACGTCGGTCAACCGTAGTATCAACGAGGTGGAGAATCAGATCTTGACTCAGAATACAAGAAACATCTCTTCAGAGCAGACGAAGGAGATCAGAAATTCATTTAAACATTTTGATAAGAATAACGTGGGACGTTTGACTCCCGAAGAATTTAAGTCTTGTTTGGTCAGCCTCGGATTTAGTATCAGTAAGGAACGTCAGGTGAGAGATCGTGAGATGAGTTTTGTTTCTCCTGTGGTAGTCGGAGTGGCGTTTTAATCTCTTTTTCGATCAAAAACAGGGCGACCTCGAATTTCAACGTATTATGAGCATCGTTGATCCTAATAACACAGGATACGTTCATCAAGATGCATTTTATCAGTTTATGACTCAACAGGGCACAGATATGGACACTGCCGAACAGGTCATCGAGTCCTTCCGTATACTTGCAGGAAATAAGGTATAATGTGATGTCTTTTATTAAGACGTCTAGAGGTATTCCAGTAGTTGCACGTGCTGTTGGCCGTGGTCAATTTCGCAGTTTGAAAGTTGCTCAAATGACTAACATTCACACGGCAATTCGAAACGACATGATGAATTTACCTTAAAACATGAAGAACATACTAAGATGGTTTACAAACAGCTGTTTTTTTAATTCTGGTATTCTGTACTTCAGAAAACAAAATTAATAGAAAGTAAAAATTGTTTTAGAAATTAGAAGGGTAGCTCAATTACTTAAAATGTATTTTCATGTTGTTATCTTTCGAAATAACCTTTTATATATATACAAAAATAGAATATCGTCTGCTAAGCGTCGTCTGGTTAAATTTGGATCACTTTCAGACACACAAAAACCTCATTTTTAACGATATAAACATGAAAGTATCCTTAAGTAATTGAGTTACCCTTCTAGTTTCTAAGACTGTTTAGTTTCGTTTAATTGTTCTCTTGAAAGACAAAATAATCGTAGTTCGAGGGTCGTTTACACTTTAAAACCCGCTTTAAATTAAGTGTAAACAATTTTATCCAGATCTCAAAGATGTTTTTAAAGAATAGAAAGGTTAGCAAAATGGACTGTTTTGAGGTTATTGACCTTAACATGGGGCCAAGCAAATCAGCATAATTCTAGATTTTGTAAAATTAAAATTCCTTTGAAGATTGGAACCTAAAAACCTTAAAACTTATCCATATCATTCAAGAAGGGATTGCAAAGTTAATTATTTTAGTTTGAAGACAAGATTTGTTGTTTGTAATGTGACATTTCATTTAACATTACCTCTACAACGTCACGGTAACATGTGCACGTCCTGGAGCGTCCAGGCTCTTAGTTTTTCCTTTCAACGTGAGTTTGGTTTTTACATCGTTGTCATGTTTACATCGTTTTTTTTAGGAGTACATAACGGCCAACGAATTGAGACGAGAGTTGCCACCGGATCAAGCCGAATATTGCATCCAACGCATGGCTCCTTACATGGGGCACGATGCAGTTCACGGTGCACTCGACTATAAATCGTTTTCGACGGCACTTTACGGCGAGAGTGACCTGTAACGCAAGTAATTTACAACAACAACAAAGAGCTGTCTTTTTTTTGCATTGCCCGTTGAGTTTTAAAATTTCCGTTTATTCATTACACTTCTTTTTCTGCTCTTCTTTAAGTTTTAACTCAAAAAATGAAAAGTCAATCGTCATGTTCTCATTTTTTTCTTTTCTAGTTTTCTTCTTCTTCGATCGTTTTTTTAGATGTTTATTGACAAGTGTCTTAATATAATTTTTTTGTTTGTTTGTTTTCATTATCTCCTCTCTACTGGTGACCAGTTTCAACCGAAAAGAAAAACTTAACTCATTTAAAAACAAAAAGCAGGAGAAGTTACAACGGTTTTATGACATTTTTTATGTAATCTGTAAGCTGCAGTGTCTTTTTCTCTCTTTTCTGTCTCTCGAAACAAAAAATTTATCTAGTCGTTTGGCACTTCACACTTTTGTCAAGTTACTGATTGTATTTTTGGCACATGTAGGGAAAAAATGTCCAAATTAACGGAAGTAACTTAAAAGAGGTTGTCTTGTTTTTAGAAGGTTAAACTGATTGACGTGTGTGGACTTGACGTAGCAGTTGTGGTAATGTAATATTTTTTAAAAAGTTTTTGCTGAGAGAGGATGGGGTTTTTTTACAAATGATTTGTAAACTGATTTACAAAAAAACTTCTACAATCAAATTGTGGAAATGTTATTTCAATGAAAGCAAACCACTTGTATTTACTAAATAAATTCATACCTCGCTTAATGGTAGTTAACGATAACGATACAACGCTACAACAAAACAAAAGATTTTGGAACTACGTTATAGTGAGGTCTCCTTATCAGAGATAACATAAAGCTAGATATCTCTCAGTGGTAACGTAAAGCGAGGAATGGTTACCCTCCTCACGTGGTATTTTATGCCATTCAACTGTCGTATTGTAACGAAGATTGGTCAAGTCAAAGTTCATCTGAAGCTTAAATGTAACTTATGCATTTGTAATCTTCAACTAATTATTGACTTGACTTTTTTGATCGAATTGCTATGTAAGACCGTTAACTGACGAACGACTTACAGTGGTAGAGATGGTCTGCAAAAAAGTGGTCGGCGTGTGTCCGATACCGACTACTCAAGTCGACTGATAACGCTTCGAAAGTGGTTCTATTGTAGTTGAATGAACTGCAAAAATAGTCGATTCGAGTAGGTGGTTTAGCAGTAGTACAGTCCATCTCGACCGCTAAAAGTGGTTTATAAACCAACTATGCGTGGTTTTATTTAATTTTGGTCCCCACTTAAGTTATTTTCTTGAATATCTCAAAAACAAAAGTGGAAGTGATAAAATTACATTTATTATTTTTTTTTTTTAAAGTTATATGAAAATTGAAAGATATTTTGAGAAATTATTTTGCACAAAATTTTGTGGTCTTTTTATTCTGTAGAATTTAAAAAAAAACCCTCGAACATTGATTTATGATATTGAAGCCACATTTATACAGATTGGATTTTTTTTTTGTTTAAATTATTTCGCTTTTTCATTGTAATTGCAAATTTAGAGTATAATTTCTAAATTGTTCATTTTACTTTTGTGTGTAATTTGTGTGTGTGCAGTTAGTAACTTATGATAGGATTCTGTCTGACAGGTTATTTTTTTTGGACAAACCGTTAATTTGGAAAGTGTGTTGTGGGCCATTCAAAGAAAAGAAAAACCAAGGTTTTATAAAAGAAAATATCTCTGTCTTTTTGTCTTCCTATTATTAATCTCTGGGGCTTGAATTTCTTTTTGCAGAGCGAATGTGAGCATATATTATTTTTTGTGTGTCTTCTTTTAATTATATATATATAAAAAAATAAGAGTAATTTCTAAAACATAATTAAGCAAATTATGTAAAACGGGGCTCACTCACTGACGTGTTTTTTTGTACGGAAACATTTTATAATGTACAAAAATATATTGACAACTAAAAGAAATAATCAAATTTTTCTTTTATTTGCAATAAAAAAGTTTGGGGGGAAAAAAGAAAATACCATCAATGTTGTGAGGCTTTTTTCTTTTTTTAAAAAAAAATATTATTTATTGTAGTGACAAAATACAGAAAAATGCAAATAAATGGAAAGAAAAAAATACAAGTCGGGGGAAATATTTAAGATAAAATTCATATAAATAAAAAATATGTAAAAAAAAAAAAAAAAAAAAAAAACTATTTCTCAAAATATTTTTATCTGTCAACGAATATCGATAAGAATGTTATTCTCAATCGATAGTTTTTCTTATCGATATATCTATATATATATATATATATATCTTACATCGATATTTAGCTCTCCAATGACAGTCTGCAACAAGAAAATTATCTTTAGAAAAGCATTTAAATTGTGTTTTAGATAATTCTTGATAAGTTTTAAATTTCAAGAGAAAAAAAGAGTTGTTAGATTGATTAATTATTATTTTATTATTTATAGGATTTATTCATTAAACGGAAGTTGCTTAATGCTTTTCTATTGCATTATAGGTGTATGGAGTTACAAATTAGAAAGTTATAAACGTCATTAGAACTGGTTATTCGGCGTTTTTAAAATAACTTTTAAGAAATTAAATGTTTGTTTAGAAACTAGAAGAGAGTAACGGAATATAATTATAATAATTAAGGCAAATATATTTGTGTTTTTTTGCCATAAAAAAGCAGGGTAGAGGCTACAGTTTTTATGGAATTAAAATACAGCTGAAATTAGTTATAGATTTATTGTAGCCTCTAAGCAGCTAATTTGATTGCAAAAAGCATAATCTTTTTACAAAAAAAAAATACTTTCAAATTTTTCTTAACTTGAGTGTTTTAGAAACTAGAATAGTAGCCCATTCACTTAAGGCTATTTTCATGTTGATATCTTTCAAAATAAGCTTTTTATGTTTCAATTTTAATGTAAACCAACTGATATTTTTTTATTTTTGTCTATAAAAAGTTTATTTTGAAAGATAACATGAAAATACTATAAAATGATTTTTGCCTTTCTAGTTTCTAACACTTTCAATCTCTCTATTATGGGTTACTCAATTGAATCGCAGGAAATATTCGAAAGAGTTTTATTCCATTGTTCTAATTCATTTGCATATTTTGCAATGAGTTTTATAGTAAAGAAGCATCATTTACATATATAACGCTAACATAACAGATGTTTTTGTGACGTAGAACGGGTAGACAATATGACGGTTCATTTTTCTGACCAATCACAGAGCGCCGCTGTTCTTTTGCATTGATTGAAGGTCAAAGTACTCCAAAATGGCGGCGGTGGTCGTTTTTTTTTTGTGTGCGAGGTTCCATCAACCATTTTGTTCCGTCTTTTCTCTTCGTTTTTTGACGGACGATTTGGATTTCAACTATGAAAAATGAATACGGAGATGATGGTCAATGTATATCGGTGTGTTTGTGTTGTGTTAATCGGTTTGAAAACGGTCATTTCGCGTGTGAAAACGGATTTGAAACGATGAAAAACGAGGACGACGATGATCATCATCATCATCATCAATCTTCTCTTCTTCTTTCTCCGTCTCTTTCTTCGTTTTCTTCACCTTCTTCGTAGTTATTTGTGTGGAAATATTTGTTTTTGGAACGATTATTATAATTATTGGTCATCTAACAAACAAATTATACAATTTTTAACAGGATATTCGTAATATTTACAACCGATTAGAAACGAACAAAAAAAATCTTTTTCAGAAAAAAAGAAGAAAAACCAATTTTCAAGAAGAAGAAAGGAAGAGAAAGAGAAAAGAAAGGCTGAAAAATTTGCATTTTTCGATCAAAATCATTGTTTTATGGAACAATTATCACAATTGTTTATCATTTAACGAACAAATTATATCATTTTTAACAGGATATTCGTAATATTTGACTATTAGAAGCGAAAAACATCGGTTAAAAAATCATTTTCTAAAGAAGAAGAAAAGAAAGGCTGAAAAATTTGCATTTTTGATCGGAATCGGTTTTTTTTTAAATAATTATTATAATTATTGGTCATCTAACGAACATTTTATATCATTTTTAACAGGATATTCATAATATTTGTTATTAGAAGCGAAAAAATCGGTAAAAAATCACGTTTTCATTAAGAACAAGAAGAAAAGGAGGAGAGAAAAGAAGAAAACAAAAAAAATTTGCATTTTTTCCCCCGTTGTTTATTTTTTTTTGCAGCTTCTTTTCAATATAGAAATTTTTCCCGTTTAATTTTGTTGTTTTTTAATTAATGACGCTTATGGGTTCCATTGTGACAACGGATGAGTCCGTAATCCAGCATCATGATGGAACCCATTAAGGCAGCCCTAAGAGGAGGAAGTGACCATTATGACCATCATCAAGTCAGTACAGGTCAAGGAGGAGGAGGAGGCGGAGGCGGAGCCATGGACGGACACAGGAACTCGCAATGGACGGTCGTTTACGACTATGAGGCTCAGAACGAAGACGAACTCACGTTACGTCGTGGAGAGTTCGTTGAAGTTCTCTCAAAGGATGTTAAGATATCGGGTGACGAAGGTTGGTGGACCGGTAAAATTGGTGATAAAGTGGGTATTTTTCCTAGTAACTTTGTGCAGTTGGATGTGGCTCACGTATCACCGGTCGGTAACGAGGATCGTCCTTTCGAGATACAATTTCCAGATTTAGAATTAGAAGAAGTGATAGGTGTAGGTGGTTTCGGTAAAGTTTATCGTGGTTATTGGCGTAATGTCGAAGTTGCCGTAAAAGCGGCTCGTCAAGATCCAGATGAGGACATCAGTGTAACGGCGGAGAACGTGAGACAGGAAGCTAAACTGTTTTGGCTACTGAATCATCCGAACATTGTAGCTCTGAAAGGTGTTTGCCTTCAGGAACCGAACTTGTGTCTCGTTATGGAATATGCTCGAGGTGGGTCGTTAAATAGGGTTCTACAAGGAAGAAGAATTCCACCGGATATTCTCGTTGATTGGGCTCTACAGATTGCAAGAGGAATGAATTATCTACACAAGGACGGACCTATTCCGATCATCCATCGAGACCTTAAGTCGAGCAATGGTTTGTACTTCCGGTTTATTTTTATTATCTGCTTAAGGTGGTTGAATAGGAATTTATTTTGCTTTTGTTCCACCGGACGGCGCCGCTGCAGTGGCTAATTGAAATTGTTTACGTTTTTTGAAAGCAACTTTCAAAAGCAACAGGAATTAAAACCTGAATGTGTTTTAGAAACTAGAAGGGTACTTGAATCACTTAATTCTATTTTCATGTCGATATATTTCAAAAATAAGCTTTTTATGACAGTTTGTAAATTGACATAAGCTGACAATTTTTTTTAAAATTTTTGTCTGCGAAAAGTTTATTTTGAAAGATATATCGAACATAGAAATACTATTGAGTGATTCAGCTACCTCTACCATTCTAGTTTCTATAACACTATTAATCTCTTTGTAGTTTGTTTGTTACCCTTTTGAAAAGCTAAAAAATCAGAATTCGAGGATTGACAAGTTTTTTTTTTCAGAAAAACTACGATAATGCTTTTTTGTAAGCGAACTTTTTATAGTATTTCCAGTTATATTTGATACAAATATGTTTATAATGATTTTATCTTAAAAATGAATTATTTTCTCTATATTTAGCTGTTAAAATGGTAATATTTTCTTAAAAAGTTTATTTTCTATGGATTCGTTTCGAATAAACTTTGAAATTTTTCGTAAATTACTTCACAAAAAGCATTTTCATTCGTTTTTCTACGCTATACCTTGGCAAACAGACGACTTTTGAAAGACTTTTTGACGACAAAAAGAAGTCGAAGGTCGCTGGACTGTCGTCGCAATGTATTTCTTAACGAAATACACCAACCTTGGCACATAGGGCGACTTTTAACTGTGTGTCAAGGTTGGTGTCTTTCCATAGAAAATACATTACGACGACAGTCCAACGACCTTCGACTTCATTTTGTCGTCAAAAAGTCGCCTTTAGGCCAAGGCCCTAATTCTAAAAGAAATTCAATTTCAAATCAAAAGTTATTGTTTCAGCATAAACAAAGAAAGAAAAGAAAGAAAAAAACGATTTCTTTTTCATGAGTTTTACGTCGTTATCGAGAATTTCGATCAAAGAGATTCGCAAAAGACGACAAACGACGGAAACCAAATGACACGAAGACGTTCTTCCTTGCAAGGAATGTTTGTTTACGACTCTCTCTCTCTCTCTCCCTCTCCCTCTCTATATATTATTCGTTCTTATCTCAATTTCTTATCGCAATTATCTATCATAATATCGGTGTAATTACGATATCTGTTTTTTTATGTTGTTGTTACGTGGGTGGGTCTTGAATTCTATGGAATGAAATCTTTTTTGTAATTAAACAATCAGGGCTGTAAAATGATGTGATTCTCACCATAGATCACATGTGTTTGTGTGTTGAGGTTCACACAGGTTTTTTCTATTTGAAAGGGTTAGAGAATCAGTACTGGAGGCCCCCCTTTTTCAGGGGCCAGAAGTAGACTTCTCTATTTTGAAGGCCTTCTTGTTTCACTGATTTTTTTTTTATCTTTGAACTTCGACGAAGTTTAATCAAAATATGAAATCAATGTTATTTTGTTGTTTATTTATTGTAATGGTAAACGTTTTTTTCTTAATTACAAATAACTTTTAGACGTTTTTTCTCGTTGTTGTTTTTGATGTCGACATCAAATGAACCAACTCTTCTCTTAGATTTTCTTATTTAATTTTTTTCTTTTCTCCATCATCATCATCATCATCGTCATCATCTTCCTTCAAACAACTTAACAAAATCTTATTTTGCCCCTAAGACAATGGAAAACTTTGACCTGAAATGTTTTATATTATTTACTTTAAAATAACGATTTTTTTTTTCTGAGAGAAAGAACGAAAAAATCTTTATGATGTTGGTTTCGTTTTTTTTGGGGGGGGGGGGGGGGGCATTTGCTAATGGGGCTTTACCTTTTAAAGAGGTTTAATGAAACGTGTAATGAAATTAAAAGGTCTTTTAGGAGGTTTTAGAAAGGAGAAAAAATATTAAATAACAGCTTTATCTTTTAAAAATGTTAGAAAAATTTCGTTTTCACTTTAAGTTTGACTAAAGACCTTAAATAGAGTTCAACAAATAGCTTGTAAAATACAATAATCATTGAATTTAGAAGAAAAAGGATTGTTAGGATATAGTTAAGACCTTAAGGTGGTTTTAAAGTGTAAACGCACTGCGAACTCTCTGATTAATTCTGTCTTTCAGGTGCGAATTGAAGAGAAACATGAATTGTGTTTTAGAAACTAGAAATTCAATCACTTAAGCATATTTTCATGTTGACATCTTTCAAAGTAAACGTTTTAGAGACCAACAATTAAAAAAATATTGTCTGTTTAAAGTTGGATTATTTTTTAAATTGACATAAAAAGCTTATTTTGAAAGATATCAACATGAAAATAAAATTTAAGTGACTTCTAGTTTCTAAAAGACAAAATAATCATCAGTTTGAAAAGCAAGCTGTTTGCAAACAAAAACCAACTTTAAAAAAAAGTACAGAAAAAATTTTATTTTCAGATTATTTAAAGCGCTTCTTTTGTTGACGCTAACGAGCTTATTTCAATCGGTTGTTATTAAATTACAGGTTTTGAATTAAAATAAAAAGGTTGATAAATAGATACACCTACACATATTTCATATTGGTAAATTTCAGGGAGTTCTCCATTTGGAATCTTTCGAGTTTCTAATTAGACGGATTTAGTTTTTTTTTTTAGAAACAAATTTCAAAAGAAATTCTAAGTATATTTCAGATAAGAGTAAATTAATTTCATAATGATGATTTTATGACAATATCTTTGAAAATAACAGTTTTTTTTTATAAAAAAAAGTCGATTTTTGTCATGTTTATTGTATTTTTCAAACTTCAATAAAAACTTTAATGTTCAAAAAGATATTAAAATGGTAATAATATGGAATACCTTTACTTATCTGGATTTTTAAATAAAAGATAGCTTTTTTAAATGCTGTAAATTTCAAACATTGTAATTAAGTCGATGAAATACAATGTTTAACACGAAGAAAAGTCGGATAACTCGAAATATTTATATTTCGTTCTTGTCCCACAGAATATCATTAAAATTCATTAATTTAATACGAAATTTATTTAACAAGAAGAAGAAATATTCTGATCACTCTTCCATTTCGTGTTAATCGGATTAGAGTTAAGTTTGATTTGCATTTTTTTAGAATTCAATTTTCTTTCAATGTTTAATTTATAATAATATTCATTTGTTATAAGTGGAATTAAACAACAAGAATTGAATAACTTTTAAATTGAAAAATATTAAATGTACATAACTGGACTCTTGAAGTATTTAATTTATTCAGGTTTTTTTCTTCTTCTTTCGTTATAAACAAAGGGTTAGTGACTTATTGAAATAAGGAGGTCTCTTGCAGGGGAGACGAGGTTAAATCGTTATGATGTTTTTAACTTTTGTTAATATTTTTCTCTTTTCTTTCTTTGGTGGCCGCTGCTGTCTTTAACACGTACTTATTTATTATTCATATTCAAAAATGAGACATTGTTTTATTTCATTGTTGTTATCGGCAACTGTATTTTTTTTTTATATTTAACTTAGTTGTCAGAAAGTAGAGAGAGAGAGAATGAGAGAACTCATGCCGTGTTTCTCTCTTTTTTCTCGACATCAAGAGATCATTTCGTTATTTTTTCTGTTCTCTCATAAAGACACAAAAAAAAACTTCTTGGAACTGTTAACATTAAATCTGAATTTAGATTTAGATTAAACCAAAAAAAAAAAGATGTATTTGTTTCATTAGAAGAAGGTATATAAAAGTAACTAGTTCTTTCTTTCCCCATTTTATAAAAGCCCTTGCTGCGAACTAGAAACTGGTTAAATTCTCAGCAGAAATTCCGAACATCAATCTTAATTTTTTTTTTTTTTTGATATCTTTTTCTCTTTTGCAGTTCTTCTTAGCGAACCAATTGATAATGAGGATTTATTGAACAAGACACTGAAGATAACCGACTTTGGATTGGCTCGAGAGGTTTACAAGACGACTAGAATGTCAGCCGCTGGAACTTATGCTTGGATGGCACCGGAAGTGATCAAGAGCTCGACGTTCTCAAAGAGTAGTGACGTATGGAGGTTAGTATCGACTAACGGAACTTTTGTCTTTTTATTTTGTTCGTTTTTCAGGTAATGGTTTCTTATGTGAGAACTCTGTGGATATTATTATTGCAATTCAGATGGGGAGATATTGAAAGTGTTTTAAAAACTAGAACGGTAGCTGAACCAGTTAATAGTATTTTTATGTTTGATATTTTTCAAAATAAACTTTTTTAGAAACAATAATTAACTAAATATCATCTGCTTAAAGTGGGGTCATGTTCAAATTGTCATAAAAAGCTTATTTTAAAAGATATCACTCCTGAAAGACAGACTAAACAGAGTCGGTTTCGTCAAGAGGCGTTAAAAAATCACCTTAGAAACTAGAAGAGTAAACGATTATAATAAGGACATATGAAAATATAGCTTTTATGTCATATTTCTAGTATTTATTACTTGAAATTGTGCCAAAAGTCTTACAAATTTTAATTACTACACGTTCATATTGCAATTAAAAAATTTCAATATTACGTGATTCGATTTGCTCTTCTAGTTTCTAAAGATAAACACGTTCAATTTCTTAATGTTGCTTTCATTTGGGATATAATTAAATTTACAGAGCTCATCTGAAGAGATGAAGCTTCTCCACGTAAATGATTCTCAAACGAACTGTTTGCTCTTCTTCTTTGTTGTTGTTGAGTAAATAGGAAATTCTGAAGAATCTCTGTGAAGAAAGTCAACATTTGCAATTTGCTCTTGAGTGAAGCTCTTGCTTCCGAAGTAATTTTTGCTTCCGTAGCTTCGATTTCGAAAGTCTCACGAAGTCTCGATAAAATGTAAACGCACTGGATATAAAATAATCGGTGTGACGGATGGGTGTTTTATGACCTTTTTAATAATAATTGTGCAAGTTGAGTTCGCCAATAATGTTAATTTGTTTAGGGTGTTTTGAAAATAGGTTCCATTATAATACGGGTCTTATTGGTCTCTAGGTATTGGATTCATATATCCCTCGACTCTAATTTACAACGTATGGGTTTCTTCTCACTGTTGTCGTACTAGATGTATTTCACCTCATTTCGAGTAAATTCTCTTGGTAGACATTTGTTTATTACAGTTGGCACGGATTTCTTTTTCTTTCGGGTCGTTATTGTTGTTGTTTGGGCATATATTTACCTTCTCTCGCTCTTTCTCTTTCTCTCTCTCTCTGGAGTATTTAGTTTGTTGGATGGTCATCAAGAGACATTCTGCGTGAATAATAGCGAGGGAGAGTGAGAGAGGAAAATTTGCAATTGGTTGTTTGTGTTGTTTGCTTTTTTAACTTGTAATTACTACATTTTAGCTGTGTAGTACTTGACTATGCCTAATAATAAGTAATAACTAAACATTGTGATTATTAGTGAGCACATGTGAAAAAGACATAATCATTAAAGTTAAAAAAAAATTATATGCAAATGTAAAATTAGAAAATATGCATATTGTTTTTAGAAATTATGCATTTTATGCAAATAGAAATTCAAAAATCTCCAAATTTTATTTTTAAAAAAAATTCTACATTTTTTGCAAATAAAGTCTCAAAACATGTACGGAAATAAGTTTATTTAGAAAGATATCAAAATGAAAAATACTAATAAGTTATTCAGCTATCCGTTCTAGTTTCTAGAACACTTTCAATTTCTCTTTAGTGTTCGTTTTTTTTTTTCTTCTGAAAACTACAAATCATAAAACATGTTGATATGATATTAGAATAGGAAATGAAATGTGCAGTATATTGGTATTTTTACGATATTTTTGAAAATTATTTGTTATTTTTGGTTTGGAATATATGTTTGAATTTTTTTATTTATTTCTATGAAACTAATCAATCTCTGCTAGTTACTTAAATTTGTAGTTACTTTTAACACAATTCTACTAACTTCAAAGTCAAAAACCGCCTTTCAAATAATATCTGTCTATATCTTTTCAAAATTTATCTGTTCCATAATATTATCGGAAAGTCCAGACTGGAACACCTTAACCATACTTTTGACAAATTTTGGTCTTTTTTTATATTTTATATATATTTAATATAAAACAACCTTGGCACAAATTTTCTTCAATTTTAAATTCACCTTTCGCCCACGTTTCGCCAAGAACTTCCATTTTAAAATTGTAATTTAATTAATTATGGTTTAGGTTAATTATTTTATAGGATTTTTTTTTTTGCACTTCAAGATGACTGAATAGGTATTTATTTTGCTTTTGTCCCCGCAGATGGCGCCAATCCTGTGGATATTATGTTTTATAGTAGGTCTCTTCCCTCCATTCACGGTTTTGAGCAAATATATATTTTTCAATCGAACGTTTTTTTAGGAGAAACATTACTAAAAAAAATCAAAGTGTTTTAAAAACTAGAATAGTTGGTGATAATGCTAAAAGTTTTTTCATGATGATATCTATAAAAATAAACTTATGATAGTTTGAAAAAGGCGAAAATAGTTTTTCACATTAAATGTTAACGAAAAAAACCCCCCCAAAATCGGGTCATTTTCAAACTAAACTATAAAATGTTTATTTTTTTAAGATATTGTCATGAAAAAACTTAATGTACGTTCGTAATTCTTTACCATTCTAGTTTTGAAAACGATTTGAATTTGTTCGTAATGTTTCTAAATGTATGTTCGCTTGATGTTTTTGCGTGAAAATTTTACAAAGAAACATCTATGGAGCTTAGCAGTAGCCACTGCTGTGGCGTCATTAGGGGAAACAAAAACAAAAATAAATATCTATTCAGCCACCTTAATCAAACTTCCTTTGAATAATGAGAAGAAGAGAAAATTTATGAGTGGTGGTAGTAGTGGTGGTGTGATCCTCGGATAGAATTAGGTCTTTGACATTGGTGTTGTTTTTAAACGTGTAGTTATTTCATAACATGTTTAATAACCTCATTTTATCGTTTTTTGTCCAATGAATGAGTTTTTTGAGGGCCAGTTTTTTTTTCTTTGTTAGGCAACTTTCACCCTCCATCCTCTTTTTAGTTTACCTCTCTCTAACCACCTTTTAATATCCGTGGTGTAATTGCAAAAAAATAAAATTATGTAGGCGGTCCACTTATAACGACGAGTTCATATATTATAATTTATACGAATAATTGTGAACGTTTACTCGGCACAATAAATTCATTTCGTAAACAGTTTTTCATACTCGACGTATGTTAATCCATGTATTTATTTAGAAAACAACATGAGGGGGACGGAATAATTACTTAAAAAACTAATCACATGAAAGTTATTTTGTTTCCTAATTAAAAACAACTGTTAAAATAAATGTGTATTTTAATACAATGGAAACTGTTTAATTAACACGAAATTGAAGAGACCAAAATAATGTTTTTTGTGTTAAACGAATTTTTTTAGTATAAAAAGGAAGAATTCTCTATGGGAACTAAACCGAAAATATATTTCGTATTATTCGTTTTTACTTGTTAAACATTTTTTTACTTTTCATCCTTTTGATAGAATTCTAAGTTGTTAAAAACTAGAAGGGTAAAGATCTCATCAAAGTGAAATATGACCAATGATAACTTTATGTTAAAAATTTCATGGGGCAAACATTTTAGTAAAAACTTAAATTTAATGAAGTTTAATAAACTGTCAGGAAATGATTTTTGTTTAAGTACGTGTCATAGTGACATTTTTACATGATTTAATTTTCTAAATTACGACAGATTTCGAATTTCTTCTAAATGAACAGTTGATTTTTAGAACTCTAGTTTATTTTGCGTTTCAGAAGAGCGACACTAAAGAAAAAAATGAAATTTGTGTTAGAAACTAGAACGATAGCTGAATCACCTGATAGTTTTTTTTTTCATGTTTTGATATCTTTTAAAATAAACCTTTTATAGGTAAAAATTCAAATATATGCTAAACATCATCTGCTTTAAACTCGCATAAAAGCTTATTTTGAAAGATATCAAACATGGAAATACCCTTACATGATTGAGTCTACCCTTCTAGTTTCTAAAGCTTGTTCATGTTTCTTTTCATCTTATACCTGAAAGACAGAATAATCAAGAGTTCGATAGGCCCCGTTTACATTTTAAAACCACCTTAATGTCAAATTTTTTTTTGAATAATTGTGCTTTTTCTTTCAGTTATGGAGTGTTACTTTGGGAATTACTAACTGGCGAAACTCCTTACAAGGGTATCGATCATTTGGCCGTGGCTTACGGTGTAGCCGTTAACAAACTGACACTTCCCATTCCATCAACCTGCCCTGCACCTTTCTCACTTCTCATGGAAGGTAATAATTACTGAGTTTTAAAACTTCCGCTTATTATTTATTAGGAGGAGACTTGTGTGTGCGCTCTAGAAAATGTGTTTATGTGTGAACCTCTTTTTGTTTTTTACTTTCATCATCATCATCATCATCAAACAGGAAAAAAATTCCACAAATACTTTCGGTTTTATATATATTATTTTACTGTACATTTTTTAAAAACTCTCCATAAATTTCTCTTTATCTTTTTTTTTTTTGTTTCAATATACAAACAACAAAAAAGGTGTTCCACATTTAGATTTTTAAAAAAATGCGTTTATCTCTTTTAAAAAATGAAATTGTGTCAGTAACTCAGTATATTTGTTGTAAAATCTAGATTGGTTTTTACGATAATATGAACCAAATAAATGGTAAAATAATAATGTCACAAGATTTTTGTTCGTTAATCAAACATATTCATTCAGTTTTCTTATTCATTAAGATAAGTTTTTTTGTTTATAACAACCGGTTTTAAATAAAACTCTTGACAGTTACTATTTTAATTTGTATAAAGTGAACAATTAAAACGTTTTTCAGAAGCAATTTTAAGAAAATAAATCCTTAAAATTTGTTAGAAACTAGAATAGTAGATGAATTTAATAAAAGTTATTTTCATTACGCTGTCTTTAAAAGTAAAAATCGTAAAACAAAGAAAAACCTTAAAATAAACATTTGAAATGATTATATTTTACGTTTTTTAGTCAAGAATAATTTGTCTTCTTAAAAATATTTTTAACTCATTCTAGTTTCTAACAAATTTTGATTTTTTTTTTAATTATCTCATTGACATATTTGAAAATAAACTTTTTGTGATTTTAAAAATGCCCATGTTTATAGTTGTCGCATTATAAACTTGAAAATTGTGACGTCAGAGGGGTTTGGCCAAAAAGTTCGCTTGTGTCATTTTGTCCAATATTTATTCAATGGGATGATTTCGAAAGTTCTCAACAGTTTAAAACAAAAGCTTGTCTCGAACATTTCTGTTTATCATTCATTTTTATTATAAGAGAAAATGACGAAAGGATAGCTTTTTTGTCACCACTCTGACGTCACATGCTTTTGGTTACAGTGCACGGTGACTGTAGAATGTCAAAATGGACAATTTGGCACCTGATATAAAAATGCTTGTTTTAAAATATTAATTGTAATTGAATAATAATTAAAAAATAAACTAGTAAAAATAATTAAAATACAATGATGATTAAAACAACTCTCAAAGAAACTAGAATAATATGTTCATATGTAGTATTTTCACCACTATTATATATGAGCGTATATTATATATATATATATATTAAATCAGGTCTGTTTGTGTGTAACATCGGAATTTATATAAATTTAAATGAATGAACCGCTTTTTTTCTCAAGGTCAACTATATGTTGCACACTCCCCATCCAAGATCCCCATGATATTAAATTGGAGAGGGGAAAAGGTTGGAAAGTGTAGGAGGGGGGAAAGAAACGTGGGAGGGGGAAACTGAAATTGAAATGAAAGGAGTAAAACAGGAACAAACGACGCGCATGCGCACACCAGAGAAAATGAAAATCTCATTTTCTTTTTCAAATATAAAAAAGGGGAGGGGATAATAGTAACCAAATTAAACTAGAATTTATCACAGGCAATTGTGCCCAGCATTAGAATTTCTTTTGCTCAGCCCTTTTATGAACGTCATCAATTTCAAATTGCTTTGTTACTTGGTCTGACGTCATAAAAGGGCGGAGGAAAAGAAATTCTAATGCTGGGCACAATTGCCTGTGAATTTGGCTCCCGTCATTTATGACGGGTTACCCCACTAGTTTTAAAATAAACGTTTTATTGCAATTTGGAAATGTTGAACAATTTTAGTGAAAACTGATAAATAATTTTCAAATTAATATAAACAGTTTATTATTTTTTTTAAAAAATGTTGTCTTCTAAGGCCGGCCCTAGACGTAACGTTTACCGTTCATATAAAAAAATACTCCAAATTAGTGGTATCACACTATTTTAATTAGTAACGTCATAGATTGAATGACTGATATCACTAATTCGGAGTATTTTTGACGTGGACGGCGCAACATGGATCAAGGCATGTACAGTTAAATTTGCCTAGTTAAACGTTACGTCTGGGGCCGGCCTACATTTTTTTTTTACATTAAATTGATTGTGTTCAGTATATCTACTGACGAGTAAATGTTAGAATGAAGTGTTTTAAAATCGTATTTTCATTTTTTTATTGTTCGTCTTTTTCTGTCAGCATGTTGGAATTCGGATCCTCACACTCGACCGTCCTTCGAAGACATACTGATACAATTGGAGGATATTGCTCAGTCCTCGTTCATGAATACTCCCCAAGAATCGTTTCATACTATGCAAGAGGATTGGAAGCTCGAGATTGAAGAGATGTTTCACGAGATCAGATGCAAAGAAAAGGTTTGTTCGACATTTTTCATCCGTTTTCATATTCGTCTGTGTTTAAATCAAATTCTGTTTACTTCTACATTTTAGAAGCAATACTGAGAAGAAATTAAGTGTTAGAAACTAGAATTGTAACGCAATCGTTATTAAATAATAGTATTTTGATGTTGATATCTTTCAAAGTAAACTTTTTTATTGACAAAAATATTAAAAAAATATCGTCTGCTTAAAGGTGAGTAACTTTCAAACTGACATAAGAAGTCTATTTTAAAATATATCAATGTGTAAACTAAGTGATCGTGCTACCTTTCTAGTTTCTAAGTCTTTCTTAATTTTGCTCCTGAAAGATAGAATGACCAGAGGACACTTTATGGGAAAAGTGTATATTGGTGGTATATTGACCCAAAGAGAGTAAATATGAATGTGTTAATTAAGAACCAAAAAAAAAAAACAACCAACGCAACAATTTGGTCAACTTTCACTTCCCTTGTTGCACAACTGTTACTCAGGCCATTCGAATAGGTCAGACGCAAATTAAGTGATCTTCCCGTTTGATCCAAATTCTACGTCAACGAATTTAACATAAAATTTTTTAGTTTTTTTAATGTAATTTTGGTTGATTTTTTTTTTTTTTTACAGAGAGAGAAACTGAATTTTTTTTTAGTTTGTTAGGGGTCAATATTGCTTCATTTCCCATGGCATCAATTTGTTAGTTTTTTTTTTTTGGTCTCCTATTGTGTGTTATTATTCCATTCCTCTTTGCTTTTATTTTTTCCTCTTTTTGGAATTTGCGTTTACAAAGCAGAATTCCTCTATTTAGACAAAAAAAAAATGGTAATTGTACTTTTTTCTGTTGATGTTGTCCCAAGTGTGTTTCCTCTCTAAACGGTCGACTCGAGTTCGATATAGCAGTACGCTTTCTTTCTCTCTCGATCTGATTGGTTTAATCTAGTCACATGATCAATCGAAGAGAAAGTGCAGTCATGATGTTAGTCAGTCAGCTGACGTATCTTGCATTTTACATGATGATTATATGAGCTTTTGCATGTCAGAGTGGTTTAATTGCTTCGTAACAGAAGATCTTCGTGGACTCTCGCATATTCGGACAACTCGGAAGATTCATAAAAAGAAATAGTGCTCTTGATTTTGTGAAAGTCTCACATTTTTGTTGAAGTTTGCAACAACAAAAAGTCACAATTAGTATTTTCTGAAATTGTAACAGCTTCTAAACAGAATTATTTATGAACAAAACGGGAGACAAATTAAAAGTATCGAGTGTGTAGTTCGTAGGATATGACTCACTCTTGGTCACTTCTTCGTGATGTTTTGGTTACAGTGAGATGGGAATCAAATAGTCGTTCAATCAGAACAAGGGTTTTTAAACTTTTTAAAGAAAAATTTTTGTTAATTTAAGAATTATTTACAGTGGAAGCCGTTTAACACGAAATGAAAGAGACAGAAATATTTTTTGTGTGAAACAAATTTCGTGTTAAAAGAAAGAATTTGTATACTATTTTAAGAGACCGGACTAAAAATATATTTCTTGTTATCTGGTTTTTCGTGTTGAACGGTTTTTTTTTCACTGTAGAAAATAAAATACAGTGGAAATTGTTTAACACGAAATTAAAATGACTGGAATATTTTTTCGTGGTAAAAGAAAGAATTTCTGTCCTATTCAACGAGACCGATCCGGAAATATATTGTTATCCGATTTTTGTGTTATGCAGTTTTCACTGTAGTTGATAAAATATCGTTTAAACCGTTTAAGTGGAAAGGAATTTTTTTAAATAAAATGGAAGGGATCTGCATATTTTTTCGTGTTAAAAGAAAAATTTTTTGTGCTTTTCCAAGAGGCCAAACCAAAAATATATTTATTGTTATCCGATTTTTTGTGTCAAGCGGTTTTTACCGTACATGTAGATGCTAAAATACATTATAAATCGTTTAACAAGAAATATAAATTACCCGATAATTGTTTTGTTTTAAAAGAAAGAATTTTTGTGTTATTTGTATGGGCCAAACCGAAAATATATTTTTTGTTATTCGATTTTTCGTGTTAATAGGTTTTCGCTGTATTTTGTTTTGATTTTTTTCCTTCTTCTTCTTCTGAATAGGAATTACGGTGTCGAGAAGAAGAACTGACGAAAGCGATCCTTCATCAAAAGATGCAAGAAGAACAACTAAAGAAACGAGAACAAGAGTTGGCCGAAAGAGAGATCGATCTTCTCGAACGAGAACTGAACGTTATGATTCTACAGCAGCAGCAGGTGAGGCCCACACCGAAGAAGCGAAAGGGCAAATTCAAGAAGAGCCGCCTAAAACTGCTCAAAGGAGGTGGACAGAGAATTAGCATGCCCTCTGGTAATACCATCATTCAGTCCCTCGAATTTATTATAATATGATCTCATCTCATCTTATTTTGTATATACTGGCTGGGCGCACCATTTGTTTTTCTCTCCCAGTGTTGTTCTTCTTTTAAAGCTCTTTTTCTTTTTATAAATATAAATTTTCGGAACGATTTTAATCGAACCGAATCCTTTGAGAGGATCTCTTTAGAATTTTTTTTTTCCCTCTTTCCCCTTTCGTAGATTTCCGTCACAACATCACCGTTCAACAAACGTCGCCACCGGCTTCTCCGAGCATTCCACGGTTGCGAGCCTACGCCCGTAAGTTTCGCTCCACCTTGTTACATATTTTATTTTACGAATCTAGTTGTTACCCTTTGATTTTTTTTTATATATATATATACATATTCAAATGTGGGAATCGCAGCTCCGACAGACGGTGTCAAAGGGAAAACCTGGGGTCCAAGCACAGTCCATCAACGAGAGCGAGGCTACTCGAGATCTCGCATTATTGACGGCAACAAACGCTGGTCCAAAAGTGCCCCGAACTTGGAGAAGTCGCTTCGGAGCTTTCCGTCTGGAGGCGTCTCCAACGTTGGCGCCCTTCACGAACTCGGTAAAATATTAATTTTTGCTAAAATTATTTGAATATTTAGCAGAAGAAATAAAAAACGATTTTGAAGTAAAAAAAATTGCAATTTTTATTAAAACGGGCGAAAATTTACGAATTTTCATTTTTTTCTGCGTAATGTTAAAAAAAAGTGAACCGTTTTCATTCGTAACTCTCGGAAATGTTAATTTTAGAAGGTGGAGAAGAAGATTGGTCTCCGGATTACTCCAGAACCCATATGTACCACCACGGTGGTGTCAACAACGGATTCGGACCGAGTGAATTATCAGTGTTCAGGAAGCCCCATCATTCTCGGTTTGTCGAAACAACAATCTTCAACGCCGGTGCTCTTCTCGCCAGCATCCTCCTCGGCTTCGACATCCGAACCACATTCAATGGAGGACAACATCCAAAAATGAACTCCATCAGGTACATTTTTTATTTTATGGCTGTAATTTCGCTTTGAAAAACGGTCTGATAAAGGTTTTTTCGGGGTTATCTTCTCTTATAGGTCTACCGAAGAAGACGAGGATGAGAGAAGAATTCCTCATCGCGACTCTAACATTCACGGTGATTACGAATTCTCATCCGTGTCCGGTTATCCTCATAACACGTACCACGGTCAAACGAGACATTACCGACCGAGTATCATGTTAGAGTCGAACTCGAAGCCCGTACGCTTTAACGATTCGCCGCAACACTCGGCATACAATCAATCTCCGAGGAGAAAGTCGTCCGGAACGAGTAACGAAAGCGAGCCACAGCAGCAACAGCAACAACAGTATGTTTACGCGTCGCCGCCTACGTCGCTCGACCGACCGATGTACGTTCCAGTAGAATACGTACGGCAGGATAGTTACGTCGAGCGACACTATCAAGACTATTCTTGTCGGCCTGGTGCCGACGTATTTCAATATTGCCCTCCTCCCGAGTACACAAGACAGGATTCGAAAGGAGTTTCTTTCGATACTTCAAGTTCTCAGAGTGGTGTTCATTGGGAAGTTTATCGTCCGGAGTTGTTTCATGCCGATCGTATCTATCCGGAATACGTACGACATCAGGATGGTTATCACGCGTACGAAAATCCAACGACCACAAGTGTAGGTAGTAATAGTGGTGTGAATCAGTGGACTCCTACGAGACAACCGTTCGGACATCGACGTACTCCTTCCAACGTATCGAACACTTCGACGACGTCCAGTAACGTCAATCCTTCGTTTCATCTGGACGATGAACTCGAGGGCACTCCAACTCATAGAGTATCCGGCGAACATACGGTCACTTTAAATGTGAACTATCCCGGAGTTCCGCATCCTCCGCCACGTTCTTCCAGGCATAACAGCCTCGAAATGACGGAGCGTCCCACTTCTTTGGACCTTCCTCGTCAGTGGCTCGTTTCATCTGCAACTCCATCGTCCAGTTCATCTGGAGCCGGAACGCAGACGGCGTCCACTGGTCCGAAACAAAAGTGTTCAACGACAGTACAGACGGGCCAAAATTCTCCAAAGGGATGGGCCGGAACACCTACGACAGGCTGTGGTACTCCAACAAATATAACTCCTCCCGATAGTATCACGAGCGAAGATAGTTCGTACGTGTCTGCTTGTCTTCATCTTTCTCCTTTAACGCCGTCTTCTACTCACGGCATTCGACATGTCGGAGTGGATGCCGGTCGTACCCTTTTGGACCTTCCCGTAGAGGGTCAGAGTCAAGATGGAACGGTGCCACTAAAGGCACTGCGTAACATGTCACTGAACGAGCGCAGAAATAGGAAATTGTCAATATCGGAACTTGAGCGCGAGTTTTTATAGCATTATAGATGGAAAAAAAGGGTTTCTTTTAAATTGAAAGTTTTGAAAATAGCGTTGTACATTCGCTGTCTTTGTGGGTTTTTTTTTTGGTGTGTTTTGGGTTTTTGAATTATTTTCGTGGCGTGCAATATTGGGTTTTTTAACAGTGCTCAAAATGTCCGCTTTATGCCATTCCACAGTTTCTTATACGAATCATTTGGTAAGAAAGAGAGAGAGGGTTCGTGATCGTGTTCATTTGGTTTCTTGCGAAATAGCTTCTTGCTTTAATGCTGAATTTGACTATAATTACAAATTTGCTCGATTTATTAGCTTCTACTTTTAGTACAAGGGGAATTCCAACTTACAAACACAGAACCTTCCGCACTTACGAACATTTCACGATGCGCAAAACATAAAAAAAATACATTCAACTTAAAAAATTAAAAAAAAACAACATTGCGTTTGTAAGTTGGGGTTCGTCTGCAATTCCTTTTAAGAAATTGAAGCCATTTTATTATCATTATTCGCTTTGCTCTATCATATATCGCTATGAAATAACGCTTTTCTTTCTCAAACGCTTCACCTAAATGCCTCTGAGATTCAGTTATTGCCATTTTTTTAAAATTAACTCTTGTCGCGCATAATCATTTAGTGAAGGTTCCTCTTTCTTATTTTTTTTCCTACCTTTCGTGTTAGTTTTTCACAAGTTTTATTCAGGAATCGCGGTGTTGATCAGGAAGAAATCTATATTGACTTCTGGAAGAATGTTTGATCATTTTTAATACTATGTTTACGATGTTTTGTTACGTCTCTACGGAAATGCTTTTCAGAACCGTTCTCATAGGCGCCGATTGCTTGGGTGCTTCAGGGCTCAAGCTATTCATTTTTTATACCAACTTCTGCCGAATAGAAGTCCTCGTGTCTTTTTTTGGTTTAACGATCAACTGGTTCATCTTGCAACTAAATGACGGCACATAAAGTACTGTAGTTAACAGGATTTAGCCGCTAATAAAAAAAGCATACCATTTGGTATATTTGATTAGAAGCTCCCCAAAAGAATTGTACTTGAGCTGCAGAACAATTCGCAAGGGCGTTCACAGAAGAGTGACTTTTAGTGGTCGATTTAGACTTCAAAAAGTGATGGGGGTGTTGCCGAAACTTACCACTTCAGTCGACTGTCAGCATTTATGAAGTGGTTCTATTGTAATGAAATGAACTGCAAAAAAGAGGTTGTATAGAGTATACACGAGAGGTCGATGTTGGTAACACGCCGACCACTTCTGGCAGTTCATCTCGACTACTAGAAGTCGCTCGTCTGTGTATTTTGAAAAGTCGGCGCCTGTGACTGTGCTTTATGTAATTTGCATTTTTAAATAGGGTGTGGAGCTCAAAGGGAGAATCAAGTTCTGAAAATATAAACTGAACCACGCTTACGACCTTACTCTAAAAAAATTACTTAAGCGAAACTTAAAATTCTCCATAGATTTGCTATAGAGAGTTTTGCACTGCATCATTGTTTAAGCTTAACATTATTTTAAGAAACGTTTTTGAATACGTGGAGTAAAAGTCGTATTCTAAACTTTGCTTAAACTAACGCGCTAAGCTTTAAACTTAAGTTGTGTCTTAAGCAACGTTTTTTTAGTGAATATGGTCATTTAGTCATGCAATTTGCATTTTTATTTTCAACGCATTTTTACAGGCCACATTTATTTTAAGTTGACAAGTGCCTTGCAATCACTTAATTATGCAGACTGGTTTAAACCTCGAAAGCAAATTGAATCGCCCGACACCTCATGTGCTTTTTTTACTTTCCTTTTTTTCTTCTTCTTCTCATAATGTACACAAATGCATTTTCCTCCATTAGTTTGTTTTTTATTTGGGAGAGATGGGGGTCAGATTTGAGCCTTAAGTTGGATCATTGTTTTATTCTTACATTCTTTGGTGCCATGTGTCCTCGACGTCGTTGGACACTTGTCCTTTTCGGTGGTCGAGGGTTCGTACCTCAACTTCTTTTGGACAAACGTTTTGTTTTTGCATATCGAGCACGATTCTTATTATCGAGACGTGACATTCCAATTGAGTGGCGAAAACTAATTATCTGGTCACAAATTAATATTAGATTTTAAAACAAAAACCATTCCAATTGATGAAAATATGGATATATGATGAATATTCACACAGTTTTAGGCCGAATTAGAATTTATAGAAGTGGGTTATTTGCAAAGCAACCATCTTGAAAAATTATTTTCAAGATGGATGCAATCAAATATATATTTATAAATATTTTGTATTCATAGAAAAGAAGAAAACATTCCGAAAGATGTTAATTTGCTTGCATGCTGCTCTTTTTTTTTTCAATTTCTCGTGTGCATTTTTTTTTTCTTAAATATTTTGATTTATTATTGTAAATATTTTGTAAAAAAATGGTTTTTATTATTCTTATTTAGGTGCAAGGTATTTTTTTAATTTATTTTCTTTCAGAAATTGAAGAGGTTTTTGAAACGATTTTCTTCTTTTCATTTTTCTTTGAGTGGTTGAAAACTTATTTATTATTAGGACAACTAATAAGAAACCAACAATAGATTATCTTGACAGTCTTTCATTGGTTTGTATTATCTCGAATCTTAATGGTTTGCTAAATCAAATTTAGTGCTAAACTCATGAACATTTTTGATAGGAAATTTCATGTAAAAGTTGATGAGATTTGCAATAACTTTGACTTTGCATACATTATGAATACGGATCCTACGAGTTTCGATGTTTTTTTTAGCTCCTCTGATTGTGTGATATTTCCATTTGCCACATTAATTTTATATTTATTTGGGCGTTCTTTTTTTTTTTTTTTTTTGGTACTACTTCGGTTGGTCGTCGTACGATCTCTTCTTCACTCTGGTTGTGAAAACAAAACATGTTTGTCTTTTATCACCACGGGTACTTAATTTTTATTGCATCAACTCTTTTCTTAAACCCTAGTCTACACTTGACCTAAATGCATTCAAGTTAAGGTGGTTTTAAACTGTAAACGCCTCTCAATCTCTTGCTTATTTGTCTTTCAGATGCAAAATAAAGACAAATTTAAACATGTTTTAGAAGGTTAGCTCTCAATCACTTAAGGGTATTTTTTTATTTCAGTTTGAAATTACACCTAACTTTAAACCGACGATATTTGTCATTTTGGTCTCTGGTTGAGCTACCCTTCTAGTTTCTAAAACACTTTCTAGTTTCTCTTAATTTTGCTCGTCTGTAAGACTGAATAATCAAGAGTTTGAAAACCAGCTGTTCCTAAAACCATCTTAATTGTGTTTAGTTGAAATAAATTAACTTCATTGATTAATATCGGAACAGTGAAAACTTTTTAACATGAAAAATCGGATAAATCATCAATATCATTGTATTCCTTTGGATATGATGAAAATAAAACATTTAGGTCAAATTCCGGTTAGATGTTAAGTAGGTTCTGCTGTACTAAATGAATATTTCGTTACAAAAAACTCATTATTATTGAGATTCAAAGTTAATATACTGTAGATAAATATTAGCTTAATTAATATTTTAAATGCATTTAACTTGCTAGGTGTAGACGAGGTAATTACATTTTTATTCTTCCCAATTTTTACTGATTTTTCTTTCAAATTGTTTTTTACGTAAGATTACATTTTTTTTACACAAAATATTGTATATTTTTTAAGTTATTGACCCAAACAGTATGTCATAATTAGGACTCGGATTTTTATGCAAAATATCAAGTAAATGGTTTTCAATTTGTGTCCTTTTATGAAGTAATCATAATTATTAGATCAACTGCAATTTTTTTTTTCTAATCAAAAAGGCTGGTTAGAGACTACATGTCTTGTTGCTATCGGTTGTCAACTAGAGTTCTACCTTCTAACCAGTGTTTTTGATTAGAGAAAGCATAATTAATTGTTAGTTGATTTATAAATGGGAGATTGGTGCTTCATAAATGGCACTTGTGTCACAAATTCAGAACGATTTGGTTGATATTGCATAAAAATCCGAACCCTAGTCATAATGTTTTGATAAACAATTGGAGTGAGAAGGGTAAAAATGGGTAAAGTTTTTTTTTTTAAAAAATCCAAAAATGTTTTTTACCGTTGCTCAAATATTGAATTACGGGTGAACAACAAAATAGAAATTATTTATACAATATGATTTTTTTCTTTTGTGTATTTAATACGTATACTTTTTTTAGCAATAATTTCATACGTATAATTTTCCAATTTTCATTCCAAAAAAAAATCAAAACATGCTGCAAATTGTGCACAGTGATAATTATCTTGATTGACTCATCATTTTCATTCCCCATTAATTGCTTGATTTTCTGTTTTGATCAAATGAACGAGAAGTCCGTAGGCCAAAGTGATTTTACTACACAATTCCATCAAAGAAATCCATGAGATTAAAATTTTCTATCATTCGTTTTTTTTTTTGATGTAATGATGGCACAAAAAGCAAAGTTTGGAATTTCCTACAACATAGAGGCCAAACTTAGATTTGAAAAAAAAAAAAACGATAGGAAACAAATTTTTAAAAATAAACTTTGCATAACTGTAAAAAAATTATAAATAATTGCAAACAAAAAAAATATATAGATATAATTATACAAAATATATCATACTTTGAAGATGATCTATTACTATTTTAAATGTTGCTATTCTCTACGGAAATGCTTTTTTTTTGAGAAGGGGGTAGGTTCAATTTACCTCCAAATAATTCCTTATAAATGTATCTCTTTCTTCCCTATTTTCCCTTCCCACACCTCAAATGCTATTTTCTGTCTACTGCTATATGATACGTTGTAAATATTATATATTATAACATAATTATGTATAAAAAAATATGATTGGGTGAAGAAGCAAAATAAGGATGTGTCGAAAAGAAATTAAGAACTAATGCATTTTAATAATAACAATAACTAAATGAATTTCGGCTTCGAATTTATAGGTGCTATACTTTTGTGTGTTCAAAAAAAAAAGTAATTTTATTTTCAAAAAAACAAAAATTGGAACAAAAAAGTTTTATTATTACTAATCCATTTTTATTTTAATATTTCTTCTGGTCATTTTTAGGTATGAAATTAAAAGAAGAAATGTTTTATCTCAATTAAATTATGGGGGAAGTTTTTTAAAACAAGTTTGAAGTAATGTATGGATATTATTGAAAGTTATTTAAATTATTTACATGTATTTATCAAAATTGATTTGAAACTAATGCAAGTTGTATGAAATAAAAAGGGTTTTGCTGAAATGTCCAAAATATGTAATCTGACTTTTATAGTTTTTATTTCAGTGGTAGAGAAGACATTGTGTGATGGCCGTTTTGTGTCAATAAACAGAAGCAATCTTGATTAATGTTAGAATAAGGATCTACTAAGTTTTCTCCATGTTTTAAGAGAAGTACTAGGTAATTATAAAAATTCTATCAATACAATTAGCTTTTATTTCAAACTTATTGTCATTAACGGGCAAAAAACTAGTAAACTAGAAAGTGTTTTAGAAACTAGGAGTAGCTCAATCGCGCCTTAAACGTTCTTTCAGACTAAACTTTTCAGACAAAAAATTAAAACATAAGCCTGCTTAAAGTTCTATTTTCAAACTCAAAATAGAAAATTTAACTTAAACTATCAACATGAAAATAACCTTAAGTGACTAGAGTTTCTCTCCATTTTGCACCTGAAAGACAGAATAATTGCATTTCGAGAGGAACTGAAAGACAGAATAATCGTATTTCGAGAGGCTATTTTCTCCTAAACCTAGTCACTTTCGAATGAAACTCAAAATTTGATTTAAAGACAGTAAATAAATTTCAAAAGCGTTTTTTTTTCTTTCAATTTTTATTTATAGTTCGTTTACATTATGAAATTCATATCTAAAAGACTTCACTCGTCTCCTCCTTTTGTCGTTCTCGTGTAGATGACCTGAGCATGATGTTTAACGACCTGTTTGATCAGACCTACAAAGAAGAAAAAAAAAGGAAACGATAAGTAAATTTAAAACCTTTATCTTTAAAAAAAAACCTTACCCTTTTGTTTAAGCTCCTGGAGAGCTTTCCTCGCAAGCGATCCACGAACCTTTAAACGTTCGGACACAACCGATGGAGTGATCAGTTTGTAAGACGGAACTTCTTTCAAGAGTTTCTCATACGTTGCCTTATCGAAAAGAACCAAATTGTTCAACTTGTCACGAACTTTTCCTTTTGACCACTTCTGTAATTTGAAACAAAAAAAAAACCGGTTAAAAAAGAGCTTCAACATCGTTTATAGCCTCATAACGGGTTTATTCAAACCTTCTTCTTAGCCTTTCCGCCTCCACCTCCCTCCTTTTTGGGCTTTGCGCTCTTTCCTGCAGCTCCCTTTGCATCCTTCTTCTTATCGTCTTTCTTTCCAGCCTAAATGGAGACGAAAAAACCAACATTAGGTCGTGTTCACAGGCTAAAAGCCCTTTGAAACTGGGAGGGGGGGGCACACGAAGCCACGTGGCTAGCTTGTAACACATAAGAAACTGAACTAAATTCAGCACCAAAAACGTCTTAAAACTTAACAAAACACACACTCCGATTATTATGAACCGTTTTAATGATAAACTCTTACATAAATACTTTAAAATACAACTTACCATGCTGTAACTAACAAAGAAACCAGCAGAACTTCAGGAAAAAGCAATATAAAGAAGCAAATGGCTGTTTCCGTTTCATATAGCCTCTAATCAGGTCTTATTAGAACATCCTTGCAGAGATTCTCTTATTCTTTATATTGAAATTGTATAATTACTTCTACTTTAAAATGAGACCCTGTATGAGACTACACATTGGTGACTAATACGCACTTAACGACTTAAAGATTTTTTAAGCGGCTAATATGAACATGGATATTTGAGTTATTTTAAAGTTTATATTGTTATTTATTTAGTTTTATCTGTATTTTTATCTATGATTTCAATATATTTTCGTAGTTAACTTGATATAAAACAAAGTTAATAAACAGCAACAAAAATTAATTTATATTAGTGGCGGCGTCACGCTGACTAAGTCGATATTAATTTATCACCGATGATGTCACCGCTAATCGTAGATAGTCGGAGACAACATTCAAGATGGCGGCCTAAAGTAATCGTGTGTTTGCATTTCTAACGACAACAACTACTTAAAATCACGGCTTTTTTTTCAATTTTGTTTTTATATTTATTGGTCGCGTGTTAATATGTGGTGTCCAGATGATTGTACGTACGAGTGTTGTTTCTATTTGTGCGTGCGTGAGAGTTGTGAATGAGGATTAAAGGTGCAAGAAGAGAGAATCTTACGTAAAAGAAAACGAAGAAAAAGACGGTGAAATGGGATCACAAGTGGTCGAAATTCTGCGCCAGGGAATTTGGGCTTCAATTACTGGTGGCTGGTACTACGACCCACATCAGGGCTTATTCTCCAACACATTACATCTGTATTTATGGCTCTTTTTACTCTGTTTTCCCTTCACTCTTTACATGGTGAGTGAAATGGATTTGAACCCACCCTCCCTTTTGATTAATCTTTTTTTTTTTTTTTTTTTTTGCTTTATCATCTTTATGAGGAAGATTTTATTGTATTTTTCATGTTTTTTATTTCATTTACAAGCTTTGATTATCGTTTGAATTTTAATAAAACTTAGAAATTTGCAGAAAAATGATTTTAAAAAAACCTTCAAGAAACAAGGATCTACAGGAAACTTACACTAGTTTCCTTCAATTGAAGCTCTGTAGGAAATCTGCGAGAACTTTTAAGAAATCTGCAGAAAAAAAACTTCAATAAATTTGCTGGCTAAATATTTTATGTTTCTAAAACGCAGAAATCTGAAAAAGAATGCGAAAAAAACTACAAGAAACAGAAATATCTGCAGTAAACTACTTGAAACTGTAGAAAATCTGCGAGAACTTACAAGAAATCTTCAGAAAAAGTTTAATGAATTTGTAGATTTATATAATTTGTACGTTTTACAGCGATTTCTAAAAACGTTTATCATTTTTGTTTTTCTATTTTTGAAATGTATAAGTTTTTTATTAATTTTTTTCTTCTTTTCCAGTGTTTTCATCCCACGGCTGTGATATGGGGAACTTACTGTTCTGTAATTGGAATAATATTTTTTATCGTCAAATTGGTCAACTATCGGCTACATTTGATGTTCGACACGAGCGAATGCATACAAGAATCAAGCGAAACGAGTAGCAGTCTCAGTAGTTCGAAATCGGACGATCCCGAGAATAACATTGGTCACGATTCACCCGAAAGAAGAACGAAAACGTCAGAAATTTTACTCTTAAGCATTTCGCTTAGCAATTTCTTATTTATTTATTTATTTTTATTTTTATAGAAGTCATGAAGGAATTGAAATGCAAGTTCTCGGTACTAAAAGTGTCGAAGATGGAGACGAAGCGAGCGGAGTTCGTGTAGACGGAACTCCTCCTTTACAGTGCAGTTCGAGGAACTCTTTGGATGAAGACGACGAAGACAACGATCGTCACGGACACGGAAAACGACACAAATTGAATCAGATGTCTCGTTCCGATAGTAATGGTAAACCGAGAAGTGGTACCATTGATTTGAAGGTAGATGTTCATCGAATCAATAGTTCAGAGAGTTCGGACGATGGTCCACTCAAACCGATCGTTGAGACAGCGAGCGTTCATCGGACAGAGACGACGGCTACGTCCGGTTCAACCGAACTTTCAAATCGAAACGGTTAGTGTCTTAAGTGTCTTATTATCGTTCATTGTTTTCGTTTGAGGAGAAATTTGTTTAAACCAAACTTTGAAAGTGCGGTTTTTTTGAAACTAGAAGGGTAGCTCAATCACTTAACGGTTTTTTTTATCGTTGATATTTTTTAAAATAGTTTTTGTGTGAGTTTGAAAATGATCCAATTTTAATTTTTAGTTTTTTTTTAGATTTTTACTTTTTTTTTTGGCTAAGAAAACTTTATTTTGAAAAATATCAAAATTAAAATACTATTAAATGATCGGGTTACCCGTTCTAGTTTCTAGCAGCTCGGCTTCATACTAGAAAAGTAAAACGTTGCTGCTTGTTTTTTCGTTTCAGCTTCAACTAAGTTTCCGAGTATCGAAGACATGATTCTTGGAGTTCCACCGAGACAAACATTATCACAGAGTCCCGTAACAAAACGAGCCGAGATGAATCCATTCGGTGGATTGGAGCAATCGGGTGATTCCTCGATAGTGTCTCTAATGTCTACTTCGACGTCGATTGGTGTCGGCGGTAGCGAAGTGGATGCGGGAAGTGTCATGGGAGGAGGCGTTGGTGGAGGTGGAAAAGCAGTTGCTGCAGGTCGTCGTTATTCTAATGTTTCTAATTTGGCACTCAGTTTACCGGGAAGTAGTAATGTTTCATCGTCGTTATCAGCGACGATATTAAAAGAGGCCGGTTCTCTCGAATTAGGCTTTGTTCTAGAGAACGTTGGTGCTTTAACCGGTTCCGGTTTCATCAAACAGCAGCCGAGACACAAAAAACTCGCTGTTAGGCGAACTCAGAGTGCGCTCGAGACGTCGCCTCTACCGTATTTAGGTCCGGAACATCTCGAAACTGAAAGTTACTCGCCGCATCCGTGTCGTAATCAACGATCGCGTTTGAAACACCGATCGTCCGTTGGTGTTGGACGTGTTTCCGGAAGAAGTTCGGATTTTGTGCTTCGTACCAGTTTTAGCGAGGACATAAACCCTATCGCAGAGTTAAATGACGATGCGACGAACGTGGTTTTGTCGGCAACTACGACAGATGTTACGGAACCAACGAATTGGAGTCCGGCTTGGGGTGGTTTTCTAGTGAGGCATCAATCGTTAGATACTAGTTCGTTAGGTGGTGCTAATATAAACGAGGGGACTTTAATCGGAAACCGCGAACAACGGGGGGCAAAAGGGAGGAGGTCGTCCGAAATGACCTCCTCCTCGGACAATGCGGTCGATGTGGAATGTTCCGACGTTTGTGATTCTCGTGCCATTCATAAATCAGAATCGTTGTCGACACACATTGACATAGACAATTTTCTACCTCAGAGTCATAGTAATGTTCAGCCAATGTTGTGTCATTGGCCGACGACGGACGATGACGACGGCGGCAGCGGCTGTTGTACGTCTTCGAACCCATCATCACAAACTGCAAAACGCTTGTCACATTCCAGTGGAACGTCAAGCATTGGAGGAGATACGGTCGTGTCTCTTGTAGACAGTAATGCGAGCAATTGTACTCTTACGTCTTTTCACACCGAAGGACCTATGATCTCTTCGACGCCTGCTCCTTTCATTCCGTTCGCAGTTGTCGGTCCCTTACCAACAAATAAGTCTTCTTCTAGTCTAGCCTCTGTTGAAAAGGTGGCCGAATTCCAAGAACTTTTTCAAGGACAGCAGCAACAACTACAACAGCTGCCATCGGCTCACCAATTAGCATCGAGGGCCAGTTTGAAATTGCCTTTGCCTATTGGTTCCAGTACTACTGAGGATGGACACATGGTTGGAAGTGTCAGTTGTCTCGATTGGTTATTTAGTCCAGATGGGGAGTCAACAACGTCTGGTAATCAAAACTTGAATCCCAGTTTTTGATTTTATTTTAAAAAAATATCAGATTTTGTAAAATTATTACTGGTGGTTTTAAAGTGCAAACGAGACCTCTCGGACTCTTGATTGTTCTGTTTTTCAGGTGCAAAATGGAGAGAAACCTGAATGTGTTTTAGAAACTAGAAGGGTAACTCAATCAATTAAGACGATTTTGATGTTGATATATTTTAAAATAAGCGTTTTATGTCAGTTTTGAAAATTACCCAACTGTAAGCAGGCGATACTTTCTATTATTTTATGTTATTTAGTTACTCGTCTAGTTTCTAAGACTTTTTAAAGATGTCTTAAACTCCAATTTTTGAACTAATCATTAATCTGCCATCAAATTATTTAATTGTTTTTTTTTTGTTGTGAATTTCATTACAAAAAAAAATCACGTGATTTACATCATTTTAGTTTAAGTGATACAAATCACATGACTTTTGATGTGGATTTTTTAGCCACTGTTTCCGTTTCTTTCGTTTTCAGGTTACGACGAAGAGGTTCTCTCGTATCTACAAAACCTTCGAGAGAATCAAGCGTCTCTGAACGAAGGAAACGAGAGTTTAGCCAGCGTTCCATCGGATCTCAGTTTCACTTCGTCACCGAGTGATAACTGGCCTTCGAACAAAACGAAATCGGGTCAGGGTGCGATACCCAAAAAGAAACATCCTCGACAGACGCAAAGTAACGACAGTTATCCTTTCGATCTCTTTGTTTCTTGTTTTTAATTAATCGTTACGATCGTCTTTTGAAGACACAGCCGATAGCGTTCAAATGTTGCATCCGTTGAACTTTGATCAAGATCTGAGAAAAAAGATACTAGAGATCATCAACAAGAAGGATGTTGTAGACGGTGAAACTGGGCTTAGATGTGAACCGGATTTGGTTAGCGTTAAGTTGGCGGCAGAGAATAGTCCCGATGGAGAAACAACTTCCGAAAAAGATCGTAAGCGTGTGAACGAAAGTGAGAATCGTTTTTCTTGGAACGCGCTTGATTTCTTTTGGTCTTTGTTATATTGTTATTTTGGATTGATTATAACAGGTGGTCGTTCGTCGTCGAGGCATCGTAGATCCGGTGCTCATCGTCGACGGCATCATGCCGGTGGCAGGAGTAGTAGTAGTACTATTTCGAGTGGTACTGCCGAAATGTCTTCTCTTCTTCCGGGAAATATAGGTTCCGGCTCATCACTTGCGCGAAGGTCTCAAGAAATGTTTTTTTTTTTTTGGATGTTGTTTATAAAAAACGACGTTTTCAGAAAGATTTTTCGCCTATTCGAAGCAACATTAAGAAAAACTTGAAGGTGTTTTAGAAACTAGAACAGTAATTGAATCTCTATTTTGTTGTTTATATTTTTAAGCTTTTTATTTCAGTTTGAAAATGGCCAAATATTAAAGTTTTTAGACGGTCTTTTTGGATCAGCTTCAAGTTGATCCAAAAAGATCATCTAACGAAAAAAAAAACGAAAAACGAAAATGGAAAGTTCGAAATTGTTATAAAAATTTATTTTCAAAAGTGGTGGTAATAGACCAAACGAACGGCCTCAGTAGCCATTCAGACATAAATGGACTTGAACGAGAGGAAACGCTTTTGTTGTTGCTTTTCGTAGAAACGCGGCAGGTGGCTGATATCTTGTCCGTATAAACGTGTAGAAAAAATACACACGGTTGTCTGGGACGGGGATCGACTGCTATTTGTGTATCCAGGTCTGGAAGCTTTTTGTACCAATACGTTGTCAACCACAGCCCAGCCATCAATCATCTTATTACCGTCCAACTTCGACTATTAAAGGTCGTTCTGTCAATGAACGCCCTTACGTGATTCATTTGCTCATCTAGTTTCTAAAGTCACTTTCAGAATCTTCTTCATGTTGAGTCTGAATTGCAAATGCTAGAAATGTATTTCTTCATACAGCAGTGGACGTAGCGGACGATGGAAGTCTGGTTCGGGTTCCGGAGGATCAACCCTTGGAGATCGAGGTCCCGGCCCTCCTCTCGTTGCGTTGGCTTCAGTCATATCAAGCCCTGGAACGCATCTAGCTAATTCTCACGATGACACCACTACGGGTGCCGTTCATTGTTTCCAGGACGAACGTGGGAACTGGTTGATGTACACGTTTGACGAAAAGAGCAGTGGAGTGGCTACGGATCTGGTTACGTTGTCCAACTCCAGGATCATGCACACTGTGTTCAAACCAGATCCAAAGTGGTGAGAAATGTTTCACATTTTTATTTCTGATTGGCGTTAAAGTGTAAATGGCGCCCATCAAACTCTGGTTATTAACTCTGAAAGTGTTTTAGAAACTAGAAAGGTAACTATATCACTTAAGGGTATTTTCATGTTTGATATCTTTCAAAATAAACTTTTTATGTCAGTTACAAAAATGATCCAACTTTAAGCAGACGATATTTTTTAAAAAATTTGTCTATAAAAAGTTTATTTTGAAAAAATATCGTCAAGAAAAGACTATTAAATGATTCGGTTACCCTTCTAGTTTCTAACACACTTTCAACGATAATTGTGACGTCACAGCTATTCGTAAAACATTGTCTCGTCTTTTTTCTTTTACTTAGGGACACTTCTTCTCAGTGCTCCTCTAGTGATAGTTCCAATGTTGTATTAGATGCGCCTTCCACAGTCCTTAACCACTCGACTTCGGGGTACCGTTCCAGTATCTTAACGACTCTCCCACACTCTGCCGCGAATCCTTCGTCAGAAGTAGTGGCCGTTAGTAACAACAACAATGTCAGCACCACGGATTCTCATATTTCTTCTCAAAGTGCCATTTTTCCGAGGCCACCGGCTTCTATCCTTTCTTCCTCTTCGTCTCGTCCCGTTGGAAGCCGACAAGCTTTACACATATTCGAGGCTCTTCAAGAGCTACGTGTCCGTCCCTCTGTGATGGCCGTCATGACCGAAGTCAGTTTATCGAGAGGTCCAAGCTCTCAAGGAGGGACGGACACGGATGCAAGCTCTATGAACAAATTACGTTTCGACGAAGGACGTCATAAGTCGAGGCATTACTACAAATTTTGGCCGGTTCCTTGCGATTACATCAAGATACGTTTTGATCGGCTCGCTCTTCTTGCCACACTCGATAGGTTGTGTAAATTCTTATCGTAGATCGTGTGAGGTTTCTAAAAGTTCGTTTCGTTTTTTTTCTCCCCCTTTCTCTCAGGAATTTGACGATATTTGAGAATTTTATCGCTGTGTTTCTAGCCATTATGGTTGGAGCCCTCGGTTCGTTACTGCTTTCTTTTCAATTCTTTCAGGATTGTTGGATATTTGTATTTTGCTTCGTGATGGCCAGCTGCCAATACTCTTTACTTAAAGTAATTCAAAGACAAACATATGAAACTTGTCACACGTTAGAACGAAACAGAATTTGTAAAAAAACCGTAGAGAAAATGAACATTGTGCGTTAGAAACTAGAACGGGTAGCCGGATCACTTAATTTAGTATTTTTATGTTGATAGATTTCAAAACAAACTTTTTATAGGCAAACATTTTTAAAATATCGTCTGCTTAAAGTTTGCTCATTTTCCAAAACTCACATAAAAAAAGCTTATTTTAAAAGATGTCAACGTGAAAATATCCTTAAGTGAATGAGGTACTCTTCTAGTTACTAAGAAACTTTCAAGTTTCTCTGAATTTTGCGCCTGAAAGACAAAATAACCAAGAGTTTGAGAGACTATTTACTCTTTAAAACTAGCTGTATGGTGGGGCATATTCTTGTTGAAAATATTTGTACCTTATTTTGAAGCCTTCTGAAGACTTACACATGTGTATTGGATGAATTCTTTCGCTAACTTTATCTTGAATAGTTTGTTTCCGTTCTGATCTAGCGTGTGGCATTCTTAAAATATTACGAAAGAATCATCGTGTTAATTGCTGTTCCGTTTTTTTTTTCTTCACAGAGCGTTCAACCGGATGCTTCTTCACCCATTCATGTTTGTTTGCTTTTTTTTTTGTTGCTACTTTTTCATTTACACAATATATTTAGTACTTTAAAACCTCGTCTTAACATCGCTTATGTTTTGTAGGGTTACAATCGTGTGGTTGCGTTCAGCCGTCCTCTCTATTTTTGTCTGTGTTGCTCTCTCATACTCATCCTTCAAGTTAGTCTAGATCAGAAAGCGTATCGAACGACATTTACTCTTTACGGCTTGCAATTTACGAGCCATCGTCTTTTTCTTTTCTTACGAGACATGCTTCTCGGTGAGCTTTCTTTTTATTGTTATTACGAAAATAAACTATTTCTGTCCGGAATGACACCTTAGCTAACTATTTGTTAATTGGTCTTTTCAGTGTTCATCCTTTGTTTTCCCATCTTGTTCAGTTTGGGACTTTTGCCTCAGACCAACACTTTCCTTATGTACCTATTGGAACAAGTAGATATGCATATTTTTGGTGGAAGTGGTAAAACTCTCGTAACTTTTTTTTTAGATCGAAGATGATCTCTTTAGTAGGTTTACATTATTTTTTTTTTCTACCGTAGCTGTGACGAGCCTCACGTCAGCTATGTACAGCATCATCAGAAGTGTTCTTGCTGTTTGCTTCCTTTATGTGTTTGCATATGGTGGTCTCAGGGTTAGTTCAGTGTTCTGGTCAACATTTTTTTTCTCACCAGTACGACTTTAATTTTTGAGTGTGTTTGTTTGCTCAGGAGCCTTTATCATCTCAACATGTTCTTTTCTCCATCTTTTGTGCTCTACTCGTCTCACTCAGTTACCATCTCAGTAGAGACGCCAGTGATCCGAGTGTTATCTGGTTAGTTTTACGTCTGAAGATGTTAGGCTCTCTAACTCGTGCTCGTGCTACCATGAATCTATGGACGCAATGTTGATTGAGATTTGACTTTTCTAAAAACATGGTCTTGACATCGAGTTACCTTTCTGTGTTCAAAATGTGTTTTGAACAATAATTGAAGTTTCAGGCTGGTTTTGAGGTCTTTTGGCTGCAATATTCAAAAGAGTTTTTATTTTACTCTCTTTTAAATTACGCTAATTTGCGCTAGCCATTTTAAAGGTCATTGACCTGAAAAGGGTCTATTTTGTTGACCAGTGACCACCTTTTGGCTCTTCATAAATGTCTTCCAGCTTTAAAAAAACAAAATTTAACTCATTTTCGTAACGTTTTGAATAACTGTTTGGTTACTGAGGCCTTTTAAGTAACTGGAACCGCAAAATTGAAGTCAATGTCTCATTGCACTTGCAACTCAGGAATTTCTAGTCTTTTAACATTTTAGTATTGCACGAGTTTCTTTTGTTACAGTCTTTCCATTTGTAGGGCTCTTATAAAGAACCAGATTTGTCCCGAAGTAGAACGATTGCAAACTAACGAACCCACTGCCGAAGAAGAACTTCTCGATCCTCTACCGGGGAAATTACGTAACACTGTGGTTTGTTTCTTTTGGATCCATACGTTACTGCGAATAAGTTCTTTACAATGTTAGTTTTACTTGTAGCTGAATAGGCTTCGTTCGGACGTTATAATCTGTCCGATTGTTACGATTCTTGTGTTTGGAGCTCATGTCAGTACGCTGTTCTCTACCGTTCAGGTTATTTGCGTTTGCTAAAAATGTGTTTTCAAACTTATCTTGACCGTTTGTTTTCTATTTGTACGACAGCCTGTTCTCAGCTACGTTTTATACTGTATAGCTGCTCTTCTTGGCATCGTTATTCATTACCTGATACCACAGATGAGGAAGCAATTGCCGTGGCTTTGTTGTTCTCATCCTTTATGCAAAATGCACGAATACAGACAGTTTGAGGTACGAGATGCCGCTAAGGTGATGTGGTTCGAGAAGGTGTACGCTTGGTTATGGCTCGTCGAACGCAATGTCATCTATCCAGCCGTTTTCTTAAGTGCCTTGACGCGTGATTCTCCCGTCATTGTTGGAAAATTTGGTGTCTAGTGCGTGATTGGCATTTTCGCGTTTCGTTATTTATCAGAGGCCGTGGTAATAATTGTTTGTTGTTGTTTAGTGTTGGATCGCTGGTCGTTGTCGTTGCAAGCCTCAAGTGCCTTCGTTTCGCCTTTTGTGGCACTTCACATCAGCATCAGATCCTCATCTTTACCTTCCTGTTTTTTGGATTTGACTTTCATTATGCGTCCGAGACGTTTCTTATCGATTACTTCGTCATGAGCACTCTTCTCACTAAGGTATACTTATCCACAGTTTTAGAAACGATTACGAGAAACATTAATGTTATTGTTTTGTTTTATTATAGTTCTATGAGTTCCTTTTGAAAGTTCGTTTTGTGATAACTTACATCGCACCCTGGCAGATCACTTGGGGTTCAGCATTTCATGCTTTTGCCCAGCCTTTCAGCGTGCCTCGTATCCTTTTTTCGATTACACGATCTTCGTTTTTTTTTTTTTTTGCGTTATCTTTATTTTTTTCTTGTTTAAATCCTTAACAGAATTGACTTTTTTTAGATTCGGCCATGTTGTTTGTACAGGCGGCCATCTCGGCCATTTTGTCAACTCCTCTGAATCCCATACTAGGAAGTGCCATTTTTATTACATCTTACGTCCGTCCCGTCAAATTTTGGGAACGTGACTATAAGTGAGATAATGTGAATTCATTTAAAATGGTTGGCTCTGTGGTGAATTTACTTAGCACAGTTTAGACAAAGATTTTCAAAGTTAATGAACTTTAACCCTTGTACTCTTGTTAGTCTGCCATTCAGGAGTAAAATTTAAAAGAAACTTGAAAATACTTGAGAAACTAGAAGGATAGTTCAGTCACTTAAAAATATTTTCATGCTAATATTTTTTAAAATAAGCTTTTTTTATGTCCGTTTCTAGTTTCTAACTTCTAGTTTCTAGTTTCACAATTTTCTTAGTGTTTCTAAAACATAGAATAACCACAGAGTTGAGTTGTTCGTAAAACATCTTAAAGAAATAATGATTCCGATAAATCAAGATGATAGAAATCATCAACAAGAAATTAAAATTAAGAAAAGTAACTAGTTACTTTTCTAGTTACTTTAAGTTGGTTCATTACTAAGTTTGCTAAAGCGCAATTTTAAAAAGTAAACGTTCTATTTTTTTTTAGAAACGACTTTGAGAAGAAATTGAAAATCTTGTTAGAAACTAGATATCGATATAGTTCAAAATAAACGTTTGAAGTTTTTTTAACATTTATTTTACTGTTCTAGTTTCTAATAAGCATTGGAATTCATTCCAGTCGATTTTTATGCTTTGAAAATTACTGTAGAGCGACCACAAATAAACCTTTTAATGACATATGCTGATCAAATCCTCTTTTGTATTAGTACCAAGCGAGTAGATCACACAAACACAAGGTTATTGACTCATCTCGAACGTAATCCCGGTGCAGACGACAACAATTTGAACTCTATCTTTTACGAGCATTTGACGCGATCTTTACAACACAGTCTTTGCGGCGATCTCGCATTAGGTCGCTGGGGCAACGTTAGTCAGGGAGATTGTTTTGTTCTCGCTTCTGACTACCTCAATTGTCTCATTCACATCACTGAAATGGCCAATGGTCTAGTCACATTTCAAGTTAGAGGCTTGGAATTCAGAGGTCGGTTTCTATAAGAAACATAAACCGATTAGAAGAGTTGCTTTTGTAAGCAAATAACTTTTTTTTAAAATGGATTTCAGGAACGTATTGTCAACAGCGTGAAGTTGAAGCCATTTGTGAAGGAGTCGAAGAAGACGATGGTAATTTACTTTCTCCACCTCTTAATAACGATACGTAATAAACAGGGTTGAGGAATTCAGCGAGAAAAATTAGTCAAAATAAAGAGGGATTTGGGATTCCATTCTGAAACTTTTGTTGATTTTGATTTTTTTAGCCCAGGTAATAAATAACAGGTATTTTTTAGGCTGCTGTTGCTGTGAACCGGGTCATTTTCCACACATATTATCAATCAACGCTGCCTTTAATCAAAGGTGGCTTGCTTGGGAAGTGGTGGCGACAAAATACGTTCTCGAAGGTTATAGTATAACGGACAACAGTGCTTCTTCTATGTTTCAAGTGTTCGATCTTAGAAAAGTTCTCATCACTTATTACGTCAAGGTGTGTCGCTTCGTACGTTTCTCACACACAAACCAAACGAGATTTTTTGTTCTTAAACAGTTTTTGGTGCTTTCGATTCTTTTGTTACTTTTTAGAGTATTGTTTATTATGCCGTACAGTCGCCGAAATTAGAGGAATGGTTATCTACGGACACCATCGTAGATGCCGTTCAATCAACTTTGGACAAAAACTATGCAGATGTCGATCCAGTATTCAATATGAACGTTGACGAAGACTATGATTTTAGAGCATCTGGTGTGTCACGTAATAGTTTCTGCAATGTTTACTATGACTGGATACGTTATTGTATTGGGAGACTAGAAAAGGTTTTTTTTATCTGAAATGTGGTTTTATTTATAAAAAGTCATGTGTCAATTGTGTTTTAGCCAATCGAATGTGGCCGTGATTCCGTCCTAGTGTCACTTTGCTTTGCTCTGAGTCTTCTTGGACGAAGGGCTCTGGGAGCTGCCGCTCACAACTCGTACTCGAGGTCTCTCGGCCTGCTCCTAGTTTTTTTTTTCAATCTTGAATTTTATTTTCATATATTGTTTTTTTTTTCTTTGTTCTTCAAAAACAACAGCGTGGATTTTTTCCTATATGGCTTACACGCTTTGTTTAAGGGAGACTTTCGCATCACTTCGATTCGTGACGAATGGGTGTTTGTTGACATGGAGTTACTTCGTCGTGTCGTTGCTCCCGGCGTTCGTATGGCTTTAAAATTACATCAGGATCATTTTACTTCTCCCGACGAATACGACGATCCGCAGATCTTGTATAACGCTATCAGTTTGCACGAAAAGAATCTAGTAATATCACATGAAGGCGATCCAGCGTGGCGTAATGCTGTTCTTTCTAACAAACAATCACTTCTTGCTCTAAGGTCGTTACGTTTTATATCTATAATGACAAGTTTCTTTGCATGGATCGTAACCAGCGTCACTTTTTCCTTATAATTAGGCATGTTGTTGACGATGGTTCGGACGAGTACAAGATAATTATGTTGAACAAGCGATATCTGAGCTTCCGAGTTATCAAAGTAAATCGTGAGTGCGTTCGTGGACTTTGGGCCGGTCAGCAGCAGGAACTCGTGTACCTTCGTAATCGAAATCCCGAAAGAGGGAGTATTCAGAACGCCAAACAAGCTCTTCGTAACCTAATTAATTCTTCTTGCGATCAACCGATCGGTTATCCGATCTATGTCTCGCCTTTGACTACTTCTTACGCAGACTCGAACGACCAACTGTGTGGAGTTGTTGGTGGTTCCGTTAGCTTCGGAGCGATCAAAAGTGCTGTTATACAGTTTTGGCGTCGGTGAGACTTTTTTTTTGGTCATTAATCTACAATTTCTGAATTGCGTTAAAAAAAGACTGGTGGAGAAATGAACCGAAGAACCGAAATTGAAGTGTTTTTTTGCTAGAACATACATTTTCTTTAGGACTATTTGTGCGCCTGCCTATGATGCCGATTTGAAGAATGTCTGTTCTCCTAACCCTAGGATGAGGCGCCGTTGCCGAGAGAGCTGTTCTAGTGGTGGATCCGTGCCTAGAGACGATGGCGTTTGCATCGGTCAAGACGGAGCATACTCGGCCATTCAATGCATGGCACCATCGGGTAAGATTATGGTGCTTGTTGGCAACTTACGTTGTTTTAAAGTATAATCGCCTCTTGAACTTCTATTATTCTGTTTTTCGGAAGAGCAAAATTTAGAGAAACTTGAATGCGTTAAGGGTAACTCATTCGTTTAATGATATTTTCATGGTGATATCTTTCAAAATAAGCTTTTGTTGCGAGTTTGTCAATAAAAAGTTTATTTTGAAAGATATCAAACGTGAAAATACCCCTAAGTGGTTGAGCTATATCCCTTCTAGTTTCTAAAACAGTTGTAGTTTCTTTTAATTTTGCTCGCATAAGTTAGCTGTTCATTTGTTGCACCCCAGATACTCAAAAGTTACCATCTTAAATATGATGGAATAACGTATTTATTTGTTAACAGTGAATAACCTTCAATCGAGTGGAAACAACATGAGTAACAGCCAATCGGGTGATAGCTCGCAGATGAGCGGTGGTGGAGGTAGCGTGAGTCGAGGAGGCAGCATGTCGGTCAATAGAGGTAGTCTCATGTCTACAGGAAGTTCTCTCGGAAAGCCAAGTACGTCTACGCTGGTGAACGTAACGACCGGACGTCTTAGCGAGACGACGAGCCTTCGAGACTTAGTACGAGATTGCGGACGAGAGTCGAGTGGTGGCGGAAGCACTCCGGCCATCACGATGACCAGTTTCTCAATTGGTACCGGTGGTGGTGCTGCTGGTGGTGGTGGTAATCGAAATGGTCACCATCGAAGCAGCAGCTCCAATGTTGGCTCTCGGAGACGAAATAAAGACAAAGAATCCTCTGTACCACAGAGAGTTAGAGTAAGTCAACACTTTTATAAGTTGTGGTACTTTAGCCATTTTTTTTTGTAAGATCGTCTTGTTCTTTTTTGTATAAAGATCGTCGATCCGAGTCAAGTTTACGATACGATCAATTTGGGTCGTCGTATCGACGTCCAATGGCCAAACGAATCAATGCAACAACGTGGCGGTAAGAATCATTGGCAAGATTGGGTTCCTGAAAGGGGAATGGAAGGGTTAGTAGTTCACCGTTGGGTTCCGTGTCATCGTGATCCGGGAAGACGTTCACACGTGGATCGAACTATAGTTCTGGTCAAAATTGAAGACAAATATGTACCAATTGCCGAGAGTGGGATTCAGGATCTGGGTGCAGAGGTCTGACGATTAGCCGGCGAGAGCGTCATTGTTCGCCCTCGCTTGTATCCAGTCTGTTCAAAACGTCGTCCTCAACAGCGTAGAGGCGCTGGAGGAGGAGGAGGATCAGGTATCTCCAGCTTTCGATCAAGGTCAACTAAGCGTAAGAGGTGATCCAATTAAGGTGGAATCATTTAGGTTTTATCGTGCGCAGAAAATAGCGAAAATTGTGATGAAAACGCTTTCTTGAAGCATCTCATCGATATTTTTGATGTCGTGTTGAGAAATTATAACGATTTCGGTCCTTACAGGATCTTCTTCTTTTATTGACTTTTTTCAACTATCTTTTGAGAGAAAGAACCGAAACGGAATGAGTTAAAAGCTGCTCAAAGTCGTAACTAGTCTTTTTTTTTGTTGTTGTTGTTGTTCGTTCTCCTTCGAAAGGAGGGACGGAAACTTGTTTTTCCTATTTGCCTTAACTTTCGTAGAACGGAGAGGTTCCTTCTTTTCTCCTTCTAAAATAAAAATATAAATTATGGATTGTGTATTAGAAATTAACAAAAATCTTCCCAATCAGACATTTTTCCCTTTTTATTTCATTCCAAACTTTGTTCCGAAAGTAGAGTCGAGGTTGAAAAACGTTTTTTTAGCAAACATGCGACCATTTTTTTAAACGAAAAAAATAATGATCTGTTTGACGAGAACTCGATCTTTCGTCACTCTGATCGCTTTTCTTCTTTGAAAAAAAAAAAACATTTTTTTAAAAAAAACACGAAGATTTTTTGTATTATTCTTTAGCTAATGAATTATTGGATACTTTAATTATTTTGGAGTTTTATTCAGAAGACTCTTGGAATGGTTTTCTGTGTAAATATTGTAATTTATATTGATAAAGGAGTTTTGAGTCGAGACAAAAAAAAACATTCGAAACGAATCGAATGATCACTCGATTCCTTACTTTAAAAAAAAAACACTTAAAATAATAATAAAAAAAATTAACTGAGAAATCTACTTTTATTATTAAACGAAGGTTGGGATTTTATACAAAAAACCGACCACACCTTAAGAATGAATTCCGAATCAATGAATCGTGGGACCGTGACAATACCTAGTTTAATTTTGTATCGCGCTAATTGCACAATGATGGGTTTTACTCTATGTAAAAGTATTCAAAGAACTTTTTGTTTTACACACAAATGAGACAGTTTTTTATTTTCAAATTGTATATTTTTTAATATATATACATACAACTTAAAAGATGAACTAATTTGAACAATGATTTTTATTCTTACGATTTTTTTTTTAAACATATCTTATCAAGTTATCAATATAATAGTGGGTGGGTTTTAGGATGCTGCACATTACACGTATTTTTCGACATTTCTTTCATAAATTTCTTCACACACAAGTTCGTTCGAAGCCTCGTAACTTTTAAGAAATCGATTAGTAGTATATCGAAACAACCGTACATACAAAGAACTCTTTTAAAATCAAAATTTGTCATTTTAAAATGAACTTTCACACTTTTTTTAAAAAAAAAACTCGATACCAATTTTATACAAAGCTAACTAATGTAATTTCTACATTTTATGGTTCATCTCAACACAACACACGATACGAAGATGTCGAGATATAATTTGTTCCACGCAAAGTCACAATAAAAAAAAAACTAAATTATGGCATACAACTATACATTTAGAAAAGAAAAAACAAAAACAAAAATTTGACTTTGGTGTAAACGTTTTCAATACAGACTAAAGGAACCTGTCGACTACTCAACATTTTTGAAATACGTTGTCCAAAAGCTCGAAACAATACAAACGTTAATTTCACATAACAGCGGATTGTTATAAAGTAAGGTAACTACAATTATGCGGTTCTTTTCAAATCAGAAAGACTGGTTGGAGGGTAGTTTTCCAATCCATAGCATATGTCATCTTGAGAACTCTAGCCTCAAACTAGTCTTTTTTTATTGGAAAATGCATATTTTAATAGTTTTGCTATTTTACAGGTAAAACAAAAATAGCCAAACAAAATAACTTTTTGCAATCAAAGTGACTGGTTAGAGGCTAGTAAGTTCTCCTAGAATTAAAAACTAGCAGAATAACCAGAGTTGTAGGTTAACTCCTCCAACCCTTAACCAATAAAGTATAAATCTTTCCGGTCTTTAGTATAACACTCTGCTGCTACGAGAAATTGTCACTTTTAGGGTTCTTGGCACACAAACCACTTTTTAGTGGTCGAGTTCATCTGCAAAATGTAGTTGGCTTGTGTACAAAAGTCCAGCGTTTTTCCTTAGCAATACAGCGTCAACCACGAACCAGCCACCTTGCGACAACATTTTGCAGTCGAACCCAACCACTCAAAAGTGATTCGTTTACCAAAGCCGTTAAATGTTCAAAGACTTCAGTGGCTCAAATACATAAAATATCACTTAAAACTTCAATCTTGAACCCTTTTAACAGAGTTGCCAAATAGAAATACCTTGTTAAAGAGTTTTCAATGAAATAAGGTATTTGGAATTTGAATTATTTGTATACCAGCAGCCCAAGAGGAATGTGACAGAGAGGCTATTAGTCTAAAAGCAGCATAAAAATGCATTTGTCATAATCCGATGGTGTTAGGCCGGCTCTAGATGTAACATTTAACTGCACATGTCACCGCTCAGATCAAAGACTTGTCCAAGTCATCCCTCCAACAAAACTGCACAGTTTTCCCCACTTAAAGCACAAGTTTACTTGTGGCGATAGGCATGTGCAGTTAGTATTGCGCAGTTAAACATTTACATCTAGGGCCGGCCTTAGTTTTTAAGGCCGGTCCTAGATTTTTTAAATGTTGGAATCCTGTTCAGAGGGTTCGTATTGTTGAAGCTCAAGTGATACATTAAATTTAGGAGCCGCGAGTTCCTTTTTTTTTTTTTGCACACAGATTTAATCAAATACAACAAAAAATCTACAAAATTGTAAAGAAAATGGTCCAACGTGGTCGATTTGAAAAATTAAGAAGAAACTAAACACGATTTTTTTATTTTCCTGAAAAGTAAAAAGGGAGCTGAAGAAAAACACACAAAAAAAATAATGAGAAAACCCAAACAAAAAAGGAATGAAAGGGAAGAGTAGAGAAAAAGAAAATACATCCACGAGACAAAATAATTATGCATTTTTGGTTCTTCTTCTAATATGGTCGCGTGTGCTATTAAAGGGATTTTATTTCAAATTTCACTATAATTTGAAGGGATGGTCAGCTGAGTTTTTTTCTTCTTTTTCTTCTGATAAATTTATTTCGCAGCAAAAATTACAGTTTTTATTTTCGAAAAGATAAAAACACAAACGTTTCTTCTTTAATTTTAATCAAAGAAGTTGTGTGCGTGCGCGCAAATACGTCGAAAAGGCGAAAGAAAAAAAAAACCTCTCGAAACTTTCAAAAACGACACCTTTCAAAAGTTCGTATAAATTTCGTTATTTTGTTTTATAACGATTTTTTTTACCTATAGTTTCTCTCTTACTTCGTTTAAATTAATTATACCCGCATTTGAGTGTTTGTGTGTGTGTTTTTTTTGTGCAAACGGAAGGAGGCGCAATATGAAAAATATACCACACGTCCAACACAAATTCTTCTAGTCGTTTACCGACGACGACGATGATGATGGCGAACAATTTGAGCATGAGGGGGAGTCGTCTCTTTTTTTTTGTCTCTCTCTCTCTCCTTTGTGTTTTTCGTTCCCTCTCTTCTTTTTTTTTTCGAAACTTCCGAGAGAGGTTAAGACCGAGGACGAACGTCTTACCTCTTACCAATTCTCATCGTCTTCCTCCTTTTTTTTTGTTAAAATACACTCGTAAGCAAAACGTAAAGAGAAACGGGGGAGAAAGAAAAAAAGCATTTTTTATGTTTATTAGAGTTTATTTACATTGCTTACACCATCGGTTGTCTTCGGCCTGAACTTGTTGAACACGCTTTCGATAAAATGACGTCTGAAAAAATATCACGAGAAGAAGAAAAAAAAAGTTTAAGTTTACGTTTTCTCTTTCTCGAGAGAACGAGAGAGATAATTTCTTTACTTGGCACTGAGTCCACCACCGGGAGGAAGGTTAGGGATGTCTTCATCAGCCAGAGTCTGCATCAATTGAGGAAAGTCGATCGTGTTGCCCTGATCTTTACTTTGATCGCAAACCTCTGAAACAAAACCACGCAATTAAGAGATGATTTCAAAGCGTAAAAGGCGCCGTTCCCGCAAACTCAATTCTGGTTTTTTATTTTCAGAGATAGAGAAAGTGAAATTTATTAGAAACTAGAAGGGTAGCTCAATCACTTAAGGAGCAATTTCAGGTTTATCTTTTTTTAAAAAATAAGCTATGTTTATGGTAATTTGAAAATGACGGATATTTTTTTATTTTTTTTTTGGGTCTTTAAAAAGTTTATTTTGAAAGATATCAACCATCATGAAAATTTTTTCTAGTTTCTAACACAATTTCAATTTTTTTTAAGTGTTTGCTCTTCTTGAAACTGTAGAATAATCAGAATTTTAAAATCAGCTGTTTTTCTAAAACATTTCAAGAAGAACTTGAAAGTATTTTAGAAACTAGAAGGGTTAATAATAATTAACCTTATCCATATTTAAAAATTTAAATTGCATTTAAATCTTAAAACATGTTTTACAGAATCCTGTGAAGCCTTTTAAAAATGAGCTTTATATGTCTCAGTTTTTAAACTTAATTTTTTTTTTCTAAAAAAACTTTTATTTTGAAAGATATCGTCATTAAAAGTAGTTTCACTTCATTTCATTACTCTTTTAGTTTCCAAAATAAACCTTGAATTTCTTCTTTAAAAACATGATTTCTATTGAGTTTGAGAGAACTCTCGAAGCCGAAACACTTGTTTCGACGTAAGTTTCCTCATCCGAATTGTTTTCTAAGTTGGTTCCTAAATTGTTCCTCCGTTTCAGTCGCCTGAGAAGTTATACCTTTAACCTTCTTTTCAAGCAACATTTCCAGTTCTTTCTCTTTACTTATGGCATCTTGCGAAACCTTAGGCGAACCTGGAAATGTGACTAGCACAACGCTCATGTTGTCTCGACTCCCCTTTTTTTAAAGAAAACATTTCCAGTTAGTTCGTTACGAACGAAATATAATATTACTTTATATAATATTACTAAGTCGAACCTTATACAGACAGGTATCGACTACGAGGTTACAAATACTCTCGAGACTATCGGTGAGTTCGAGTCTATGTCGAATAAAATCGCAAAGCTCATCGTTAGACATGACGTCCCAGACGCCATCGCAAGCGAGCACGAGAAACTCGTCGTGTTCGTGATCTCGTTCGACAACAAAGATCTCCGGTTCGGGCGAAACGAGTTGTTCGCAAGGTCCCTTCCCCTCGACCTGTTTATACTCGTAATCACCCAATGCTCGAGAAACAGCTAAAGATCCATTGACACGTTGTATCATGACGCTTCCACCGGCATTTTGAATTCTTTCCTTCTCGGAAGGATTCATCGGTTTGTGATCTTGCGTCGAGAATGCGATTCGACGTTCTCTCGACATAACACCTCTCGAATCGCCGCAGTTTGCTAAGAAAATATGATGTGGAGAAACGAGTGCGCAAACAGCTGTCGAACCACTCTTATCTTCTCCGCTTAACATTTCAGGCATTCCTCTCATTTTCTCATCTAACCTAAGGAAACCGTCTCTGATTCCTCTTTTGACATTATCGACAGCAGATTGCTCATCCATCGCAGCTTCGCACTTTGTAGCGCTATTACGAAAGTCTTCGCTTTGAGTAATCGAATCGAGAAGATGTTCAGCGCAATGTGCCGAAACTCGAGCACCAGCATGACCATCAAAGACAGCAAAAAATGACCAATCTTTGAGACCTTGTGGTAGTCCTAGTTTAGCGCAATGGGCGTCTTCCATCTCAATTCGCCATCCTTGCATACTACTCAGGGCATACGAAAGACCGTTACCCAAACCCTGTTCATTGTACTTGTCAGTCTTTGGTTTATCCAAAAATGCGCCCATTTTTTTTTTAAAAAAAATAACGATTCCTTGAATAGAAAAAAAAAAACGAAAACTGTTCGTTATTCAAAAGGGGGAGGGGGTTAGGACCTTTTAGAACCAAAAAAGGGGAGGAAATATGCTCTTAAATTTGCGTGCTTTTTTTTACTTATGTAAATTAGCGTAATTAACGATGTACGCTATCACCGTAAGCGTAGTGACCCGGTGAACGCCAATCGGCGAACACACAAACGATAACGAACACGAATTTAAGCATTTTCTGCATAGTTTAAACGGGAGAAGAAGAAAAAAACACACACAGAGAAGTTCAGTTCTCCCTTCGTTTCTTTAAAAAAAAATCCCCCTCAAAACACCTTTATACAGTTATACGATGAACATTCACGAGCACAACCCTTACTCCCCTCTTTTAAACCCTCGTCACAGGTCGTTTCAATCAGGGTTTTAACAAGGATAACGACAATCGGAACAACGAGAAAAACGATTGAAACACAACGACGATGACATGATGGCGGACTGTCATTGCTAAAAATAGATACATTTACTGATTATGTCATCAACAGCCAATCAGTAATAAACAATTTTGATTATATTAAGAGAAGATGACGTCATTGTTTTGAGTTTATATTAGGTGTATGAACATGGCGTTTTTTCTTACTTGATTTATATTGTATATAATTGCCATATTAGGAAACTTTTTCTTTTTAACATTCTAGAGTTCTGTGGCTTCGAAACGTAACTGGAGTTGTATTGATCATGCCTTTCTTTAGTTTAGTTCTTCTATTGAAATGTTTAATAATGATTGTTGTAGCGCTTTAGCTTATAGATTTTATACCAAATACAGAAAAAGTATTTCTTTTAATAAACGTTCACAGTAGTATCTGTAGTTGATGTAGATTTAGTTCCGCATAAGGTGTACTAATATGGCGTGTTTGTCTTTGAACCGTTTATTCGTGACGCCATGTTAGGTCATTCGTAATGGTTTATTCTTTAAGCTTTTGTTGCTCGGCGATGTGCTTCAAAACGTTATTAATGGTTGTTTGTCATAATAAGACACTGGTGTCTTAAAGAGGCCAATCGTTAAGATGAAGCTTCTATAGGAATAAATATTGTATATGTGAAAACATTTTATATTTACTATGAGATACTTTTTATACGTAAAAGTTTACAACGTAAAATCATTTTTCATGACCACTAATATAAATAATGAATATAAATTTAAAGTGTGATGAATGTCTGTAATGCGTTAACAGTGACATCTAGTGGCAAAGTATTTTAAACCATGCTCATGCCTATGAACTTTGCTATGAAGACATAATCTCCTGGCCATGTGTTTGATGAGCACATGGCCATTAAAATAAACATAAGCAATTGAATTGCTACCCTTCTAGTTTCTAAAACAAATTCAAGTTTCTCTTCATTTTGCACATGAAAGACAGAATAATCAGAGTTCTGGAGACTTTAAAACCACCTTTTAACATAATAAAAATAATTAATTAATAAAAGAATGCGATTAAGAATGCCTGAAATTAAAACAATATATAAATTATTTTAAAGAATATTTATATTTATTTTGGCTTTCAGAAATTGTTTTAATTATTTCTTATATTATACTCTTTTTTGCATTCGGGTTTTTGTAAAAATGTTTTAAAATTTTATCATGTCCATTAATATATTATACAAAATAAAATATTTCAGTATACATTTAAAAAATAATAATATTAATTGGCAAATATGTTGACTGTTTGTCTTGGCTTCAATTGAGGTCTTCTTTTTATTATGAACGGGTCATCCTTTTTGACTCCTGGTGATGCATTCCAGTCATGAACTGATGATGGGTCCTTTCTTTTATTCTGTTGTTTAAGAAGCCGATCGTTAGCCTTCTCAAGGTGACCACTGACCACTGTCCAGTAACGTACAGGAAACGATTCTTTTTTGAGTTCTTCTAAATCACTGAAAATATCATCATGAAAATATGACTCAAAATCAGTTGGTTCGAAATGGTCATCATCGTCATCATTAATAGGTGGAGGCCGCGATACAAATTTATTAGAAATGGTAGGTTTTATGGGTCCAGAGGATGACCAGTAGACGAGGTCTCTTCTTTTCCTCCTTCTTTTTCGTTTTCCAGTGCCGAGAAAAAGTGGAACTGCTGCTGCGGCCACCGGAAGTGCCATTAAAGAGAATGCGGCCACAGCTGGAAAGAACAATGATGGACGTTGAACTGGACGATTCACTGAGGACAAAATTGTTGGCGATGACAACAGAGGAAGAGATGGTGGCTTTGGTGGTCGGACACTGGTCATCTTCGTTGTTCTACGTTTTATTCTGACCGTGGTTTGTCGTGTTGGACGTCTTCGTGTGGTGGCCACTGTTGGCGTTTCGGTCATTCTGTCCAGATAGGGCCTACTGGTCAGTAGAGCAACCTGAAACACATTGGACGGAGGTTTCTTTTTATTGTAAGACGATGTGGGTGGAAAAGCAGTGGTCAGTAATTGAGGTGTGTCTTTTCCTCCGTTTAGAATCATTGCAATGTTTTGGTCATCCTCGGGGTCGATCGGAATCGCCTCACCGGCAAAACCACCGTCATTAAAGAAGTCGTCACTGGTCAGTGGTCTTGTTCCTTGACCACAGGTCTTGCCTTTGCATACAACTTTTGCAAAACCTGGCACGAACTGGACTTTAGTGGACACTGGCGATTTATTGCTGTTTAGAGTTGGTTTGTATTCTTTTTCAGGTATGAAAGTAAGAGGACGGGAAGTGATAATAAAGGATTGTGGAACGACATAATTTTCAGGAGACGGTCTCTCGATGGACGAAGAGGAGGCGTAACTGGAAGGAGCTCGATATAAGGACTGCGGTGATGGGTTATCATAATGGTGGCCTGCGGTATCTTTGTTTCCAATTCGAATGGACACAGCTTGACTTTGAATTTCGATATTGACCACTGTCCAGATGATGAAAGTAGTTAGGAAGAGTCTCCTGTTGTACATCATTGCAATTAAATAGTTTTTTTTTTAATTGGCTTTCTTAGCCAATGTTTGTTGAGTTGCAACTGTCAGCCTGAACAGTGAATGAAATTTAAAAAAAGTAGAAAAAAGTTTGTTTGAAACAAAAGTTCACGAATTCAAAATAAACATTTTATAAAAGTTTGAAACGTTTACTATATTAAATTTTAGACTTTTTTTGAACTTTTATAAAATGTTTATTTTTAAAGATTAAACTTGTTAGAATAAACTTCAAAATGTTTTATGAACAGCGAATTTATGAACTCTCGTTATTTTTTGTTTCTGAAGCAATATTAATTCGAAATTAAAATTGTGTTAGAGACTAGAACCGGTAAATGAATTTCTTAATGGTATTTTCTAAATTGATATCTTTAAATATAAACTTTTTATAAACAAAAATTTAAAAAATATCGTCTTGCATAAAGTTAGGCCATTTTCAAACTGACTTATATATAAAAAGCTAGTTTTTAAAAAAAAAAAAAAAAAAAGAGATGTCAACATGAAAATACTTTTAAGTGATTGAATTACTCTTCTAGTTCTGAAACACTTTCAATTGTATCTTAATATTACTATTCTGAAGGACAAGAATAAACCAGAGTTGGAAGTGTCAATTTAAAAACTTTAAAACACTTTAAAAACAGCTTAAAGTTGTTCATAAAATATGAAATACTTCAAAGTTGTAAACTTACAAAAAAATAATTGCGGAATTTTCTTTTCTGCATTAAAAATAACCCCAAAAAATAATAATAAATGTACTTGTCACTTACTGTTATTTTTGTTTTTCGTGGTGTTTCCTATGGTTTCTCATAAGAAAAAAAAAATACCACCTAAATCTACGAAAGGACAAAAAGCAAATGAACAAACATCAACTTCGTCTTCGATATAATTATAAAAAGGTGCGTGTTTGTATATTTTTTTTCGAGAGAAAAAAATTGAATCCGATGAAGATGAGATTTAATTTTGATATGTGTCTATGTAGGCTATCATTTGATGATGATGATGATTTTTTAAAAAAAAAATGTGGCTTCTTTTTCAGCTTTTTCTTCTTCTTCTTCTGCCACTCACTTCACTTCCTTCCTTCTGTGTCATAAAACAACAATGTTCAGTGTGTTGGAACCAGGGTAACGGATGCAACCCTCAGTGTTATTTTGGGTATATATATTTTTTTTTACAATGTGTTCCAAAAAAAAAAAGTATACATTGGTTGTTAATAACTGTCATATTTATTTTTCTGAAATTTAATTTAATAATTTTATAATTAAGAGTAGAGAGGTGATACGAATTCTAAAATTTTCTCGAATCCTAAAAGGTTCTCGCATCCCTCGAATCCTTCATCTAAGAATCCTATATTATTTATTAAGAAAATACAAAAATAAATGAAATAATATTAAATATTAAATTATTAACAATTAAGAAACTAAAAAGTGTTTTTTTAAAAAGAAACTAGAAAGGGTATTTCCATCACATAAGGGTTGATATATTTAAAAATAAAAATTTTATAGACAAGAAATTGAAACAAATATCGTTTACTTAAAGTTAGACCATTTTCAAACTACCATAAAAAGTTTATTTTGAAAATTATCAAATATAAAATTATTCTTAAGTGATTGAGTTACCTTTCTAGTTTCTTAAACACTTTCTCAAGTTTTTCTTCATTTTGCACGTCATAATCAAGATTTTGAGTAATGTTTACACTTTAAAACCACCTTAAAGTATAAAACATGTAATTCTTTTACATGTATATCTAATCTTTATTGTAACATTTACTTTTAATATTATTAAATTAAATTTCAGAAAAATAAACTATGGTAGTTATTAACCACCAAAGTGTGTATATAATTTTTTATGAGGTCACTCTGTATAAATTTCTTATAGCTCTCATTTCAAGGTATATCTGGAGTAATAATTATATGATGATGATGATGATGAAAAATCAGGGTTTTAATATAAAGTGGGTGTGTCACAAACACACACCAACATTTCCCCTGAACTCCTGAACTTCATTTTTATCAAGACACACAAACACGTGTAGTTGAACAGCAATATACCTAAAACCTAGATTAACACTCTACTATTACAACAATAACAACAACAATAATAATAATATTTAATATTAATAATAATAACAAAACGATATTGGATGCTTGGAACTTCCTTTGACACACTTTTGACAGTTCCACACGATAACATCTTTTCAACAAACAACAAAATATATATTTTTTTTGCATGGTTTTTATGGGTCCATGGTTATGAAAAAAAAGTTTCTATTATATGTTATAACATAATGATGATCCATGGGGATATGAACATCTAGTTCATATGATAAGGGGAAAGATATGCCATTTTTTTTTTCATTTTGAAGTATTTGGCTGGAAAATGCCAATTGTGAAGAGTTTTTTTTTCTTTCATTTTAATTGGTCTTCTTTTTATAAGCTGAAAAGTTGAGAGTCACTTATGAAAAAAAAAATGAGATTCTGAAAACATCTTCAAAGATGTTCTCAGAAATTCACTTAATTCAGGTAGAAGTCTTGAAACCGAGAGCTGTAACTAGGGCAAGGCGAGTGAGGTACCTTGCCTCGAGTGCAAAGCTTAGGGCACAAAAATACTGGCGCAAAATAACTAGAATGGTAATACTGAGAGGGCGACAGTTCCATTATTACCTAAGGCTCAAAGCTCAGGGGCGCAAAATGACTAGAATGTTTAATTATACTAAAGGTTCACGAAAATAACTAGAATGATAATACTAAATTAACTCAAAAGTAGCTAGTTACGGCACTGATGGATGCAAAGTGTCATAATTTTGTATTTGGACCACTTTAGTTCCAAATTCAAGACGACAATTTGGCACATATGGTCGTATTTTTTAATGATTGCTTAGTTAAAGCTAGTGCTGAACTCATCAACTTTTGCATGAAACTTCCAATCTTAAGTTCATAAGGTTAGCATTATTTTTAACTATGAACTTCAACTTGTACCCTTTCAATAGGGTTCAAAATATGGAAAGAAGAAACACGGTTTTATTGAATTGAATACTTTTCTATTATTTATGTTGGATTCCTGTTTAGAGGATTCAAGTTGAGATTCAAGTACCAAGTGTCATTGTTGAATTTAAACTTGATCTGATTGTGTTTTGTTTTTTAGGTGCAAAATGAAGAGAAGCTTGAAGATGTTTAGAAACTAGAAGGGTAGCTCAATCACTTAATTTGTATTTTAATGTTGATATCTTTTGAAAATAAGCTTTTTATGTGGATATCAAAACGATCCAAATTTTAACCCGACGATATTTTTTTTAAAAAAAATTTGTCTATAAAACGTTTATTTTAAAAAATATCAAAATGAAAATACTCATAAAAATGATCGAGCTACCATTCTAGTTTCTAAAATACTTTCTAGTTTATCTTAATCTTACTCCTGAAATGCAATAATCAAGAGTTCAAAAGTCAGCTGTTCCACAAACCATCTAACGTTATAGAGCTATATTAAATAAAAGTTTAGCTGCCATTTTTTTAGCTGTAAATTTACTTGAACAGATAATCAAAATCTAGAAATTGTGCCACATTTACTTTTTAATTGAGGAATTTTTTCTTCCTCGTTCACCTTATTTGCTTGACTGATTTTTATTTTTCAATTTCTTTGATGTGTCATGGTCAACAAAATGTATTCTCTTGGTCATCCTTATTATTATATTTATTATATATTAGATGTAGTGGGTGGTTTGTAGGTCACTATTAAAAAAAATAGTTATTGAAATTTATTGGAAAATGTGTGTAAAAGTTCAGAGTTCTTTTGAAAATAATGGGTTAGATTTTTCTATTAAAAAAAAAACTAAATGCAATCACAAAAAATTTAAAAGTGTCTTAAGGACCAAATTCAAGAAAGAAATGTAGTACTTGAACTTCAACTTGAAACCTCTGAAAATGGTTTTAACATAGAAAACCCCTTTTTAATTTCAAACTTTTAATGTGGCGTCTGAATAAGTGACAAATTGAATCGTTTTTATTCAATTTTGCAATTTGTTTCAATTGGCGCTTATTCAGTTTGGCGTTTGTCTAATTTAGCGCTTAATCAGTTTGGCGATTGTTCAGTTGGCAATTTGGAGAATTTGGCGCTCATTCAGTTTTACATTTATTCAGTTTGTGGTTTGTTCAGTATTTCGCGCGTAATCAACTTGGCGTTTGTTCCGGAACATTTGGCGCTTAATATAATTATTCATTGCCAACATTATTGAATAAGATTTTTTTATGTTGAAACCCTGCTGAGAGGGTTCAAGCTGTTAAAAGTTTTTTTTTCCTTGAATCTTGACATAAGATAATGTTATGGAGGTGACTTGTTTCATAATCTTTAATATAATAATCATAGTAATTTAATAACCATAAGCAGTGTTTAAACTTAAAAAGAAAAGCATTTCTCATTGCTTTTATTGCTTATGTTGAAGAATTTAGCAAATTACATTATTCCAACAATGTAATTTTACATAAACACTTTTGAATAATTCGAGACAATGGTTATTTTCAGATGTCATGCATAATTATTTTCAAAAAAATGTATTATTAACATGTTACAAATTACAATAATGTTAGGATGCGGAAGGAAGAAAAATAAATTTTCTGATTTAAAGCGTAAAACGCCCCTCGAACTCTGGTTATTTTGTCTTTCAGGAGCAAAATTAACCGAAACTTGAAAGTGATTTAGAAACTGGAAGGGTAACTGAATCAATTTTGGATATTTTCTAAAAATAATTTGAAAATGACAAAACTTTAGGAAGACGAAAGACATCAAACATGAAAATACTACTAAGTGACCTTTCTAGTTTTTAATACACTTTTAATTTCTCCTTAAGGTGGATTTAAAGTAAAAACGACCCTTGAAATCTGGTTATTTTGTCTTTTAGAAGCAAAATTAACAGGAACTTGAAAGTGTTTTAGAAACTGATATTTGAACGGATATTTTCATTTTTGATATTTTTTTAAAAAATAGGCTTTTTATGTCAGTTTGAAAATAACGAAACTTTCAGTAGACAATATTTTTTTTTTATTTTTTTGTCTGAACAAAAGTTTATTTTGAAAGATAAAAACATGACAATGCTATTAAATAATCCAGTTACCTTTCTAGTTTCTAAAGCACATTTCAATTTTGCTTCTCAGATAATTATTTTCTTTGAAAAAATACACCATCTATAGAAAAATGAAAAATAATTCAATTTAACTTAATATCACTTTATTTAATAAAAAAATCTTTCAACAATGAAATAAATAATAAATTAAATTAGTGTTTTGCAATTTTTTGAATATTTTTTAAAGTTGGATGTAATGTTTTCAAATGTCGAAAAATATGAAAAGGAGTTGGAATTCCTAGTCGTAACTTTTCGTACAACTTTTTCATTTCTTGTATCGCACTTTCAACATTAATCATTTCTTGCTTGTAATCTTTATTTTCAGTTATTTGTTCAACCGTATTTGCATTGTCTGTACTCGGATCAGAAATGTCGTTTTTACGTCCAGTCCATTCGTTGTTGTTGATGTCCGCAGTCCAGTTCCTCGATACGTTTGAATTGGACACCGAAATACCATTTGATTCCAACTCATCTATGGTTTTATTTTCATATTCTGTATACTTCATTAAATCTGTCAGATTTCCGTTTATGTTAATAATGGTTTGGTTTTTGTTTCCAGTGTCGGTGTTCTGTGACGTGCCCAACAACCAGTCGACAAGAAGTAACGGTGGCCCTTTGGAGCCGTTCTTCGATGGAATTTCTTTGTTGTTTTTCTCGATAAAAGATGACGGAAGTCTTGGAATGGAAGTTGAAGTAATAATCTCAGACTGGTTGGAGTTAAGCTCGAAGGATAATTTTTCCGATTCCGTTTTGTCAGTCGAGTAATTCTCATGAGTTGAGGACGAGTCGTTCCAAGATGTGTGAACCCAAGTGAGTATGTTGGCAGGTGGTGACGGAGGTCTCTGTTGGCTCGGAGGTTTTTTCGGCCAGAAAGCTGGCCACTGTAGTGGTCGCCATCCACTTGTCGAGCCTCGTTCTTCTTCTTTATTCCGTACAGTGGATGAAGCTTCAGTTTTGGCTATTTGTTGGTTCGGCGCTAACGAAGTGGCCATGGCGATCAGAGGATGTTCTCCACTTGTTCGAACCTCTGATGTCGTAACAGTTGGTCGATTGATTGCTTCTTTGGAATTTGCAAACTCGGAAGTTACGGTATCTTGCGAGTGGTCATCAGTAGTATCTGTTTGACCAGGATTGATTGTTGAGTGGAATTCCGGTGGATGATTAAAGTACGACGGGAATGTGTAAGCGGATTTGTTTGGACTTTCAGTAGAGACGATGAAATTCGTCGAAAAAGATGGATTTTCAAGGATGGTCTTTTCCGATAATTGTTTTTCTGCTTTATCTTTGAAGTTTTGCGACTGACCTCCATTTAATATTCCTCCAAGGATCTGAACCAACATGTTTTTAGCACCGCCACCGAGTTTATCCATAATGGCAGTGGTCAAACTCTCTCTATGAGTTGCTGGCGTTGTTTCGGTCGTTTCTTGCAACACGGTGCGTTCGTCGTCGGCTTCGATTGTGGTCGTTTCGAAGGTAGTCTCAATATCGGTCGAAGTGATTTCATCAGGTGTCGTTATTGTGTTAAAGGCAGTTGGTATCATAGACGGTGTTGTGTTGACGTATGCCATTGGTGGCGGAGGCGATGCTGATGGCGAAAAAAAGCTGCTTGTCTCTGCAAAAGTATAGGAAGTAGGTTCTGCATCGCCACCATCACCTTCCGTCGTAAAAAGTTCGTTATTTAACTGCGTTTTATCAACGTTGTAATTGAGTGTTGACTCTGGCAAGACTCTTGTTCCATCTTCGTTATAAGTGACCTTGTCGGACAATTTATCTGTATTCTGTAAAATATAAATGCATTTTTTTAGTCATGAAAGACCGAACATAAAACAGTAACAAATACATAACCTGATCGAAAGTGGGGTCATTGTCCGGTTTAGTGATGGCCCAACTTCCACTGAACTCTTCGGTGTTATGTGGAGAGTTAAATTGTTGAAACGGTGGCACATGCTGAACGCGGGTCTCGGTGAACTTGACCACAGGTGGACGGTAGTAATCATGTTGAGGTTGAGAGTTGTGCGCGTGATTGTTTGGTCTTTGCAGTTTGTCGAAGTGTCTTCCAGCATTATCCTGGTTGCCAAAACAAGGTCGCAGTTTGGAGATGAGGATGTAGGGTTTCCGAGGCATGGACATCGTTTTGCCTCGGTCGTATGTCTGTGGCGCACGGTATAGACTCGTAAAGAAAGGATACGGATTTGAAGGAGGATGAGGATGAGGAGGTGGAGGTGGAGGCATCAGTGGCAGGTACTTTGAGTTGACGTAAGGAGTGACACCACCTCGGATCACCCACATGAGATTGAAAACCACAAATCCTTGAATCACTCGATGATTATGGATGTCCAGCATTCTTTAGTGTTATGTTTTAGTTTAACAATTTAGTATACATGTTGTCCAGTGGTCACTTTTAGTATAGAATGATGATGATGATGTTGACTGTGACTTAAAAAGTTTCGTTGTTGTTTTACCGTCTTCTCTTGAGCTGCTTGTCAAACAGTTTGTCATATTTTAGTTAATGTTGTTCATTGTCATAGCGGAACGGTCAAGAATGAAAAGTATCTTGACACAACAGTGAATAACGTGAATAATAATATATCTTTGCAAATCCAATGAAAATTCACACATACACACTTATATATGCATAATGTACATAATATTATGTAGCTTATAGGTCATTTCATTGTTAGATTAGACTGAAATAAGCTGACAATTTGTCTTAGTGTTTTTTTTTCTTCTTCTTTCTTCTTCCGGTGTCATCATCATCATCTTTTTTTTGTGCAGTCAGTGACAAGGACTGACATAAGTAGCTATTATAAAGGTGAACTGCAACACACACGTTTGGAGTCAGCACAGCATAGCGCAACACAACACACACACTTTTCAGTTACTGCAACACACACACGTGCCTTAGAGTTGCTACAACACACATGCACACACTTGGACTAACTGCAACACACACACTTTTGAGTTACTGCAAACACACAGACATACACACTTGGAGTTACTGCACCACGCAAACACGTATCTTGGAGTTACTGCAACACACACACACACACGCGTGTTGTGGAGTTGCTACAACACACAAGCACACACTTGGACTAACTGCAACACACAGACATACACACTTGCAATTAATACAACACACACATTTGAGGTCACTGCAACAAACAACGCATACAAAAACACATCTACATTGTAGCATACACGCTCGTACACTTTAGATATCAACAAATCACCACTTTAGTGCAGTAACAAACTTCTGTTTATTGCAACACTTTGCTACACAAAAAAGACACACTGACAAATGCACACTTACACACACACTATATGTCACAATAACACTGCAACAAAAACACACACATAATATGTGTACACGTGGGCACACAACACAGTAACGAGACATGCAGAATGTATGTGGCAGTCGGTTCCGCTTTTGTTATGTCATGTAGAAATTCATCATCTTAAGTTCTTGACTCTTTTTGATTGTTGTTTTTGTTGTTGTTGCTGCCGCGTTCATCACAAGAATTTATGCTCCACTTCTGTGAATGTGTGGGTGGAGAGGGATGAACCACTCATTCAAGAGCCATCTTTATGTTCTTTAAGAAACACACAACACAACACAGACGCACAATATTCAATGGTGCAATGATAACATTTTTTTTTATTCATTTTTATTCTGTACAATAAGAGAGTTGAAGTAATTTCAAGGGTTACATTGGATGACATAATACAATAGAATACAAAGTAGAATTTCTCAGAAAGAAGAGGAGGAGGAGGAGGAGGAAGAGAAGGAAAAATAAAAGATAACAACAATATGTCACTGCAATAATTATAACAAATGTTACACAAGAGTCTTAACATTTATTTCCGACACTTGATAATTACAATTGTCATTTTTCTTTATGGCTCTTTTAATGCTTTAGTTGTTAAAATAAGCGTAAAATAATAAATATATATATACATGGTGGGCATTTATATATATTAATAATAAGTATAAAAATATAAAAACAAATATTAAATTTATATATCGAATTTATTATTATTTTAATTATGTTGGTTGTAAAACCTTTCAATTTTGGCGGCAATTTTTTTAAAGCACCTAGTTTAATAAAATAAACACTAGATGGCGCCACAATTGTCAATTATTTTTAGGAAAAAATAATTTTGTTGTTGCCATGAATGGAGGGCATCAACGACATCATTATTGCTTTTGTTACGAAGCAAGGGTTTTTGATGACATGATACGCGAGATTCAATGATGTGAATGGAAGTAATATTGCGTCTCATTAGCAAATTGTGCGACTAGATATCCACGCCATATTAGGTCACCCATTTTATTTAATTTTATGACGTAATGTACATCAAACGAACAACCCGGGATGCATCCGGGTATTTTTTATCTTATTTTTATATGAAAGGAGCGATTGATTGGTCGTAAATGTGATCCGCTTGCACGGATTGTGCTTTAATTCTTATAGGATCTTATGTAATTATCGGAATCGCTAAGCGATCGTATATTCGATCGTAAAGAGCGCTTTTTTTCCGTTTGTGCCGCCATGTTGTTGCATAATTGTTGCCGGCTTGTCAATGTGCTCTTGTTTTCCGCGTTGTTTTTGTTGTAAAAAAGTTTAGTTAATTAGTTTTACATTCAATGATAGAAAGAAAAGTATCCTTAAATTAATAAATATGTAAGTATAAATGGTGTTTATTGGATTTTGAGGTGTTTTTACTTTAGTTTTCGTGTTGATTACTGAGTTTTATGACCGATGCGATCAGATGTTTAACATCCCGCGAAAAATGGTTATTTTGTCCCGGGGGGGGGGGGGGGGGGGAAAGGCAGTGATGATGGGGTCATTTTAATTAATATAAAAAAATGGCGGCGCAATTTTGTTCTTCGAAGTTCGATCGACAGTCTGTCATGTGTTTTTTTAATCGTTTGTTGGTTATTGTTTGGATTAGGAGCCGCTAGCCTCGATCCACAAGCTATTATTATTCAGGTACAACGGATTGCAAATTCGTTGCAACGAACTAATTTGGTTGCAGCCGACTACTTAATTCGTTGCAACCCATTAGTAATTCGTTATAACGGATTTAGGAATCCGTTGCAACGGATCAGGCCTACGTAATTCGTTTCAACAAATTAGAATTGACAAAAAATAAAAACAAATGTCCGTTTCAGGGCTCCGTAGAACTTCAGTTGCTAACATGATTACTGAACGTACGAGATTCACCAATAATGTCGTCCTCTTTAAATATGTTTATTTTTCATATTTAAAGTTGTCTAATATTAAGTTTTCAAAGTGCAATGTGCACCTTAAATATATGCTGATCGAGTGATAGAATGACAAAAAGTTGGTAAGTCCGGTTCTATTTTTAAAAAAATATTTCAAAATCGCGAATTTCCAACTCTTATGTTAAACTCCATTGAGTACACTCAAATAAGAAGAAAAAAAAAAACATCCATTAAAATGCTCATAAAAATACATAAAAAATAATTTTAGAAAAAACCACAAGTAAATCACAGTGAAGCCAACACATCGGTGCACGTGCGGAATTTTTTTCTGGTTTTTTAAAAATTATTTTTAGGTATTTTTATTAGCATTTTAATGGATGTTTTTTTGCTTACGAGCTCCGTACTCAATGGAGTTTAACATAAGAGTTAGAAATTCGCGATTTTGAAATAATTTTTAAAAATAGAACCGCACTTACCAATTTTTTGTCATTCAATCACTTGATAAGCATATATTTAAGGTGCACATTGCACTTTGAACCATCAAAATTGGACAACTTTAAATATGAAAAATAAACATATTGCCGCTGCGACTGTGTGTAATTTTAAAATTAACGTTTTTTCTTTAACATCGGGTCTATGGGCTCAATAGAAAAACGATGCTAGCGCTCTTTGCTGCGGAGATTTTTCAATGTAATTTTGCGATGTGTAGCAACCTCTTAATAGGGAAGAAATAAAACCCTTTTCAGATTTATTTGGTCATTTTCAACCGTCAAGTTAATTTTCTTTACATGGGGGAACAGCAGACTGTACTAAACTGAGAGCACTTATAGAATACATTTAGCTATTTATGAAACCCATTAATCAATTGTCACGATTCTTCTATAGCTGAATTAATTTACAAAACACAATTGAACTTGAATAATTATTTCTGCAAGCAGCTCAGAAGAGGGCCTGTGGCAGAGAGACCAATTTTGTATTGTAAACGGTGAGAATTCTTAAACGCATTCTACTCACAGGCAGTTAGAAATAGGTGAAAACTTCAGTTGTCTCCGCCCTTGTTATGACGACTGGCAACTTCTAATTGGTTGGTTATGTAGTCTGACGTCACATGCTCTCCGCCCTTTTCAACGTCAAACTACTTATCCAGCCAATTAGAAGTTGCCAGTCGTCATAAGAAGGGCGGAGCCAACTGCAGTTTTCACCTATTTCTAACTGCCTGTATTCTACTCCCCTTGATTAACTACGTTATTGAATCGGTTAAAATACGTCACTTCCTGTGTGTTCAAACAAATTTAGCTTACAAACAAACATGGCGGCGGATAGTGAGATAATGAGGAATGAAAATTTCACAAAATGCACAAAACTGTTTAACAGGAAGTGAAACCCGAACAGGAAGTGACACAAAATCATTTTAATCGTAGGTAAAAGTGTTTTAAAAGTGAAAACACTCATTCTAGCTTGTCTACAGTTAACTATAACCGTGGTTAATTTAACTGCAATTAATTTTTGTAGTGTAAAACTAAGTTTTGTTGTTTTTTGTGTAAAATGTTATTAAAATGTTTGAAAATCAATTGTTTTTATTAGTGTTGGATCGAATCCTCAATTTTCTCGAATCCGAATCTTAAAAGGTTCTCGAATCTTTCGAATCCTTCTTATGAGAATCCTATATTATTCATTAAGAAGATACAAATAAATAAAATAATATTAAATATTAAATTATTAATAATTAAAAAACCACAGTGTGGCAATCAGGGTGAGGGCCACAATGTGATCCATTGGTGATCCGGGTCCGACCACCGAAATTGCAAACAGTCGCCGGTTATTTTTGTTATTCAACGGTTTTATTGGACGTCAATGGAGTTTTTAACCGGTTTTTTTAAGGTTTGGATTTTCGAAAGATTCGAAAAGACGAAAAAAGCGCTAAGATTCGAGGTGTCGAATCTCGAATATTTTTTTTTTTAAGATTCGCGGGATTCGAGTATTCGAATGGCGTATTCCTAGTTTTTATCATAAAACACATGTTAACAATATGTTGTCGTTTTGAACAGGATTTTTCAAAACCTAAAGGTTTTTTTTTTAAAAGAATGGAATTGAGATTGCATTAAATAAATTAGTAATTTTTCCTCATTTTCTCTTTTTAGAAGGAAGTGTCTGAATTTATGATTTCTGTTCATTTTTTGGACAAAACACTCCTCTCTCTCTCTCTTTCTTTTCTCTCTCTCTCTCTCTCTCTCTCTCTCTCTCTCTCTCTCTCTCTCCATCCATCCATAATTTAAGATTCTTTTAGGAATTTTCCCCTTAATTTCAACTCCCCTACAATGTTCTGTTTGAAATTTGTAATGCTTTTTTTTATATATATATAAAACACATATGTAAACATGTTTATGTATATTTTTGTATCTTTTCATCTAATCTTCCAAATTGACTCCCTTTTTTTCACTTTCACTCTTCCATTTGATTCATTATGTATTCACTTGAACTGGATTTTTATATACATCTATAATGAATGGAGTGTGAAAAACAGATATATATTACATTTATATCTGTGTTTGTTCAACACACGCATCTGTAGACAGCTTCAGAATTTCTTTGGTTCCGCCCTCCTTTTATGAGCGTCAGACCAAATATCAACCAATTATTAGAAATAAAAAGGGCGGGGCATGTGACATAAGACCCAGTAACAAACCAATTTTGAAATTGATGACGCTCATAAAAGGGCGGAGCCAAAGAAATTATGAAGCTGTCTACAGATGCCTGTGTGTGTATATATCTATATATATGTAACTGTCAATCTGCTGAATCAGTCAATGTGCAGATTGCCCAGGCAATCTACAAAACGACCACCTCCTGCTAGTGAATCTCCAAAATTCATACACCTAAAATGTATTGAATTTTGCGGAGATTCACTAGCAGTTTAGTGGTTTTGCCGATTGCCTAGACAATTTACAGATTGACTGATTTCGCAGATTGACAGTAACATACACATATATTTGAGTAATAAAGTGGAAGACACGGATGAACAGGAGTTGGCTCCACCCTTTTTATGACGAACGGCAACTTCTAATTGGTTTGTTGTGTGGTTCGACGTTGAAAAGGGCGGAGCATGTGACGTCAGACTACATAACCAACTAATTAGAAGTTGCCGTTCGTCATAAAAAGGGCGGAGCCAACTTCTGTTCATCCCGTTTTCTAATTGCCTGTCAGTTATGCTCTGGTTAACTACAACCTGGATAATATTATGTTCTATAGGAGGTTTCTTCCCCCCATTTGCGGATTTTAAAGCGAACATTTTTATGTAAGAAACATGTGTTTTAGAAACTAGAATAGTTGTTGATAATGCTAAAAAGTTTTTTTCTTCTTCATAATGATGATGATATCTTTCAAAATAAACTTTTTTATGACAAGTTTGAAAAAGGCAAAAAAATAATTTTCATGAAAAAATAAAAAAACGGATCATTTTCAAACTGAGTTATAAAATTGTTTATTTTTTAAGATATTGTCAGGAAAAAGAACTTTTAGCATCATTTTTTTTAACCATTCTAGTTTTTAAAAACAATTTGTATTTTTTCATAATTTTTCATAATTGACGTTTTTGCGTCCAAATTTTAGAAGAAAAAAACGTCTATGGAGCACACAGCATTAGCCACTGCAGTGACCCCGTCCCAGAGGGACAAAAGCAAAATAAATATTTATAAAAAGCCACTTTATTAATAACTGAGAGAATTTTATTTGATGAATGAAATAATAAATTAGCTAACTAATTTTTGATTTTATCTTTTCAGGTGAACATATTTTTTATATTTCGGTTTTGTTGAAGTGAAAAGTCGCGTTAAGTTGTATTGTCGTCTACGGAGGAGGTTGAGGAGGAGGCTACATTAAACAATGGAGTAAGTTGGAAGTTGGTTTGTATTTTGTTGGAGGAGGAGGAGGAGGATTAATGAGAAAACAACTTCTCCCTTTTTAAATCTCATTCACAAACATTTTAGTTTAGTTAATTCAAAATGGTTGTTTTTGTTGCTTTTTTTTTGTCTTTTGATTACTTTTTCTCTATTTATGTCGTTGTTTGTGTTTTGGACATGTTTAATCTCTATAATATTTTGTGAATTGGGTTGGATTGAGGGGGTGGATAGGGAGAATGTGGGATGGAGCGGGAATGAACAAAAAGGGGAAAATGGGAGGAGGAGGGGGGGGGGGGGGTTTGGAGGAATTTACAAATGGCCGTCATTAAGCAGTGTTACAACTTATAACAAGACTGTTTAATTGAAAAAAATTAAGGAAAAAGACGAATGTGTTGTTTTCATTTGGATAGACAAATGAAAAAAGTAATATTGAATGCAAGTAAGTCATTTGTTTTGTTCGTATAGCGTTAGATGGCGCCACTAGCCCTCCTCCCTGTAGAAATGTACTGCAGACACTCTTCAACTCTTGACTCGCCTTCTTCTTTTGTTTGCACGTGGCAAACTTTTAATTGCGTCATCGCTATTTCTACACGTGCTCCCTCCTCACTTATATTATGTTCTCAGTGGTAAGTTTGTCCATGTGCTCTGATAATTAAGGTTGTTTTGGACACTTTTAGAGCTAAAAGGAGGTTGCATTCGATTTCAACTAATTGACGACGAGTGGAGTTTGCCACACCTATGGAGGTTGCAGGCGCCACCTATCTTGCAATTTACACAAGTATTTTTCTTAAATAAGATGAGTTTATATTCAAGCATAGTAGAAAATCTGCAGGAAAAAAATAGGCTGAGGTGGTTTGGGCATGTAACTCCTAGGAGTGAGGAGGAGGATGGAACTGCTGAAACACGGTATGACTGATGAGTATGGACCTTAAGGTTAAAAGGGGTAGAGGACTGGCACAAACAAGCCTGGAGGCTTGAACATGATGGTAAAACATGATTGTGGTTGGCATGTGGGTACTGTGGGAGTTTGGCACAAAATCGAATGTAGTGGAAAGACAGAACCTGGTTAGGTCGACGCTGCATGTTGCGTGGGAAAAGGTACAGGAAATGATGATGATGAGTTCAGCCTCAATACTTGACGCATTACCTTAAAAAGAAGCTTGTGACGTCATAGAGATTTTGACCTTTTTCAAAATGTCTTTTTTTTGTCTTGAGTTTAAAAACGACTCAACTTTAAGCAGATGACATTTTTTAATGTTTGTCAGTAAAAAGTTTAATTTGAAAGATTATCAACACGAAAATATTGTTACGAGTGTGTGATTGACTGAGCTACCCTTCTAGTTTCTAAAACACTTACATTTTTGCATCTAAAAAGGCAGAGAATAATGAAGAGTTCGAAAGGCCCCGTTTACACTTTAAAACTACCTTAAGGCATCGTTCTGGATCTTTTTTTTATTTTTACAAAACGATCTTTTTTCTTTTTGAATGAATTTTGGAATTTCTTTTTTTTCTTTCAGAAGAAGATTTCTGACAGGTTTTTTTCTCTCTTTTTTCTGGTAATCGGTTGTCGATTGGTGGACATCAACATCCAATGATGATGATGATGATCCTTTTCTTTCTTTCTTTGAAAAAAAAAAGTCGTAAGATAGAGAGATGGAGTAAGAATGCAACCGGAAATGAGATGTCGGAACATGTTTCGAATTGTAATTCTGAAACCGGTTGTTCCATTTTTCAATTCTTGTTCCAATAATAATAATAATAACTGAACAACATCTTGTTAAAAGAGAAATGAACATCATCATCATCATTGGTTTGAAAAATGGCAATTCTAACTTTTTACTTCACTTCCGGTTTACTTTTCTTATTTTTTTCTTCTATAAGAAAGAAAAATGAACTTTTATTTTAATGCTTGCGTTTGGTTATTACTACTACTACTAGTCTTCTAGTATTTTTTTTAGAAATTGTTTTTTTTTTATAGAAAGTTTCAATTTTAAAAGGAGATGAAAATGTATAGAAATGAAATTTTGATGGATATTTTTAGTGGATTTTTTTTTGGAAGTTTTCACGGTTCCAATTTCTAATGGTGGAAAAAATATAAGTTCGATTTTGTGTGTGTGTGTGTTTGTTTGAACAGTCTAATAGAAGTTTTATGTTTGGTATGCTAACTCACGTCCTGGCTACTTGTATGTTAAAAAAAATAAACTAAAAAGGGGAATTCAGATATTGAAAGATGTGGGTACAGACGATCAATCCTGGCTTTTTTTAAATTTGAATGCCAAAAAAAATGGATCGTGTGTATGTTTAGCTGGTGGATTTTTATTAATTCGATCCTATTTTTATTAGTTTTTTCATTCGTGATTCGAACAATCTACTCGACCAAGATATTCGCTTCCATCTTTGGATTGAACAGAAAGAAAATTGATGGCTTATGTTTTATCGAAATTTTGGAAAAAAATTCTGATTTGTCAATCTAAAAATGAACTCTTGTTTGTGATTGGATTGGCTTACGAATGATCAATTCGGCCTGGCAGGCAATTAATTTGTAAATTGTAACTGCCTTGGATTGACAAGCTTTTGAACGTAGAAATATAAAAGATTCCAAAGAATAATCCTGGCTTTTCAAATACAAAATTCAGTCTTAACATTTATTGCTCTTCAATCTTGACTCAAACATGATATTTACTTCAATTTCTGGATTGAACGCTCGGATTGAACTGAAGGAAACTAAATTTGTTATTATCGCCGGTCAACAAGATTTTAGATCGTAGAAACATAAAGCCGAATACAAATGAACAATCCTGGCTTTTTCAATATCAAAATTCGATTGTGATAATGTGGAAGGATTTTTATTTAATCCAATGAAACTTTTGTTGTTTATCAATCTTAACTTTGAATCTTTAGAACTGAACTGAACTAGAATTGAACCAATGGGGTTTTATATTTTCTGGTTTTGACAATGCATTTTCTATGCTGCTCTTGGACTCTTGTCCCTCTGCCATAGGCCTTTATGGCTGCTTGCAGAGTAATTTTTAAAATAAAAAAAATAAACTTGACGGTGTGTTTGGTTTGGATTGGCAATCAGCCTTGGAACTTAGCGAACAAATTCCATTTGTTCAAAACGTATTGCTTTTACAATAATGTTTTAATAAACTAGCAATTAAGTTAAAATAAACTATTTTTTAAACAAAAAATTCAAGAAAAATTTGACAGAAATGGTTTTGAACGTCTGTGGCGATTTTGAAAGATAATTCTGGATGGACAAAAGTCAGGCTTGACAAGCCAGAATTTCATCGTCTGTACCCACCGTAATGGGGGGGGGGGGTGAGTTCTCTGAGGAAAATATAGAATGAAAGAATTGAAACCTATTTTCTTCTCTCTTTTCTTCTGATGGAATGAATCGAATCTTAAGATGTCTATCATAATCTGCATATAATATACTCGGTTTTTATCCTATTTTAGGTGAATATATGAATTCGTAAAATTCAGCAAAGAAAGGTTGAGATAAAAAAAAAGAACTTTGAGTGAAAGTAAAAGTTCGGTAAAAAGACCAACTGACCTCCCTCCCTCCCGACACGTATTTCTTCTGTATTCTTATCACTTGTAGGTTGTTACCGATATCAATCTACTTTGAACGTTTTGAATGAATTCGCGAAAAAAATCAATTTATTCTTAAACTTTCTCATGGTGAAGTCCTTTCATCAGGTTAGAGGTAGTCAATGGGAACAAAAAGAGAACCTAAAATAACAGCTGGCGCTTAACATTGAACGGACGTCAAACTGCGCTAATAGGAATAAACGCCAAACTTTGAACGAGCGCCCATTGTAACGAACGTCAAACTTGAAAGAGCGCCAAACTTTTAACGAACGTCAAACTTGAACAAACATCAAACTTGAACGAACGCCAAACTTTCAACGATAGTCAAACTTGAACGAACGTCAAACTTGAACGAACGCCAAACTTTCAACAAACGTCAAACTTGAACGAACGTCAAACTTGAACGAACGCCAAACTTGAAAGAGCGCCAATTGGAACAAACGTCAAACTTGAACGAACGTCAAACTTGAAAGAGCGCTGAACTTGAACGAGCGCCAATTGGAACAAACGTCAGACTTGAACGAGCGCCAGTTGGAACAAACGTCAAACTGAATTAAAACAAAGTATTTGGTGTTTGTTCAGTTTGGGGCGCTTTATTCAGTCGCTTCAAATAACAATTCCCAATCATCATTGTCTTCATTTCCGGTGTGGAGTGTTGGATTCAAAAGTTGTAGGAATACAATTTAGGCGGGATTAGGTTTGAAGTGTTTAAATTGATGCTAATCAGTGACAATCAATGTAGATATGAAGAAAAAAAAATGATTACAAGGGACCCTTGGGTACAATACATTCCCAACGACGTTAGCAAAGATACTGTTTTCTTCATTTTCTGCATATCAGATATCAGAGTTTACAGTGTGAAATGGGAACAAATTCTAGATTTATCATTGATGCTCCATGACACTGTAATACATTATTTACAAAGGAACCGGAAATGCGGCAAAGACTATTTGGTTGCAATAGAATCCCAGTAAAATTTGCAAGACAACATTTTCTTCATTTCCTGATTTGAAAGTGGAAAAATGGATGTCTTGAATGCAATACGTTCTCAGTGAAATTTGCAAGACAATAACATCGTCATTTCCAATGTGCAAGAGTGCAATACCCAATTCGAAAACTTATGCTAACCGAATTGGATGGGTTTTGCTAATTGACTCTACAGTGAAAATTTGTAGAATGACTGATCTAACAAGTGATGAAGAAAAGGGGCGACTGAATAAGCGCCAAATTGAACAAACGCCAAACTGAATAAGCGCCAAATGGAAGAAACGCCAAACTGAATAACCGCCAAATTTTTGGCTTTTATTCAGTTTAGCGTTTGTTCCATTTGGCGTTTATTCAGTTTGGCGGTTATTCAGGTTTTTTGTAAATTCTTATGGTCCAAATATTGTGAGCTTTTATAGACATCAGACTGTGCAGATTTACAAACAGAACATGCTAACCTAACCAATCCTAACCTAACCTAACCTAACAATGTGTTTATCACATTTTGGCGCTTGTTCAGTTTGGCGTTTGTTCCATTTGGCGCTTATTTAGTTTGGCGTTTGTTCAATTTGGCGCTTGATCAGCGCCACCGAAGAAAAAGTCAGAAGGATGCTGAAAATGATCCATATTCTCTTCCACCGAACCGCTTCTCCTGTCTCCCTACTAGCTGCTTATTTTGTGTGTGTCTCCTCTAATTGGTTGAAATCACTGGAAACAAGTCTTCTGTTTGCGGTGAGAAGAGAATTTTGCAACCATCGTCAATCAATTTGAAGGGTGGATTTTTGGGATGGGTCTTTTTTTTTTTGTTTAATATTGACCATCGTTTCTCTCGTTAAAAAGAAGGATGAAAAGCGACTGGCGGGCGGGCGGTTGGTTTGGTTGGTCATTCAGTCGGTCATTTACCTCCTCCTCCTCCTCCTTCCTAATTCTTATTTGCATTTGGATGGAAAAATAAGAGGAATTGAGCTGAAAACATGTTAACTTTTTGTTGTTGTTTTCTTGATTGCATTAAACTTAACTCATTTCTATGTTTGGAAGCGATTAAAGAAAATGTAGTTCAACTTTTCTATTCCTCCTCCTTCTTGGTTGAATGTTCTTCTTCTTCTATCTAACACGGGTTAAAACCCTTTCGTCTTTCTCCCTTTAAACCTTTTATTTTCTCACGACTTTCCATAAGATTGCCAATTGAGAAGAGCGAAAGTGGGAGGGGGGTTATTTGGAAGGCAAAATGGGGATACTTTTTTTTCCCCTTTTGAGTTCCTTAGATCTTCTTGACAACTTCGCCTTTGTGTTTTCGATCGATCGATAGATCGATTGTCTTTTATAGGCTTCTTCTATATTTACATGTATAACTGAATATATTGCACGTGAATATATGAGTTATATATTACAGGGCGAAATGAAGTATTTTTCTTAAAAAGGAAGCGAAAATTATTATACTTTACATGTTTCAGTTTATTATTATTATTTTTACCCAAACTTTGTTGACAAAATATGAGAAAATACGCAAAAAAAATGAAAAAATACGAAATTATGGAAAAAATATGAAATTATGCAAAAATGACAAAATATGAAATTACAAAAAAATGTGAAATTATACAAAATATGAAATTAAAACAAATAATGGGGACTTAGCGAAATTTCGTACGAAATAAATTTATTTACGAAATCTATTATTTCGACGTCATTTCCGGCTGATGTCGTTATATTTAACGAGATTAATTGGTGAAATTTTATTTATGACGTCAAAATAATGGATTTCGTAAATAAATTTATTTCGTACGAAATTTCGCTAAGTCCCTATTGTTGAAATTAATATTTGTGTAAATAAAAAAGTATTTTTATTTGCATTGTTTTAGTAATAAATTTATTAATTTATATTAATTTATTTAAAAATTTATTAATTTATATTAATTTATTTAAAAATTTATTAATTTATATTACCTTATTTAATATATAATTTATTAATTTATTTAATATATAATTTATTAATTTATTTTATAAATTTAATAATTTATTAATTTATTTTATAAATTTATTAATTATTTTTATTATACGAAAGAGAGATCGCCTCTAGAGAGATACAAAATGACAAGAAACTTGAATATGTTTTAGAAACTTACATAAGGGAATATTTTGATGTTGAAATCTTTTAAAATAAGCTTTTTTTGTCATTTTGTATATTACCTAACTTTAAGTAGACAATATTTTTTTTAAAAATATTGTCTTATAAAGTTTATTGTGAAATGTAACACATACTGTACACGCACCCTGTATGAGGTAAACAGGGGGAGTTCAAAATGTCACGTACACATACCCATAAGCTGTCTCTCACATATTTGCACATATTGACAGATGGATTTAAGCACACACATATGGATCTCTCTACAGACACAAACAAATGTTAAAATTGCATATATACTAACAAAAGAGAGAGAGAAAGAGAGAGAAAGAGAGAGAAAGAAGAGAGAGAGAGAGAGAGAGAGAGAGAGAGAGAGAGAGAAAGAGAAATAAAAGGGAGAGAGAGAGAGAGAGAGAGAGAGAGAGAGAGAGAGAGAGAGAGAGAGAGAGAGCTACTTGTGTTCCGTAATTGGATCCTTTGGGATGGATTGGGGACTATGGAATTGACGGAAAAGAGCACCTATTATTATCATCATCATCATTATTATTATTATTTGGTGACATACGGTTTGGTCAACGACACAATTGGTTCTATCTAGTTTTTTTTTCATTTTCTTCTTCTTGTGTCCTTTGGGAGATTCTTCAAAGTTGGAAACATGAACGGTCTTTTTTATGTGAACTGGATCTATATATGTTATTGGCAATCTGCGGAATTAGTCATTCTACAGATTTAATAGGCAATGTGCAAAACCACCAAACCTGCTAGTGAATCTGCAAAATTCATTACATTTTCAGAAAGCATATACTGTATATCTATGGGATGTTGTTGTTCTTGACCTCGGATTCTAATGGTCAAGACTCCTATACGCTTTCTGAGGTGTTGAACTTTGTAGATTCACTAGCACATTGGTTGTTTTGCAGATTGCCTGATTCCGTAGATTGACAGTAACATATATATAAATATATATATATATATATATATATATATATATATAAAAGAACATACACATATTGCACTTGATTATTGGTATTATTTAGTCTGTTGAGAGAGAGGGATAGGCAGCATTTTTGGTTTCGTTTGAAGAAAAAGGACATAAGTAAAAATATTTGGTGGCACTTTAACTCAGGGTAAACTCTTATCAATTATTCTACACTTTAAGATTTATTATAGGATTTTATTATAGAAAGAAGAAGGAGAAAAAAATTTGAGTGCAAATAAATTCTGAGCTGTAAAATTCATTGTTAGATCTTTTATGTTCTCATTTTCAGCTTATCAGAAGTGATTTTTAGTAGAAAGGTGTTTTTTTTTTTAGAAACTGGGAGAGTAATAGAATCACGTAAAAGTAATTTTATGATGATATCTTTCAAAATGAACGTTTTATGATAGTTTGAGAAATGTGTACTCGACATTATTATTTCAAAAATAGATAATAAATAAACCTTGAAACCCTTTTTTCAAATTGATGTTTAAAACGTTTATTTTAAAAGATATATCAATGATGAAATTCTTTTACAATGATTTTTCTCTATACACTTCTAGTTTCTAACAAACTTTGTATTACTTGAAATTACTTCTGATGTGCTAAGGATTAGTCAAAAACGTTTCTTAAAATGAAAGTTAAGCTTGAATTATGAACCGAATCTACTCGGTTCGGAACCAGTTCTTATCAGTTCCACTTATACTGGTGAACCGGTTCTATCAGTTCCAATAATTAGCGAAAAGGTTCTATCAATTCCAGTAATTGGCGAACCGGTTCTATCAGTTCCATTAATTGGCGAAATGGTTCTATCATTTCCAGTAATTGGCGAACCGGTTCTATCAGTTCCAATAATTGGCGAAAAGGTTCTATCAGTTCCTGTAATTGGCGAACCGGTTCTATCAGTTCTAGTTATTGGCGAACGGTTCTATCAGTTCTAGTAATTGGCGAACCGGTTCTATCAGTTCCAATAATTGGCGAAAAGGTTCTATCAGTTCCAGTAATTGGCGAACCGGTTCTATCAGTTCTAGTTATTGGCGAACCGGTTCTATCAGTTCCAGTTATTGGCGAACCGGTTCTATCAGTTCCAGTAATTGGCGAACCGGTTCTATCAGTTCCAGTAATTGGCGAACCGGTTCTATCAGTTCCAGTAATTGGCGAACCGGTTCTATCAGTTCCAGTAATTGGCGAACCGGTTCTATCAGTTCCAGTAATTGGCGAACCGGTTCTACAGGTCCCGAACCGTTGACATTTCTAGACTCTGGTCTCTTACAAGTTAGCTCCAAATTCAAGAAGGGTGGATTTCAAGTTTTAACTTCAAGTGCTAAGTTTTTAAAAAACAATAACAATTACGAGTCTCAATTTGTTCGCAAGAGTTATTACTCCTCCCCAAGGCAAGTTAATATGCAACTTGGAAGAAATTAAATTTGCGCCACAGCTGCGCCTTTTATAGAAATTCTTCCTGCTTTTTTTTGTTTTGTTCAACGTTGAAGGCGCTGTCATCGATGATATACAATCCCATCAATCATCTCTCCGAGAAGACCATATCCGGATTCAATTTATTTTATTTAGTGTTTGTTTACCGTCAATGTGTTTCGATCCCTTTTAAATTTCTCTCTTAAAATTTGTTTAGAAACAGATTTTGTTGTGCACAGGATGATGATGTTGAATCAGTCTTTTATGTACGCATGCGCGCATAAATATTTGTAGGCAAATTTTTCATTAGATGTGAAATTAGGCGGAAAATTGAGATGTAGTACATGATGATGTATGGATGTGGTTTGTGTGGGTCCTGCGAAATAGCCTCGTTTTTTTTTCAGATTATAAAATGAATCCCCCCTTTCTCTACTTATCCCACCACCACCTTCTTAATTCCATTATGCAAACTTTTTCATCCAGGGTTTTTTATGGAATTTAATCCCCTCTTTTGCACCCTTTTTTTTTCCAAAACTAGAGATTTTTTTAGCAAAAAAAAAGTAGAATAATAGAAAGACAAGAATGGTTTTTATTGTATGTAGGCCTATCGGTGACTTACATCTATGGTGAAGCTCTGGTAAAAAAAGACTAGAAAGTGTCATTTTATCGGTTTTGTCTTCAAAACTAAACTATAAAAGTAGAGGAATAAAAAACTGACGCAATTTCTAAAGGTTTATTTATGCAAAAATTATTTTTATTAGTTGTTTTTCTTGTCTTTTATTTGGCGAGGAAGAAATGGAATTTTTTTTGGCTCAGTTTTTATGTTGGTTATAGTTCTGGTTAGTACTATTTTTTTTTGTTGGTAAAAATGGTTTATTATATTCACAATTTGGTATTATGAATTAACAATTCGTAATTTAACAAAATGGCGAATTTGCAATGCATGTCCTTTAAAGGGCTCTGTAGAATTCACTTGTATTACAAGACTTGTAATCTTGAGAAACAGGCCCCAGGTTTGTGTCACTAAGGTTAGTTTTGATTATTTTCGGTTAGGTTAGGTTTTTATTATGGTAGGTTCGGTTTGGTTCAGTTTCATTGTTTGGTTCGGTTCGCTTAGGTTTAATTAGGTTAGGTTACATTTCATTAGGTTATTCCTAGTACACACCTGATAATTTAAATAATAAACGTGTTATACAGAGCCCTCTGTGAAGGGCAAACAAACAATATGTCGTCGAATTCAATTTATTCAGTTAATAATCTGAAAATATCGAGTTAATATTTAACTATTTGACAAAATATTGATTTAGTATTTTTCAATTTAAAATATTAATAATAAAGTCAATTTTTATTTGATTCATGTTTTCCTTAACTGGATTTTGTATATTTCACCTAAACACATTTAATTTCAATTCATTTAACTCATTAGGTAGGTTGTACCTTGTACACACATGAGTTAAATGAATTCAAATTAAATGTGTTTAGGTGAATTATACGGAATCCAGTTAAGGACACATGAACCCAAATAAAAATTGACTTTATTATTAATATTTTACTGTCAATAGTTTAAATATATTTAAGTATTAACTCAATATTTTCAGATTATTAACTGAATAAATTGAATTCGACATATTATTTGTTTGTCCTTCATAGGGCTCTGTAGAACACGTTTATTATTTAATTGCATTTAAATTATCACGTGTGTATTAGGTATTAGGGGGGGAAAAGGGCTTATGTTTTTTTTTGGTATCGTTGCTGTATTGACCCAGGTAGGTGTTCTGAGCTTTGGTAGCTGCAATGAACCACAACCGAGATAAATATTTGGCAATAAAATTTAGGGCCCAATCCACCAAACGTTATTGTGAATTCTGTCCACAAAGTTAGTTCATGAAGCCTACGGAAGCCCACCTGTTCCATTGGCAAAGTTTTTCAAAATGCCTAGGTACCACAAGCTCATAAGGCTCACTAGACATTCGAAGAAGCCGATGAGCTTTTATGATGGTCTCTCCCTTTTTTTTTAACTATGAAGAAAAATGGTTAAGAGATCTTTGTAAGTTTTTGTGTATTTTTTCTTTGAAAAGAATTTTCGTAACAAATAAAATTCAAATAAAAGGAATTTTCGCATGAATCCTTCCATTCTCCATTTGGTTTTCAAGAAGAAGAAGAAACTCCTTCGAATCCTGATGATCATCGTGCAATATATGTTTTGTACTTTTGAGGATATTCAACAAAATAAGAGCAAACACACACAAAAAGGAGGATTGAAGTTTGTTTTGAGATTATTTGGACTACATTAAAACGAAATTTTGCATGTTCATTCCTATTCTATATTCAAAGAAGAAAAAAGAGAAAAAAGCATCTTAAAGATGGTAAAAAAAAAATAAGGAACGAATTTTGTCTTCAAAAAAAAAAACCTCCTCCTTCACTTTTTTTATTTTGCATATTTTTTTCTTAACGCGGGTAAAAAGCTTTTTGCGGTATTTTATTAAGCGTGAATGAATATCATTGAAGCGTGGGTTTAACCACCCTGTAAGGCCCTACAACATAAGGACACCCTTTTTTAAGTAGATTTTTTTTTAAATAAAACCTATATATAGAAAAACTGGAATAAGTTTTATCGGATATTTTGTATGTTAGGTTAACTTTACTCCTATTTCTCCTCTACTTAATAATTTGCCATTTGTCTTCTAAATTAGAATTAGTGTAGAATTTTCTTAAATTTGAAAACGTTTCTGATACCTTGTACACACACATGAGTTAAATGAATTCAAATTAAATGTGTTTATAGGTGAATTATACGGAATCCAGTTAAGGACATACGAACCAAATAAAAATTCACTTTATTATTAATATTTTTAAATTGAAATAAATCAATATTTTTTTGTCAATAGTTTATATTTTATATTTAAGTATTAACTCAATATTTTCAGATTATTAACTGAATTCGATATATTGTTTGTTTGTCCTTTACGGGGCTCTGTAGAACACCTTTAGAATTTAAATGCATTTTCAGCACATTTTTTTTTCATAAATCTTTATTGATTGATTTTTTATTATTATGATATTAGAAGTTTTTACTTGAAGATTTTGATACCGCTTTTAACGCCACCTTCTGAAATATTTGAAAATATAATTCACACTGCACGGGGGTGGGGGGATTTGAACCCGTGACTAACGTAACCAACATTACCATGGTAAGAGACACTAATGGAATAATTGTTACTGAAATATTAATACTGAAATAATTGTTTGTAATTTTTCTTAAAGTCTGTTTAAAAATGTAAACGCCTCCCTCGAACTTCCGAATTATTCTGTATTTCAGGAGAAAAAATTAAAAGAGGAAACCTGAAAAGTTTTTTAGAAACTATAGAAGGACAGGTTCAGTTATTTACGGTGGCTTTATAGCTATTTATTTTGTTTTTGTCAAAATGGAAAAATACCTATAATTGAATGAGTTATTCTTCTAGTTTCTAAAACACGTGGGGGACGAATCCTAAATTTTCTCGAATCCGAATCCTAAAAGGTTCTCGAAAAACACGTGTGGCTTCACTCAGGGGTCGCCACAAGATTATGATATTCTTGATCCGAATCCGACCACTGAAATTGCAACAATCGCCGGTTTTTTTAGTGAACGGTTCTATTGGACATCAATGGAGTTAAAAACTAATTTTATCAAAATTTTTAACAGTTTTTTTTAAGGTTAAGATTCGAAAGATTCGAAAAACAAAAAAAACGCGAAGATTCGAGTTTTCGAATCTCGAATATTTTTCAAGATTCGCCTAATTCGAGGATTCGAATGTCCCTTTTCTACTTTAAAGTTTTTCTGAAATTTTGCTTCTAAAAAACAGAAATAACTCGAGTTTGAGGAACCGTTTCCATTTTAAAACAACCGAAATTATTAGAAATATATTCCAAATTATATTATAAATTTTTGTTAGAAACAGAATTAAGAGAAATAAACATTTGTCGAAAGGAACAAAATTGGAGCCAAAAACGTCCTTGTTTTTGGCTGTTATTTTTCAATACTTGTTTCTCATTTGCATATTTATTATAGATAGAAAAAGCACAACAAAGGTTTAGAATTTGAATATATTTAGGATGAAACTTGAAAGCGAAATTAAGTGGACATGGCGGCAATTTCTTTCTGGAATTCAGACTTTTCAAAAAATAATATTCAGAAAATCATTCATTTGAATGAACATTTTTCACTTTGAAGTGAAAAGTGACTGAGGCATTCAGAATGAAAAAGATAGATAGATAGATGATGATGATGAAAGAACTTGATTCAATAGAGTGAAAGAGAGAGATATATATGCAGAAAGAGAGAGATGGGGGAAAGTGTAGTTCACAGTTAACCCCATGGTTTTTGATTTTCTCGTGTCTTGATTTGCATTTGATTGGTACCGCATTGTGTTTTAATGAGAGTAATTAGTGTTTTTGAGTCGACGCCTCAAAATTATAATGTAATTCAGTTTGAAAAATCTCTCTCTCTGAGTGAAAATGTGGGGGGTTTTTCTATCTTTTATCATTTGTAATGATTAATGAGTGTGTGTGTGTGATGCAACAAAAAGTTACTATACTGTATATTTATAGAAGAAGAACAACTTGAGAAAAACCAGAGGTTTCACTGTTGTTTAGGTTCCTTTTTTTCCAAGTTATGTGTGGAACTTAGAATTATTTACATAATAATTATAAGAAGATGCTGAAATGAAAATTAAGACAAATTTTCATTTTTATTAAATTTTATCGCAGTTTGGTTACAAAAAAAAACGTTTTAAGATGGTTTTATGAACAGCTGATTTTCGAACTCTCTGTTTTTCAGAAGAACAAAACTAGGACGTGGTTTATAAACTAGAAGGGTAGCTCAATCACTTTAAGGGTATTTTCATGAAAAAGCTTATTTTGAAAGATATTAACACGAAAATACACTTAATATGATTGAGTTGTTGCCCTTCTAGTTTCGAACACACTTTCAAGTTTTTCTTTAGAGAGGGGTGTGTTTTAGCTTTTAAAACCAGCTTAAGATGAAATCGAAAGTCTTCTAGAAACTAGAAAGGTTTGCTGAATCACCTAATAGTATTTTCATGTTGATATATCTTTCAAAATAAACTCACATAAAAAAGCTTATTTTGAAAGATAACATAAAAATAAATTTATGTGATCAAGCAACAATTCTAGTTTCTAAAATACTTTCTAGTTTCTAAAATACTTTCTAGTTTTTCTTGATTTTACACTTTGGAACCACATTAAGAATCAAAGTTAAGAGAAACTAGACAGTGTTTTAGAAACTAGAAGGGTACTAAGGGTATTTTCATGTTGATATCTTTCAAAATAAACTTTTTTTATAAAGACAAAAATTAACAAAAGTAATGGCAACCCTTCTAGTTTCTAAAAAAATTGCCTTCATTTTACAACTGAAATAAAAAATAAATAGAATTAAAAGTTGCATTATGAAAAGTATTTTGCAAACTTTTTTCGTTATGTAATCTTTGGTTGCAGCTCAGATGGCCTATAACAGAGGCACTTAATTAAGTCTACACAAAAAAAAGAAACATAAAAATGTCATTTTTAAATGCCGTTGATTAAAAAAAAGCGTTTATCAAATTTTGTCTTAAATTATGATGATTAAGTTATTAAAAGGAAAAGAGAAACAAACAGACAAATATCATTTGTTCATTTTCTTCAATTCGGATTTGAAATTAGTTTCGACTGAAATGTGATTTATTTTTTCGGTTCTTGTTTGTTGTCTCCTCCTGGTTCAAAACCAAAGTTGTGTAATTGTGTTCACCTTGTGTTTTGTTTAAAACAAACTGTGTTTGTATGAGAAGAGGAAGGGGGAAGGTGTCTAAAAAAGAAATGTAATTAAGTTTGAAACTTAATGGCATTTTAGAGAGAAAGAAAGAAGAAAAAAAAAAATGAAATTAAGAAGAAAGGATGAAAAAAAAAAACAATGTTGTATTTTTTACTATTGTTGTTTAAAGTGAGGTTAGAAAGAATAAGAAAGGGAATGAGGAATTGAGGGACTGAGGAGGAGGTTAGAACTATCTTGCCATTTTCAATTGTCTTCTTCGTCTTGTGTGTTTTTGTGTGCCTGAAATAGAAAGAAAGGAAACGGTGTGGAACAGGAAGTTACGGTTCACACTCGAATGCCGAACTTTAGTTGGAGTTGTTACTTTTCTTTCTTATATTTTAGCTATTTTAACTTGCTTTCAGGCAAAGTCATTCAGGAGGAGCTTTTTCCTACTTTTCAGAACTTTCTCTCTCTCTCAACAACAACGCCTCTCCTTAATTGAATCACAATGAAGAGAGAGAGAGAGAGAGAGAAGAGAAGATTAGAAATTCAATTTAATTTCAATGCAAATTTTGTTTTGTGGCGTTCTTCCTTTGTTAGTATAACTTATTGGTCGAAATTATCATTTGAGTATTTTTTATATCAACTTTGAACTTCTCTTTCTCTCTTGTAACCGTGTTTATAGTCATGATTTCATGATAAATTCGTCCTTATGAATTTTTCTAAACACATGACAAAAGAAGGGATTGGAATCACGAAATTGCTGACTATAAATGCGGCATTGTTTTTTGATGATGGCAAGTATCGGATAACAAAAGATTTGGATTATAAAATGATACAAAAATGTAAAGAGAAAGAAAAAAATGTACATTTATAATTTTTAATATACTGTATAATAATTAAGCCAGGTCTGTCCTTTTCATGTGAGTAACGTTTTAACCCTTGAACCACGTCGGAATTTATATAAATTTAAATGAATAAATGAACCGTTTTTTTTTCTCATGGTCAACTATATGTTGCAACCTTCCCAATCCTTCCCATCCAAGAACCCCATGATATTAAATTGGAGAGGGGAAAAAGGTTGGAAAGTGTAGAAAGGGGGGGGAGAGAGAAACGTGGAGGGGGAAAAAGTGGGAGGGGGTGGCTGAAATTGAAATGAAAGGAGTAAAAAAAAAAGGACGCGCATGCGCACACCAGAGAAAATGAAACGCTTATTTTCTCTTTCAAATATAAAAAGGGGAGGGGATAATAATAGCAAAATTAAACTAGAATTTTTTTTGCTCCGCCCTTTTATGAATTGGGTTGTTGGGTTTTTTACTTGGTCTGACGTCATAAAAGGGCGGAGTAAAAGAAATTCTAATGGTCTTCTGGTTTGTGAATTTTGCTCCCGTCATTTATGACGGGTTACCCCACTAGTATAATAATAATTTTCATAAAAAATTGAATTTGAATAAATTGAATTAAAGTTGAACCTTTTTTTTTTAGTAGCAGGCAATTTTGATATAAAAGGACATTTTTACAATACGATTTTCTAAAAAAAAAATTGTCAAAATATGGTATTTCCACCTTTGTTTGTCAAGTGACTCCCAAATTTAAGAATAGATAATTTTGCGGAAAAAAATACCTTCCGGAAACTCGACACTTGGAACTTCAAATTTCTACTTTCTGAACAGAGAGAGGGAGAGAGAGAGGTTCTTCAACAGAGAAAAATGTTGTTTCAAAGATTACTTTATGAAATTGAGCTTGTGGAAAAGCCTGGATCAGATGGTTCAAGAACTTCAAGTTCAAAGTTCAAGTGCCAAGTTTCTTTTTTTTTTTAGGAATTTAATTCCGGAATGTTTTTTTTCTTGTAAGTTTTGTTCCAACCTGTTAAACAAAGTGAAGGAAGAAGAAGAAGACCGTTGAATTGTCTACTTATTATTACAACTGTTTCGTATATCTTCTTCATAGAAAAGAATAAAGTGGTCCAGTTGAACTTTTTATTTTAGTATTTGAAATACAAGTACTATTGAGGTTTCTTCATCTTTTTTTTTTCTCCGTTTTTTTTTTTTTGGGTGAATTGTACAGTTCTTTTGTTAGAAAGTCCACTAGTAGAGTAGTGGTAGTAGTAGTAGTGGTAGGAGTCGTAGCCATCCAATTTTTTCTGTCATTGACAATTCTTGTTTACGACATTGTTGAACTCTCCCTAAATGACCTGCAGTTTTTTTAAACTTTATTTTCACGGCTCTTTTATTTAAGAGGGGTTCCAATGAAAAGATCGGATGTGGAATGGGTAGAATACTAGTAGAGAGTACGGTTGTTGTCGTATTTTTCTCTTTCTGGTCAGTGTATCACTCTTGTCTTTCTCTCTCTCTCTTTCTCTCTCTCTCTCTCTCTCTCTCTCTCTCTCTCTCTCTCTCTCTCTCTCTCTCTCTCTGCAATAGGTTTGCAATGAAATACATCAATTTGGAGAAGTCCTTTTTTTTGGATATATGGGACCTGTGAGAGAGAGAGAGAAAAAAAATACATTGTAAGAGATAGAGAGAGAGAGAGTATAAAGTTAAAGTGAAAGTGAGAAAGAGAGTAACAGTAAGAGAGAGAATAAGAGAAAGGGAAAGTGAGAGATGGAAAGAATGTAAGATTGTGATGGAGAAAGAAAGAATAAGAAAGAGAGAGAGAAAAAGAAAAAGGGAAAGTGAGAAAGAGAAAGGTTTGATAGAGGGAAAGAATCTTGAGAGAGAGAGAGAGAGAGAAATAATGTAAGATTGTGATGGAGAAAGAAAGAATGAGAGAAAGAATAAGAAAAAGGAGAGAGTGATAGACGGAAAAATCTAAGAGAGAAAAAGAGTGAAAAAAGGAGAGACAGGGAAAGAATGAAAGACAGAGAAAGAGGGAGAGACAGAAAAAAAAAATTGCGTCATTTAGCAGAATCAGAGGAGTTGTTAGGTTAAATTTGTAACTTTTTTTTTCTCTTTCTCTTATTTTGTTACAATTTTATGACTGTGTGTTGTACCTCAACAACACAATTTACCTTCTCGCATTTGTAAATGAGATTTGACAAGAATCGGATTAATTTTGTTATTTCCGTTTCTGAAACTGCGAGAAAGAAATTCCAGATATTTCATTCTTTTTATTAAAGCTTTAGTTTACCTAAGAATGGTGGTTTAGCTCAACTATGTATAAAGTGGTTTAAAGTGAGTAATTAAACTGAGAATCTTTCAGATGAACAAAATGAACAGAAACTTAGAAAGTGTTTTTTAGAAACTAGAAGGGTAACTCAACTCAATCACTTAAGGGAGTATCTTCAGGTTGATACTTTTATAAAATAAGTAATTAATAGTTGGTTCTTTTTAAATAGTCATTAAAAAGAACCAACTATTAATTAATAAAAAAAATAGTCTAGAACTTTAATTATATTTTTATAAAATAAGCTTTTTATGTCACTAGTGAAAATTACCCAAATTTAACTAAATAATTATATATATATATATATATATATATATATATATATATATATATATATATATATATATATATATATATATATATATATATATATATATATATATATATATATATTAAGCCAGGTTTGTGTGCGTGTGTGGGTGTCTGTCTGTGATAACGCTGTACAAACCTTGAACCACGTCGGAATTTATATAAATTTAAATGAATAAATGAACCGCTTTTTTTTTCTCATGGTCAAGATTACGTTGCGCTTACCCCATCCAAGAACCCCATGATATTAAACTGGAGAGGGGGAAGGGTTGGAAAGTGTAGAAGGGGGAGAGAGAAACGTGGAGGGAGAAAAAAGTGGAAGGGGGTGACTGAAATCGAAATGAAAGGAGCAAAAAAAAAAACAAACGACGCGCATGCGCACACCAGAGAAAATGAAACGCTCATTTTCTCTTTCAAATATAAAAAGGGGAGGAAATAATAGTAGCAAATCACAGGCAATTGTGCCCAGCATTAGAATTCTTTTTGCTCCGCCCTTTTATGAACGTCATCAATTTCTAATTGGGTTTGTTACTTGGTCTGACGTCATAAAAGGGCGGAGGAAAAGAAATTCTAATACTGGGCACAATTGCCTGTGAATTTGGCTCCCGTCAATTATGACGGGTTACCCAACTAGTTAATTAATATTTGTCTATAAAAAAAAGTTTATTTTGAAAAATATCAATTATAAAATAATTTTAATTGTTTCGGCTACCATTCCAGTTTCTAACACAATTTAAATTTCCTAATAAGAAACAAAAAGAGAGAAATTTGAATTTATTTTTCTCTCTCTTCCCCCTGTAGTGAGGCAATCACTGTTATCATTGCTCAAGAGGGAAATGTTAGCAGTGATTGCCATCATACAAGGCGCAATATGGTATTTATTGCTCCAAATTCAAAATGTTCAACTGTTGGAGACATAAGCAAAATTAAGAGAAACTTGAAAGCATTTTAAATACTAGAAGGTAGCTAAATCACTGTAGATGGTATTATTTATGTTGTTACAATTTAAAATAAGCTTTTTTATAATGAGGAGGAGTTTAAAAAAAGATCTAAACTTTAATGAAGAAAATATTAGCCCTTGAAACTTTTAACATTTTTGAACTCTCAGAAGAGGGTTCATAATCACAAAGAGGAAAATAATGTTTTGAGTGAAATAGGGTTTTTTATGCTTTTGAGAGTTCAAATTTCAAGTTTTTTTTCTTCTTGAATTTAAATCTTAAAAATTATTTTCTATAGAAATTTTGTTTAAAACGAATGCATTAGCAGAATTATTTAGTAGCTAGAGGGCGCTCGATGACATATTCTTCTCAAACATTGAGATTTGTAAGACCCTTTTGTTTTTCATGTTAGACATTTCTATTAATTTATATTCGAGACAGATTTAAATTTAATGTTGATGTTGATTGACATTCTTAAAAAAATACTAGAAGGTGTCAAATTAAGTTTGTAGAGAGAAAAAAATTTCCTACTAATTTCCTACTAATGTGAAGAAATACACCGGAAGTAGGTCACTTGTGAATAATAATAAAAAAAGGTGTGATACGAAATTATGTCGTGTCACATGTGACATGTTTGTGTGTCTTCAGTTAAAACGTCTTCCATTGGAGAATGGATGAAATAGGGTGGTAGCGGAGGGAGAGGGTTGGAGGTGGAGTAAAATCTGAAGATGAAGATTAAAGACAATCAAATTTTATTGATAATTCGTGTAAGCTGGTAAAGAGTTCTCTTAATGAAGTTTCATTTTTTTTCTTCTTCTTCTATTTTCTACTGTTATTGATTGTCGCAATTGATGCGTCTTGGGACTCTTCTCTTCCTCTGTTGTACTCATCTTATAGAAGGGCCTACTACTTACTTATATATTAAGTATTGATAAGAAAAAACTACAATCTCTCAACTTTTTTTTAAAAAAAAGTTTTTAAGATGAAACACATTACATATATATGCATTCATGATTCGTACACATATTTATATTTTGCATACGTAAGCAAAAAAAACATAGAAAGAGAGAGAGATAGAAAATGAAAACTAAGAAAATAGGGAGGAGATGGAGGAGGAGGAAACACAATTTCACTTTTCAAATGTATTTATTATTTCTTGAGAACATTTTATAGTTGGCAACTATAATGAAACATAATTGAGTTTGAAAGCAGCAGCAGCAACAACAGCACAAATACACACTTAAGCAAAATGCGAAAGAAAATCACACGTGTGCGCGCGCACGCGCGTGCGATTTTACACCTCTGGCCTATGTCACGTATTCAAAAGGCACACATAGGTCTAAATTAAGACTAAAAACGCACATTTGAGGTGTAAAATACACGTACGCACATACACACATAAGGATAGAAAACACAAATGTAAATATAACAAACACATAAGAAACCAAAATTAGACAGAAAACAAGAAAATTAAACAAAAAATATGTTTTTGTGATACTCGGCTTTTTATAAAAAAAAAAGGTCTAAAAAGTGAAGTGTAGTGGTTAGTGTCTCTGGTCATGGTTATGTTGGTTAAGTTGGTCACGGGTTCAATCCTCGTGCAGAGTGTGAATTATATTTTCAAATACATTTCAGAAGGTGGCGGAAGGTGGACAAACAAACAAATTATGAAGTTAAATTAAAAACGAGTAAAAAAAAAACCAAACTCTCATACACAGAAATAAAAAACCGCACACGTGAAAGGCGGAAATAACAGATCACACAAACAGAAAAAAAAAACACACATAAATGCTGGGCTATAGTGTATACACATACTCCGTAGTCAAAAATAGTCACATAAAGACGAAACACGTGTTACCGCGCACACATAGAAGCATAAAAGACAAATACAATTTCAAGTTTATTCTTAATTTTGTACCTGAAAAGACATATTCAAAGAGTTTGACTTTAAAACTAGGATTAAGAATACAAGTAAATCATTTATTTTGTCGGTGTATAGCATTAGATGGCGCCACTAGCCCTCCTTCCATAGAAATGTACTGACAACACTTCAACTCTGTCTCACCTTCCTTTTTTTTTTGCACGTGGCAAACTTTTAATTGCGTCATCGCTATTTCTCTACACGTGCTCTCTTTTCATTTATATTATGTTCTGGGGGTAAATTTGTCACGTGCTCTGATAATTAAGGTTGTTTTGGACGCTTTTTAGAGCTAAAAGGAGGCTGCATTCTATTTCAACTAATTGGCGACGAGTGGAGTTTGGCCACCCCTATGGAGGTTGCAAGCGCCATCTACCTTGCAATTTACACAAGTATTTTTCTATGGAGCTCTCTTTTTTGAAAATAAAAAAAGAACTTTTGTTCACATTATTATTATGATTTTTTTAAACGGTTTTTTATTTTCTGTTCTTGAACGAATTGTTCAATTTCCTTTTCTTTTCGTCCAATTTTTCGATTGATCTCGAGAGATTTTTTTTTAGAAATGGAGGAAAATGGATGAAAATGAAATTGGTCACTTGATTTTGTTCTTTCTAGTTTCTCTTATTTCAGTGAGGATTTCTTTCTCTCTCTCTCTCTCTCCTATCATTGGAGGCGGATTTTTTTTCTCTCTCCGTCTTCTTCTTCAGATTACATGGAAACAGTAAATGAGTTTCTCTGTTACAATTTTTCTCTCTCTTTCGGTTTGTTAATGAAGAAGTAATTTTGTTTGACCATTTTTTCTTCTTCTTTCTGGTCAGCATTTGGTGCTTTTTACGTGGTGAGGAAGTCAAGTGACTTGACCACTATAACAATAGTAGTTGTAACAGTAGAAAGTTTAATTTCGAGGTGTGTGTGTGGGGGGGGGGGGGGGGGGGGGGGGTGAGGGATGACTTATTTTTTTCTTCTTCGTCTTAAGAGTGTCATATATATGAAATAGACTAGGAGAGTGGATATTTTTTTAGGTTAGTTCAAGGTGTCGGCAAACTATGGCCCCGAAGGCCAGATTCGGCCCATCGGTAATTATTTTATGGACCGCAATTAACTTTATTTAAAGTTTCAATTTGCATTTAAGATAGTTTATGAACAGCTGATTTTTAGAACTTGTACTGTATACCTAGTACACACATCCTGATAATTTAAATGCATTTAAATAATAAACGTGTGCTACAGAGCCCTGTGAAGGACAAACAAACAATATGTCGAATTCAATTTATTCAGTTAATAATCTGAAAATATTGAGTTAATTAACTTAAACATAATTTATATAAAATATTGACATTAAAATATTGATTTAGTATTTTTCAATTTAAAATATTAATAATAAAGTCAATTTTTATTTGGTTTTTGTGTCCTTAACTGGATTCCGTATAATTCACCTATAAACACATTTAATTTGAATTCATTTCACTCATGTGTGTGTACAAAGGTATTAGATTATTCTATCTTTCAGAACAAAATGAATAAAAAAAACTAGAAAGTGTTTTAGAAACTAGAATGGTAGTTCAATTGCTTAATAGTATTTTCATGTTGATATCTTTCAAATTAAGCTTTTCATAGGACAAAAATTTAAAAAAAATATATTATTTGCTCAAATTGACCATAAAAAGCTTATTTTGAAAGATATCAAACATAAAAATGTGCCTTTAAATGATTGAGTCTGTCTTTCTAGTTTTTAAAACACATTCAAGTTTCTCTTCATTTTGTATCTGAAAAGATAAAGTAATCAGAGTTAGAAAGTTAGCTATTTATAAACAATCTTACGGTTCGTAAAAATTAAAGTTTATTTGAAACGAAAAAAAATGTTACATATATTTTTTTAAACAATTGGCCCGCAAAACCTAAAATATTTTACTATTTGGCCCAGCTTTTCGTAAAATGTTTGCCGTCCTTTGGTTTTAGTCAATGAAAAAAGGTTTTCTTCAGGAATGAAAAGAAGATTATTTTCACTTCGAAGGTCTAAACATGAAACACACAACGTCTTTTTTTGCTGTTTTTTTTTGTTTTCTGAAAACACAAAGACAATCCACTAAAGATGGGATGATTACAAGGTGATTGCCCAACAAATGACCACTGTCCCGTATGTCCAGTACGAAGAAAGCATAAGAAACGACAGGCATGTAAAGACAGGGAGATACAGTCGTTTGCGTCAGACCAAATATCAACCAATCTAAATTGAAAAGGGTCCAGGAGCATGTGACGTCAGACCACATAACAAACCAATTAGAAGTTGCCGGTCCTCTAAAAAGGGGCGGAGCAAACGACTGTATCTTACTGTTAAGAAAGGTGTCTCACTACTCCAACAGTATTTTATTGTTAGAAACTAATTTTTAAGGTTGTTTTAAAATGTAAACGACCCTAGAACGAGGCTAGAGGAACAAAATGGACAGAAACTTGAAAATGTTTTAGAAACTAGAAGGTTTATCTCATAGTGTATGTGGTCTACAGACCGGTTTGTAAGACAGAAGCACAGTTTACTTTAATGACAGACCTTGTCTGTTGACAGCATCTTGGTCTCTTGACACACAGACTAAATTTAGGCAGGCAATTAGAAATCGGGATGAACAAAAGTTGCCTCCGCCCTTGTTATGACGACCGGCAACTTCTAATTGGTTTGTTGTGTGGTTGGACGTTGAAAAGGGCGGAGCATGTGACGTCAGACTACATAATCAACCAATTAGAAGTTGCCGGTCGTCATAACAAGGGCGGAGCCAACTTCTGTTCGTCCCGAATTCTAATTGCCTGTCCAATTTTAGTGGTCGATTTCGACTGCAGAAATGAAGTCGGCATGTTGCCTGTGTGCCAAGGTCCAACTTTTTTTTCTTCATAGTAATACATAGCAACCACAACCACATGCGACAACAGTTTGTTGTCGAAATCGACTACCAAAAATAGTCTGTGTGCCAATGCCCTCATATAGTTGTATCACTTGTAGTTTAGCTTTAATAATGATTCCGATGAAAGATGATGATACAAATTTAGATGAATAAATTTTTCACGAACAAACTTTTGAACAATCGTCGAAAATGTTCAACAAAAAAAGTGTACAACAAACGGAGACGTTTTTTTTTTAATCTGAAAAAAAAAAAAGTTTTCGGTTTTTTTTTTCTTCTTCATATTTTTTGATTAAAAAAATCGGAATGAATTTTTTTCTCTTCTCCAATTAAAAAGTTGTAATAACTAAGTTAACGAACGAGAATCACAATCGTAGTTTCAGATCATATTTTGAATGAAATAATAATAATTATTATGACGTGTGTGCATTGAGTTGATATTATTCAAATTTCATATTTTTGGGAAATGGGTGGGTGGGTGAATGATCCTTCTATTCCAATTAGAAAATGATTAACATACAACAAAAGGGAATGAAATGAAGGTGGATTTTTATTTAAAAAAAATTGGGTTGGGCGGAGAGAGAGAGAGAGAGAGAGAGAGAGAGAGAGAGAGAGAGAGAGAGAGAGAGAGAGAGAAAAGTTAGTTATTTTTGGAAGGATAATGGAGTTCTTTTCGCATCACGGAATTTCACTATCATTTATAATCACGATATTCGTTAGCATATTTTTCTCTCCTTCTCTCTCTCTCTCTCTCAATCTCGTTTTCATTCTTTCTCTCTCTCTCTCTCTTTCATTCTCTCTTTTGGTTTTCTTTAAAATTAATGGATAGTGACGTCGACCAGTGAAATACACACACAACAAGCATTACTAGGCATATATTTACATGATCTAATATCTTTAAAAAGAAAAAAAATTGAGAGTGTGGCGCTGGTGTCAATTAACTTAAAATGGAAGATGACGTTGCATTATATAAATATACATATTTTATGACAGGAAGTAATTTTTCTTAGCTGAACTTCCTATATTTACTATATACAGCACAACTTCACTATTTAGTAAAATCATCATTGGATTTTATAATAGAATTCAACAGCAAAAAAAAAGGGTGGTTTAGTTTATTTATTTCATAAAATAGGACATATTTTTTAAATCATCGATTTGTTCACTTTTTTTTTTGAAGAAGAAGAAGAAGGGTGAAAAAAAGTACGGAGGTCTATGAAGAACATTTGTTGTAAATTTTAATGTGTTTGTATGGAACGAGCAGTTTATGAAGGTTTAATTTGTCATAGTTAAATTACATTTTATAATATGAGTACAAGTTACGACAATGCAACTTCGAAAAATTCATTGCATTTGAACCGGAAAAGCTACAAAGGGTGCAACACGTTCCCAGTAACGTCTGCAAGACAGTGTTGTATTCATGTTAAATGTATGGCAATGTGCGATTCAAAAGTTATGCTAATTCTAAGTTTGGGCTGTGGTTGAGATTATTATGTTGAATTTATTTTTAAGGCCAAAACTTTTATTCAAATAAAATTCAGGAGTAAGCAAATTGTTTTAATTAATTGTGTGTTTTAGACAAATAGAAAATATTCAAAATAAAACCAAAAAATTATAAATATGCAAGAATATTGTTCGTTTTATGCAAATAAATGTTTATTATATAGTAAAAGTATATATAAATAATAATAAATATAAATATAAATATAAATAAATAATAAGAAATTTAATGGTTGACAGAAAGCAATAAAAGAAAATACAAAATCACAATTTTGCATTAAACAATTTAACTTTAATAGTTAGCCTTTAACAATTAAACCATTAGTAATTATTAACCATTAACAATAACATTAAACATAAAATTAATGAAAATAAAAATACAAGAAAAAGTGTTTTTTCTTTATAAAAATAATGCAACTTTATGCAAATTTCCAAAAGTTATGAATTTAGTACATTATTATTTTACGAATGACACATTATATGGGATCATAGTATTCTCAAAGGGTTATGGTAACATAAATTATGCATTTGGTTCATTTTCTGCATACTTAGTTATAACCTTAGTTATAATTTGTCATTTTTTTTACTAAAATGTATTTTAAGAGCTTAAGATGTCTTTTACAGGCTACCGTACTTTTATTAAATAATCAGATAGAATTATATATATTATCTAAAAAAAAGTACTCTGATAGATTATTTTTTAAAAGTGGGAAATGTTTGCGTGTAAACGTCTCTTAATCGATTAATCCGATAAAATAGTCGATTTGTTCAACTGGAGGTTTATTTGAGTAAATGGGTTTCTAGTCGACTTACACAACACACATTTTTATATATATATATATATATATATATATATATATATATATATATATATATATATATATATATATATATATATATATCTATCTATCTATCTATCTATATATATACTGTGTATATATATCTATATCTATAGATATATATATATATACATATATACAGCATCAGATAAGTGACCAACAAACAAGACAGACAGACAAAGATGAGAAATTGGTGGAGTGTCATTGACAGAGAGAAGGCATATATGACACATACATAGAAAAAAAAATGTTTGAAACCATTTTTCCTATATATCTATTAGAATTGTATAAAACTAATTTTGTTAAATGGAAGGTTCGTTTGTGTCTCTTTTATATGTATTTACTATATTTTTTTGTTGAAAAGCTCCTAAAAATATTTTTCCAAGCTGCTGGACATAATAAGTTCAGTGAGTGGACGGACAGTAGAGTTATTGAGTTGTGGAGGGTCAGTAGGATGGGATTAGAGGGTGGAATAGGAGGGAAAATTTATTCTATCTTTCTATCTATCTGCCCACTATGTATATATGTATGTATGTATGTGTGTGTGCAATTCGATTAGAGAAATTAATCGGATAGAAAAAAAGGAAGATGAAATGGGAAGTAATCGGTTTAATAGTGGAGCCAATTTGATACGCTTCTGTAGTAAATACAAAAAAAAGCCCTTTCTCCAAGTTCCAAACCTGAGCTGAAAAGTTATTTCAATTTTCTCTTTCTATCTCTCTCTCTATATATATTTTTATCAGGAAAGGATGGATTACACTTGCAGAAAAAAAGCAGAAAATAGAAAGAAAAAAATCGGAAGTAAAAAAATCGGAAGTAAAAAATTCAAAGAGTGTCTGCTTTCTTTTACGTTTAAAGGTTCTAACACATTACAACAGAATATATTTCAAGGACAAAGTCGAGTTTATGGAAGAGAGCTGAAAAAGAATAATAGGAACCATAAAGAATAATGCTACTCAAAGGCACATTCACATTGGCTGATAAATTGATATGTAAATCAATGTGGCGAGAAAATATCATTTTCATCGATTTTTTTTCTGCAATACATTCTTGTCATATAAAAGTAGAATTATTGAAGTTAGATAAATTCCTTTTTTTCTATCTAATTTTTTCTGCATGTGTGATACATTTCTCAATCAAAAAGACTGTTTAGAGGCTATATATCTTATAAATAATTCCAAATTTAAACCAAAATGAGAATTACTTCTAAAAATTGGTATCCACAGTCCATCTAGTGTCTTGAGTTGTCCATACATGAGTAAGAATGCAAGTAGATCCTTTATTTTGTGCGTGTAGTGTTAGATGGCGCCACTAGCCCTCTTGCCTGAGAAATGTACTGACATTCTTCAACTCTTGACACTCACCTTCTTTCCTTTTTTTTCACGTGGCAAACTTTTAATTGCGTCATCGCTATTTCTCTACACGTGCTCTCTCTTAACTTATATTGTGTTTTGGGTTAAGTTTGTCCACGTGCTGATAATTAAGGTGGTTTTGGACGCTTTTAGAGCTAAAAGGAGATTGCATTCGATTTCAACTAATTGGCGACGAGTGCAGTTTGCCACAGGTCTATGCAGGTTGTTGCAGGCGCCATCTACCTTGCAATTTACACAAGTATTTTTCTATGGAGCCCTCTTATTGCAATCTTGCCATTAATTTAGAAGCGTTCTTCATTATTTTCAGCCTCGAAACAATCTCATTGATTGAAAAACGTACCATTTTTTTCGTCTTTTAGGACTATAGACTCATCAGGGTTTCCACAATTGTTAAATTATTCTTAATTTATATATATTTTTTATATCATCATCATTTATATAATATAAAAAAGGAATTGTTTAATGATAATTAAATTTTGAGAGTTTTTATATTCATGATTCTAATATGAAGGTTTTTTTTTTCGTTCTTGGATTAGTATTACATGTATTTCTGTCTATGGCATTGCTACTTTTTTCTTCTCTAAATGTTCTCTTTTATCTCATTTCCATTCTTACTACTTAAGTTGTATTTTTGTTGTAAAATTCTAAGAATTGAGACACATGAGTTATAAATGCAAATGCCCTTTTTCTCTCTCTTTCTCTCTTTTCTATTCCCAAAAGGTTCATTTTAATGTGGTTTTCATCCCTGTCTGATTCATTTGTTCAGTTATAAATCTTGTTTTTTTTTATACATTTATATATTTTCTCATAGATATAATGTTAATGTAGGATTTTTCTCCCTTTGTTTCATATTTGAGTTAAAGAAAGGAAAGAATAATATAAAGGAAAAAAATAAGGTTGGCTCCTTGTTTTACAAATTGTCAATTTACATCAAGTTCAACCATTTGTGTGCTGATGGTTTACTGGAATTTCCAGCTGTGTTTTTGTATTTGACACTCACTGTGTTGTCTACGCCATTCTAATTATAATAACTAGACTGTGTGAACATATAAAGTAGATCTATATCTACTAATCTAGGACAGGCATTTAGAAATCGGGACGAACACATGTTTGCTCCGCCCTTATGACGACTGGCAACTTCTAATTGGTTGGTTATGTAGTCTGATGTCACATGCTCCGCCCTTTTCAACGTCAAACCACACAACAAACCAATTAGAAGTTGCTGGTCGTCATGAAAAAGGGCGGCGCCAACTTGTGTTCGTCCCGATTTCTAAATGCCTGTGTATATCTAGGCCCCTTCCTTATATATATGTATTTAAAGGCCTTTTCATCATCATCTTTTTAACTTAAAAAGTTTATACCTCTTCTAGCTGTTCAGAAATCCATTAGTAATATTAAATTACATTTTGGTTAAATTAAGATTACTGGTTTTGGTTATTTAAATGTGACACAAGTCTTGTGTTTTCTTCTTCTTCTGGTATTTGTATTAATGGACACGTGTGGTCGGTGTTGTTTGTACAAAGTAGAAAGAACAAAAAGGGTTCATAGGGCAAAAAGGGCAATTGAAAAAAAAGGACAGGTGTAATATATGTTACTGGATTCTCATCTTACCACCAACAACTAATCAGAAACTAGAATCTAGAAGCAATGTCCTGGTGAATCTGCAAAATTCAATAACTAAAAATGCATTGAATTTTGCAAATTCACTAGCTGAGGTTGGTTGGTTTTGCAGATTGTCTTGATTCCTCAGATTGACAGTAGAATACAGTAGAAACCGTTTAACACGAAGTGGAAGGGGAAAATTTGTTTTTTCACGTTAAACAAATTTCCTTATTAAACAATTTTCATCGTTACATAAAAAAAACTTGGGGAAGAATCACACATGCTGATTAACAAACAGAAATTAGATTTTGTAAATAAAAAAAAATTAGAATATGTCTATGGTGCTTCTGCTAAATGCTTGAAAAAGTGAAATTTAGAGGGTTCATTTGCACTCAAATGATGTTTCTCGTTGCCCTTAGCTTGGGACAGAAGCGTAATATATGGTTTTTTACCCTTTACAACAAGAAAGGGTTAAATTATAAAACAGGTTTGAAGCCTTGTATATGTCGCATCCATTTGGTGTAATTGTCCATTACACGAAATGTATGTCCATTTCCCGTTTTGCATCAAGCAAATTTATGTTCATCTTGCAAAATGGACGTACATTTCGTGTAATGGACAATTACAAATGGATGCGGCAACATATCGAGTCGATGTTGTGTAATGAAATTTAAAATTTTTACTATGATGGTCATTAATTTATACAGGTGCTAATTGAGTTTAAACTACTTCGCTTTGAACACTCATTTAGTGAAATTTCTTATATCCTTGACACATACACAGTTAAATATTAAACACGTTCTACAGAGCCCTGTGAAGGTCAAATGGACAATATGTCGAATTCAATTTATTCAGTTAATAATCTGAAATTAGTGAGTTAATACTGAAATATAATTTATATAAACTATTGATTTAGTACTTCAATTTAAAATATTAATAATAAAGTCAATTTTTATTTGGTTCATGTGTCCTTAACTGGATTCCGTATAATTCACCTAAACACATTTAATTTGAATTCATTTAACTCATTTGTGTACAAGGTATTACTGATATAAGAAATGTTATAACAGAAATCTTAATAATAATAACTAAGTAATAACTAAGCTAATACCTTGTACACACATGAGTTAAATGAATTCAAATTAAATGTGTTTAGGTGAATTATACGGAATCCAGTTAAGGACACATGAACACGAAATAAAAAATTGACTTTATTATTATTTTAAATTGAAATTTACTTATTCAATATTTTAATGTCAATAATTTATTCAGTTAATAATCTCAAAATATTGACTTAATTAAGTCAATATTTTGAGATTATTAACTGAATAAATCGAATTCGACATATTGTGTGTTTGTCCTTCACAGGGCTCTGTAGAACACGTTTATTATTTAAATGCATTTAAATTATCAGGTGTGTGTACTAGGTATATTACCTTATCTTTACCTAAAAAGTTAAAGGCATTTAAATATTAAAGATGCTCTACAGAGCTTTGTTAAGGACAAACAAACAAAATATGTCGACTTTTTATTTATTCATTTAATTTATTGAGTTAATATTTAAATATAATAAATTTGTTTTTCAACGTAATACGTTTTTTTTTGTTCATTTGCTTAACTCTGGACTCTTGGATTCATTTAGCTCAAATGTTGATAATAAGGTAATATAACTCAATTAAAACTCGTGTACATATGCTTTGAAAAATACAGAAACTCATTTAAAATAAGTGCAATTATTTGAAAACTGCAGAAAATCATTTGAAAACAAGTACAATTAATGAGAAAACTGCTACAACAAAAAAAATCACTCAAACTACCAACATTTTCTCATTAATTGTACTAATTTAAAATGTCTTTTCTTACAATTTCTCATTAATTTTACTAATTTTCAATGAATTTTCTACAATTTTTCATTGATTTTACTCAAGTCAATTTACAAACATTTTATTAAAGCACTTTTTTTGTTTAAAAAAAAAAAGTGAAAATCACGATTTTGGTGTTAGAAAAAAAAAAAAAAAGAAAAGAAAAGGACTTATGACGTGCTGTCACTATGGGAACGGTTTTGAATTGTATTTGATAAGTGTTGAGTGGTGTGTGTGTGGTACTTGCTATATACAGTGAACAACATTTTTACTCTCCCCTCAGCCCCCCTTTTACTATGTGTTTGTGTGGAGTTTCACATTACATTAGACACAATATATAATATTAAGAGTCTACCTTTATTGAGCTGATATTTTATTTTTTTATTTTGAGAATGTCACTGATGAAATGACGACACTTTTGTGCCGATGTTTTTACCGTTTCTCTCTTGTGTGGGTGGATGGACGGATGGATGTATCAAAGTGGGTTATTATGATTTATTGAAACGATCGACTGAAAACGTGTGAAGTTAATACATTGGCTAATTTATTTCTTATGTGTGTGTGTGTCTTTTGAAAGTATATGTATTTTACTGTCAATTTGCAGAATCAGTCAATCTGTAGATAGCCTAGGCAATCTGCGAAACAACCAAACTTGCTAGTGAATCTGCAAAATTCAATACATTTTAGGTGTTGAATTTTGCAGATTCACTAGCATGTTGGTTGTTTCGCAGATTGCCTAGGCTATCTACAGATTGACTGATTTCGCAGGTTGGCAGTAACATATATATATAGAATGGAATTGAAGTATGTGTGTGTTGGGAGGGGGGGTTGGGATGTGAGGCTATATATATATATATATATATATATATATATATATATATATATATATTTTCTCTCTTTTGGTTTTTGGAAGTCTTGAAAAATGGCAAAGATTTTCATGTCTTTTTTTTTTTTTTAAATGATTGGTCATGAAATTTTCAATGTAGTGGTGGAGTTTTATTTTTCATCTTTAAAATGACTATTTGGATGGAATATCTTATTAACTAGAAAGAGAAAAAAAAGGCGCGGAGGGAAAGGAGGATGGAGGGGAGGTTGTCACGATTAGCCCAATTATTTAGGGATCGCCTTCTTTTCCATAGAAATTAATGATCTCTTCAAAACAGCCAAGGGAATTTATTTCGTGGTTGTGTGGAGTCTCGTTAACATTCGACAATTCTCTCTTTTTTCTAGGAAGATAAGGAGGAGGAGGGTTATTTCGGAAGCTGATCATTTATTTTCCGCTTTTGTATTTGAACGGCCATTTTTTTTTTCTTTATTGAAAAATACAGTTTGGATAAACTTTTGTAGTTTGAGGTCTACATGTAAGAACGATAAAATGATCGTCTGGTGCGGGCCTATGATGAAATGGCATCAGCACCAAAATGGATTGGTGTTAAAACGGTCATGCCAAAACGACCTAGAAACTTTCAGGGGGTTCATTTGAAGTTTCCGGTTTAGGCTCGCTTGACAGGAATCATTTTGCGTCACTTACAATGTAGCGCCACGTAGTTGTTCTAGTTTCTTGAAAACTTTTCTAGTTTCTTGAAAACTTTTCTAGTTTCTTGAAAACTTTTCTAGTTTCTTGAAAACTTTTCTAGTTTCTTGAAAACTTTTCTAGTTTCTTGAAAACTTTTCTAGTTTCTTGAAAACTTTTCTAGTTTCTTGAAAACTTTTCTAGTTTCTTGAAAACTTTTCTAGTTTCTTGAAAGCTTTTTCTAGTTTTTTGAAAACTTTTCTAATTTCTCTAAAACTTTTCTAGTTTCTCTAAAACTTTTCTAGTTTCTCGAAAACTGTTCTAGTTTCTCGAAAACTGTTCTAGTTTCTCGAAAACTTTTTCAGTCTCTTGAAAACTTTTTCTAGTTTCTTGAAAACTTTTTCTAGTTTCTTGAAAACTTTTTCTAGTTTCTTGAAAACTTTTTCTAGTTTCTTGAAAACTTTTTCTAGTTTCTTGAAAACTTTTTCTAGTTTCTTGAAAACTTTTTCTAGTTTCTTTAAAACGTTTCTAGTTTCTTGAAAACTTTTCTAGTTTCTCGAAAACTTTTCTAGTTTTTTTAGTTTTGTACTTTCTTCTCAATTAAAGAAAGAATTATAATGAAGAGTTTGAAAAATGAGCCTGTTCATAAAACATCCTAAAAATGTTTCCATAAGTTTGGCGGTTCATATTTTCTTATCCATGTATGACCGTCGTCTTTATTTCCGTTTTGTTTGTCTAAACGGATCTTCGGCTCTTTGCTTTTTCTTTTCTCCTCTTCGTCTTTTCATTTACTATATGTATCACCTCCTATATCTAGAGATAATGTAATTATTATGTCTTACATACTTAACGGTAAAATACATTAGATTTATCTGATATTTGATAAGAAATAATTTGGAACAAGAACAAAAAAACAAAAGTTCGAAGATTTTTTTTCTTTCTTCTCTTTAATTTTCATTTTTTCTTCAAGATTCGAATAAAGTGCGGAAAAAAACAACACGTCTCTTGTTATCAATGATGATGAAGTTTCTTAAGAAAATGAAACAATAAACATGGTTTTTTTATGATACTCGGCTTTTATGCAAAAAAAAGGTCTAAAAAGTGAAACGAAATGTAATTGTGTCTTGTGTTGCTGGTGTAGTAGTTAGTGTCTTGAACCATGGTTATGTTGGTTACGTTGGTTCGGCCTCATCTTGAGTATTACTGCAGTGTATGGAATCCTCACTAGGTCACACACACTCATTCAGTTGAAATGGTTCAGCATAAGGCAGCTAGGTTTGTTAGTGGCAGGCGCAAATTTACAGATAGTGTGTCACTGAGATGCTGTCAGTGCTACAATGGCATAGTTTGGCACATCGCAGGGCTGAGTTAAGTTTGAAATTGTTTGGGAAAATTACACGTGGTGATTGTCCTAAACCGCAGTCCAGTGATATTCATAAAGCACTATACATTGGCAGGGCTGACCACTCTTAAGAAAATTAGGGAGATTTTTTGTTAGGACAGATTCATATTATTGGTCTTTTTTTCTTCTCCTAGAGTTATAAAGACAATGGAACTCTCTTCCTGAGGAAGAAGTGGTGAATAGGGATAATTTTGTTTTGTGGGATTGACATTTATATATTCATTTTTTATATATATCTGCTTGACAATGCTTAATGCTGCATGTGGACTTTTATGTCCATCTGCCATAGGCCTATTTGGCTGCTTGCAGAGTACTAATTGTAATTATAATTGTTCAAATCTCCCCGTGCAGTGTGAATTATATTTTATATGAAGGATTCGAGAACCTTTTTGGATTCGAATTCCAGAAAAATTGGGATTCGGATTCGAGAAAATTTAGGATTCGTCCCCCACCTCTAATAAAAATTCTTTCTTTTAAACCGAAAACACATTACAGTTCCTTTCCATTTCGTATTAAACGGTTTTCACTGTAGTAAAACGCTAATTTCTAGTATTTACTGCAACATATACACACTTGTAACCAATCAATATATATTTCTATGTGTATTGGGGGGGGGGGGAAGTTCTATTCATTTCTAAGGCAGCAAAACTCCTCTTTTCGAAAGTATATAAAAGTATAGCCGTGTGTGTAAATCAAAGTGGCAATTACGTCTGACTAAGTTAATATAATCTTCTGGACTTGTGAAGAGGATTTGTCAGTTGAATTAAGGGGAGGAGAGGACGTCAATTTCACCATTTCTCTCTCCCTTTCACTCACTCACTCTCTGTTGTATACTTATGTATAAAAGTGGGGGGCTCCTATGTATTTATTTAGGAACTCAAAATGAAAAAGCAAAAGGTTTCTTTCTCTTTTGATTTTGAAGAACTCTTAACAAGATAAATCTTACGAATGAGAGATTGAAAATTCAATGTAGAGTTAAAATTAAACAATGTTAAAAATCCTGGTTGTCTTTGGAGACAAAAACAAAAGGTAGGCCTACTTTTGAGTCGAAATAAAATGGCAAACGGTATTAATTTTATTCTATAAAAAAGTAAATGAGATCGAAAATCTTTTTGGTATTCAACTGGGTTTTTAGAATAGATAATGGTAATTTCATTTTGAGGATTTTATTAAATTCTATGATGGTTCTCGTTAGTAAATTCCATAAAATCTAAAAAAAATATGCAAAAAAAAAACGATATTTGGCAAAAAATAAGAATACTTGGAACTTTAACACAGAAAATAGAATTAGAAATACAAAATTGTGTGTTCCTTCGCATTTCAAACATATAGGTGGCGCTTCTGATGAATTCCTTACAAAGTGAAATTCAGTGAGATTTTTTTTCACCGTGTGTGATTCTTCCGTAAGGGCCAAGGCCAATGTCTAATATGCTGGAAAAAAAAACCAATCTGAAAATGCGACTGAAAATGGAATTTTTCTTAATTAAATAATTTTATTTTATTTATTTAGCAGAAAGTAAGCAGAAAAAAATAGCAAAATAAATGGAAGAGATTTATTTAAATTAGATAAATTATATATTTTCTGGTCAGAGAGTTCAAGTTTCTAAAGTTTGACCTGGATCCCACATGCATTAAAAACAGCAACAAAAAAATGTAAATTTATATAAATTAATTGAGGTGTTAATATGATGGCGGTCAAAGCATTGTTAGTGTGGAAATGGTTATGTACACTCTAATGCCGCGTTTATAAGCGGTATTTCAGGATGACCTTCTTGTCTGAAGTTCTGGAAGAAGATGCGGATCGTTAAATGCCGACTATAAACCCGCGCGGTGTATTAATTAAAATTTTACTTTCTATTTTTTTGTTTTAAATCTGAATCAATGGGAACTGAACAGAAGTTTAGCAGTTTTCTGAGGGAAAGCTGAAATTGCTTCCATTGTGGGTTGTGTTGTGTTCTTTGTAGTCTTCCACTTAGTTTTTAAGCAATTTTATGCAAATGTAGTAGTAGGGTTTCACCCAAATGAGATCTACTTAAGGGGGTGAGGGTTTTTTTTTTCTTTCTAGTTTTTTTCTTTATCTATTGATGTCTTGAGTATTGTTTATTTATTATGTAAATCTCCTCTGTTTTTTTGAGGGGGTGCGTGAGTTGGGGTGATATACATAAATCGAATTTAGGCCCATCTAAAAATATATGAAGAACGTCAGAGCGTCTCTTTTACAATATAATAAGACAATATTATATTGTTTTTGAGTTGAGAGGGTGGAGGATGGAAATCAGTGAAATTGAGGGGCTTTTTTTCAATATGAGTATTTACTTGTATCTTTCTTGTTGTAGCCTTAATTTGAAACCCTTTGTTGTAATGGAATTCTAGTATTATTTTTTTTTTTCGTTAGAAGTTTGTTGTTTCGGAAATTTTTTTGCAATTTCGTCGTTAGAGAGAGAGAAAGAGCGAAAGATAAAATGGAAGAGAGAAATAGAATGGAAGAGAAAGATAGAACTGGAAGAGATAGATAGAATGGAAGTGTTATACAGATATTATATATACAGAAAGAGAGAGAGAGAGATACATATACAGAGAGAGAGAGATAGAGATATACAGATATATATATATATATATATATATATATATATATATATATATATATACAGAGAGAGAGAAAGATATATATATATATATATATATATATATATATATATATATATATATAGAGAGAGACAGAGAGAGAGAGATACAGGGATATATATATATATATATATATATATACAGAGAGAGAGAGAGAGAGAGAGAGAGAGAGAGAGAGAGAAAGAAAGAATGAGAAAAAAAGGAAATCCTCAAGAAAATGAACATTTGATTTCGTTATTGCTCGTTTTTTCTTATAAATTCGGTATAAGTTCGATTTTTTTTTTCGTTTCTTATGACTTTTTTGCAAGAAAAAAAAATCATTTTATTCAAAATTGAAAAGCAAATTATGATTTTTAGTGTAATTTTTTTGTTGTTGTTGCAAAATATAAGTTTAATAAACAAGAATGTGAATAAAAGTTTTGAAGCAAATATGCAAATTCATTTGCAAAATATTCAAATGATTAACATCTTTAAGTAGAATTTGAAAAGTGTTTTTTTTTAGAAACTAGAAAATTAAATAAAGCACTTTTAGGATAATTTTCATGTTGGTATTTTTCTTTTAAAAAAATAAACTTTTTGTGAAAATTTGAAATTCTTATTTTTTGTTTTCCCCACTTGAAGTTGGGCCAACTGTTGGAAAATAACGTCTGAAGACAGTTTACCAGAAAAGTTTAATTTAAAGAAAATATCAACATGAAAGGTTTCTGAAGTAATTCAATTACTGTTCTAGTTTTAAAACGCTTTTCAAAGTCATTGTTATTGCGTTTTTTTATAGATGACTCTTATATTTTGTGACACATTCTGTAAATGCATATTGAAAAATAGCGATGTTATTTGCTATTATAACATTGAATATTACATTTTTCCGCTTTTTTTTCTTCTGTTCTATAAATATAAGCTTTAATGTTAAAAATAAGTTTTTATTTTCCGCTTAGACACTTGATTTAAGACCGATACTTAATTTGGGTTTTGATGGTAATGATGATGATGGTGGTGGTGGTGGTGATACGAAATGGATGAAAACGAAACCATTTTATTCATTTTATTTCTTGCTAAAAAAAATAGCAAAATTGTTACACGTTGAAATAACGATGCAATTTTTGCCATAATGTAAAAGAAAAAAAGAAAGAAGCTCTTAAGTTTAATGTGTAAGAAAAAGTGGGCTTTTTATAGTTTTTTAAAAAACAACAACCTAATCCTAATAGGCTAATATGCATATTTTATTATCCTTTTTTTTCATTCAGTGCTAATTGTAATCGCTATGGAAAACATAAATCAAAATGTATTTGAAACGAAGAAGAAGAAGAAGAAATAAAGCGAAAAAGAGAGCAAAATTTGGATTGCTTTCTCTCTTCCCCTTGTAGGGAGGCAATCACTGTTAACATTGCTCAAGAGGGAAATGTTAGCAGTGATTGCCATCGTACAAGGAGCAAAGAAGATGTTGTATCTGCACCTGTATAGTACAAAATTACAAAAAATACTCTACAAGCAGCCGGTTGGCCTATGACAGAAGGACCTTAAAATCTACGATGTTCACTGTCTCTCTCTCTTTCACTGTTTCTCTCTCTTTCTCTCAATGTTTTCCTGTTTCTCTGTTCTTTATCTTTCTTTCTTTCTGTGTTCGGTATCTCTCTTTCACTCCTCTGTTAGGTCTCTTTCTCTTTTTCTTTTTCTCACTTTTTTTTACTTTCTTTCTCTATTCTCTATCTCTCTCTTTCTCTTTTCGGTCTCTCTTTCACTTTTTTACTGTTTCTTTCTCTGTTCTCCATCTCTCTCTCTTTCTCTTTTCGGTCTCTCTCTCTCTTTCACTTTTTTACTGTTTCTTTCTCTGTTCTCCATCTCTCTCTCTCTCTTTCTCTCTCTCTCTCTTTCACTTTTTTACTGTTTTTTTCTGTGTTCTCCATCTCTCACTCTTTCTCTTTTCGGTCTCTCTTTCATTTTTTTACTGTTTCTTTCTCTGTGCTCCATCTCTCTCTCTCTCTTTTTCTCTTTTCGGTCTCACTTTTTTACTGTTTCTTTCTCTGTTCTCTATCTCTTTTCGGTCTCTCTCTCTTTCACCTTTTTACTGTTTCTTTCTCTGTTCTCTCTGTCTCTCGTTTTCACTCTCTTTCACTGTTTGTCTTTCTCACTGTCTCTGTTCTCCGTCTTTCTCTGTTCGTTCTCCTTCTCGCTCTCTCTTTCTCACTGTCTCTCTCTTTCTCCTTTCTCTCTCTCTTTCTCTAACAAGTAATGAAATTATTCTCTTCTATCGTTCAGAATTTATCTCATTTTATCTTAGTTGTCGTTATATAAGGCGAAAACCATACTACTATTACTACTACTACTACTACTACTACTACTGCTACTACTACTACTGCTACTACTACTACTACTACTACTACAACTGCATTTGAATTGGGTGTGTGTTGTATAATATATATAGTTGTAAAAAAGAGGACTTTGACGAATTTTCTCCTTATTCCTTTCAGAAAAATAACTCTTGTGCGGATGTGTGTGTGTGTGTGGTAATAGTACCACTTCTTAAGTTTTCCCACCCAATTTTTTCATTCTCCAATGGGGAAAAAGGGAGGAGGAGGAGGGATTTTTATTATTATTATTATTATTAGTATGCTCTGATGCACATACACAAGCAAACATTAATGTTGTTGCTGACATTAAGCTTATTGCTGCTTTCAAATTTATGAGGAATTTTCTTCTTCTTCTTCGTTTTTGATACATATTTTATTTTTTTCACTTGTTGTTGTTATGGTGTGAGGAGGAGGAAGAAGAAAAAGTCCTTATTTTTTTCTTCTTCAATAATATTCTTATGAAGAAAGAGATAGAAATTCTTCCCCACTCCCCCCTTTTTTCTCTTTTTAGTATGTCAAATCCCCATTTTTTTATTGTTCGTCTTGTCTTTTTCCAGAAAAAAAGTTCCTCTCAAATTTGTATTCCTTCTACTTGTGTGTAATTGAGAACAACGGTAGAAATGATTGAATTTCTTTTTATTTTGTGGTTTTCTTCCTTCTTTTTAGCTTTGTGTTTTTTTTATTTTTCTTTCTAATATATTTCATATATTTTTTTGACATTTTTATGCAAAAATAGATGTTGAGTGTGTTCCATGTTTTTAAGGGATTTTTTGTTGTTATTTCTTTTGTTCAATGAAATGAAATTCGAAATTTGCATTCTTCTTTTCCTGCTTCTTCTTTGTGGTAACAATTGCGCCAATTGTCACCACAAAGAAGAAGCAGAAAAAGAAATTAATTCATATAAAAAATACACAAAAATTAGAGGTGGGATGAATCCTAGATTTTCTCGAATCCGAAACCGAAAAGGTTATCGAATCTCTCGAATCCTTGGTATAAGAATCCTATATTATTCATTAAGAAAATACAAATAAATGAAATAATATTAAATATTAAATTATTAATAATAATAAAAAAACAAGTGTGGCAATCAGGGTCAGGGCCACAAGGTGATCCATTGGTGATCTGGGTCCGACCACCGAAATTGCAACAATCGCCGGTTTTTTTTTGTTAGTGAACACTTCTATTGGACGTCAATGGAGTTAAAACTAATTTTACCAACGTTTTTAACAGTTTTTTTAAGGTTAGTATTCGAAAGACGAAAAATGCGCGAAGATTCGAGTTTTCGAATCTCGAATATTTTTCAAGATTCGAGGATTCGACGATGTCCCATTACTAATTTCAAATAATTAGGAAAAACTACTTTACATCTTCGTTTATTTTTCTCTAATAAAAATAAAGTTTAATGAAAAAAAAAGTGCAAACACAAAGTTGAGTTCAACCTAATGTAATTAAAACAATAAAAAAATTCCTGATTGGTTGTAATTTGATTACATATTTGAAACTTCTATTCACATACATGAGCTAAATGAATTCAAATTAAATGTGTTTAGGTGAATTTATACGGAATCCAGTTAAGGACATATGAACCAAATAAAAATTGACTTTTATTATTAATATTTTAAATTGAAATACTAAATCAATATTTTGTCAATAGTTTATATATTATATTTAAGTATTAACTCAATATTTTCAGATTATTAACTGAATAAATTAAATTAGACATATTGTTTGTATGTCCTTCACAGGGCTCTGTAGAACACGTTTATTATTTAAATGCATTTAAATTATCAGGTGTGTTATACTTTGTATACACATGAGTTAAATGAATTCAAATTAAATGTGTTTATACGGAATCCCGTTAAGGACATGAAACAAATAAAAATTGATTTTTATTAATATTTTAAATTGCAATGCTAAATCAATATTTTAATGTCAATAGTTTATATATTTTATATTTAAGTATTAACTCAATATTTTCAGACTATTAACTGAATAAACTGAATTCGATGACATATTGTTTGTTTGCCCTTCATGGGGCTCTGTAGAACACGTTTATTTTTTAAAATTCATTTAAATTATCAAGGGTGTACTAGGTATTACAAACTTTTTTTTTCTATTAAGAAAACTTATTTCCATATAAAATTAATGTAGTTGGAAGTTGAAAATCGCTGATGACTAGTCGGTGATGTTGGTTATGATGGTGGCTCTTTAAATTCAATTGCTGAGATCTTAATAAAGTAGTGAAAAGGAAAAGAGAAGTAGTAGTAGTAGTAGTAGTGTGGCCCTAATTTGAGAAGCTTCCGGGCAATCTTAAAATATTAAGATTAATTTAATGTTAAAATAGATGTGGCAAGAAAAACAAATTGTTGAATATAGTTTTACACACACATATATAACACAGTATACTTTACTAATGAGGCGTAACGCATTTTCCATTTGGCTAATGAGTTACTACTAGCATTACTAGATTGTAGAAAAACATAAAAAGTTGTAAAAAGATTCTAAGTATAAAGTTCCTTATTATTCGTATCACTTAACTCCCCTACCCCCACCCCCACTTTTTAGCTCCTTCGAAATTTACTATATATGTGGAGAGAAGGAATTTCCCCCCTATTTCCCCCCCTAGAAGAACACATGTGGGTGAATTTGGTAACCATGTAAAGGGGGCGGGAGAAGAAGATATTACAAATATATTACATGTAAACTTGTAATAGAGCCTCCTCCTCCTCCTCTATATGTAATATGTAATGTATGTTGGTTAATATATGGGGCCTCTTGTTATATTCAGGTGTTTTCTTTTTTAATGGCCTGGCTCAACTTATTAAAAAAAATTGGATGTTTTCATCCATGGCGCATACAAACACACGCACACACACACACACTCATTGGTTAATATGGGGTGTTGGGTTTTGCACGCGCGGCAAAGTGAGAAGAGACAACGTTTGTTTTATTTTCAGACCAATTTTGAAGCCGTTTTTTTGTTTGTTTCGTGAGCCATCGCAATTATTACTTGTTATTATAGCTCCGGTTATGTAGATGTTGGGTTTTTTTTAGCTCACAATCAATACTTATTTGTGACGTCAGAATGATGTCATATATGGCTTTGAATAAATAAATTTTCAGAGAAATTTTCTAGAATGTGTTTTAGAAACTAGAATGATAGCTTAATCACTTATAACCCAGTAAACACCTGATAATTTAAATGCATTTAAATAATAAACGTGTTCTACAGAGCCTCGGGAAGGGCATGCAAACAATATGTCGAATTGAATTTTTTCAGTTAAAAATCTGAAAATATTGAGTTAATACGAGCTCGTACTTAAATAATAATATAGAAACTATTGACAATATATTGATTTAGTAAATTTCAATTTAAAATATTAATAATTAAAGTCAATTTTTATTTTGGTCACCTAAACACATTTAATTTGAATTTATTTAACTCATGGGTGTACAAGGTATGAAGGTGTCTTCATAGATGATTGAGAAAATTTATATTTTTCAAAGTGAACGTTTTTGAGGATAAAAATTATCAAAAAATTCAAAAGTGCTTTAGAAACTAGAGTAGTTGATGTTAAGTTTTTTCATTATATCTTTAAAAAAAAAATAAACTTTTTATGACATTAAAAAAAAAAACCTAAAAACGGTTCATTTTCAAACTGAACTCTAAAATATATATATTTTTAAAGATATTTTCATGAAAAAAAGTTTTAGCATAATCTTTACCATTCTAGTTCTGTAAACAATTTTTATTTTAAGCAACATCTATGGAGAATATACCATTAGTCAAAGAAAAAAAGAAAAATAAATATCTATAAAGCCTGGAACACACATGCGGAATTCCGCTCAGAAATAAAGGTATTTAAATGAGAAAATTTTCCCATAAAAAGTGAACGGAAAATTCATTAAAAATAAGTTGAACAACTGGCATCTGTAGACAACTTCAGAATTTTTTTGGCTCCGCCCTTTTATGAGTGTCATCAATTTATAATTGGTTAATTACTTGGCCTGATGTCACATATACCCCGCCCTTTTTGTTTTTAATTGGTTGATATTTGGTCTGACGCTCATAAAAGGGCGGAGCCAAAGAAATTCTGAAGCTATCTACAGATGCCTCAACTTTTTTTCCGTTCTCAAAATATTCCGTTCAAATACCCACCAATCAGAAAGAATCATGTGACATCACAAAAAAGGCAAATTGGAATCCATTTTGGCAATAAATATTTCTTTTCTTGCACAATAGACATGTAATTAGAAATCGGAACAAACAGAAATTTGGCTCCGCCCTTTTTATGACGACCGGCAACTTCTAATCGGTTTGTTGTGTGGTTCGACGTTGAAAAGGGCGGAGCATGTGACGTCAGACTACATAACCAACCAATTAGAAGTTGCGGTCGTCATAAAAAGGGCGGAGCAAACGTCTGTTTATCCCGATTTCTAATTGCCTTGCTCAATAGAGGGTACCCACAACTTTCCTCATTACTTTTCTGTTTCTATTTGTGAACAACAGAGATACAGAAAAAGAAAATGACTTTTTTTCCTTTTACGGAATTCCGCGTGTGTGTTCCAAGCTTTAAGCCACCATAATAAACTTGTTTCATTGTTTCTCTCTCTCTCTCACACTCTCTCTCTCTCTTTTTTTGAAAATGAAAATGAAAAAAGAGAAATGAGGATCCACTTATTGTGAATATATTCATCGTCTATTTTTCGTTCTAATTTAATTATGTATTTCATTCGGCAGATGGGTTTATGGACACGTTTAACGCGCATCTCTCTCTCTTCCCCCGTTGTTCTCTTAGACACCTTTTTTCCCTACTTAAATGAGAGACATTTTTCTCATTGTATCTCTATGTAATGTATGTGTATTTATTATAATACATAATATACATATTCTACTATAAGTGTTAGAAAAAATTGCGATATATTAAACTTCTGATTCCCTTTTTCGCTCTTTTTTTAAGAGCAATATTTGAGGTTTTTTTTTTAAATAAAATATAAAAAGTGTTGTTTCTTTCAAAGGGGGTGAGGGGGGGGGGGGGTGTTATCTTTTACCTACCATAAACAATGAATAAATGTGTTTTAAGATTGTTAAAATGTAGGCGTTTAGTGATGCTTAAAATTGTCGCCCTCTTTTCATCCGTTAAATTCGCTCTTTCTTTCACTGTCGTCGTCGTCGTTGTCGTTCCTTATTTTTGACGACGAAAAACAGAAAGAAAGTTAAGAAGGAAAAAAAAGATGTGTGTTTCATCCATCTGTAAATATCAAGCAATATTACACATTAGCAAAATGATAATAATATTTTTCTTCTGTTTCGTAGCGTTTATTTTTTTTATTAAAATAAGAAAGGGGAGATTGTTTCAAAAACTTAAGAAATTATAGAATGGAAAAGGAAGAAACGAAAGATTGAGGTTGATGAGGAGGATGAGGAGGTTAGGTTAGTTGATGAATTTTCCTTTTCTTCAACAGGATTTATAATGAAATTTAAGGTGTTATAACAAACAGCTCGACATTTTAATTAATTCTAAAAAGAAGAGAGAGAGAGAGACAGAGAGAGATAGAGAAAAAGAGAGAGAGAATGAGAAATAGACTGAAAGAGAATGAGAAAGTATAAGAGAGAATGAGAAAAAGAATGAATGAGAGAAAGAAAGTATGAAAGTTAGAATGAAAGAGAGAAAATGAGAGAGAATGAAAGAGTGAGAGAATGAGAGAAAGTATGAAAGAGGGAGAGAGAGAAAGAGAACGAGAGTATGAAAGAGAGAGAAAGAGAGAATGAGAGAAAGTGAGAATGAGAGATAAAGTATGAAAGAGAGAGAATGAGAGAAAGTATGAAAGAGTTAGAATGAGAGAAAGTATGAAAGAGTTAGAATGAGAGAAAGTATAAGAGAGACTGAGAAAAATAATCAATGAGAGAAAAAAGGTATGAAAGAGTTAGTGAGAGAGAATGAGAGAAAGAAAGTATGAAAGAGAGAGAGAATGGAAGAGAGAAAGTATGAAAGAGAAAGTGAGAGAAAGAAAGTATGAGAATGAGAAAAAGTATGAGAGAGAGAGAATAAGAGAAAGAAAGTGTGAAAGAGAGAGAGAGAGAGAAAGTATGAAAGAGAGAAAGAATGAAAAAGAGAGAGAAAGAGAGAGAGAGGGAAAGAATGAAAGAGAGAGAGAGGGAAAGAATGAAAGAGAGAGAGAGAAAGTATGAGAGAGAGAGAAAGAGAGAGAGAGAATGAACGTGTTCAAATTTTAATAATAATTTGTTTCATAAAAAATATCTAATAACAAATGACGTGTGTGGTCTTAAGATTTCTGAAATTTGATGACAGTTTTGTTTAATTGGATAACATCAAGAAAAAAGTAGTAATTTATCTAATTTTAGTCGTCTTTTTAGTGTGTGTTGTGGTTAGAAAAACAAGGTCTATTAATGAATTTTATGAATTAATAATTAAAGATATATAATATTAAAAGATACAGGTATTAATACACATTATTAAAATTGCTCTTAAATTGGAAGAATATAAATTAGGATTTTGAGTTTTTTTTTCTTCTTTCTTCAAATTAAATAACTACTTTTTAAATATAAAACGTGTGACTAATACAGGTTAACACCATTTAAAGCTGAGCTTAAAACATGACGTAAGACAATAAGCTTTTTGTCTTTAAGCGAAGTTTAAAATATGGAATCTGCAAGTGTATAAATTCCAACAAGGATTGTGAATATTTCTGTAAAATTAAATAAAAATTAAAACTTTTAATTTACTAGAATAGTTGAGAACTATAATACAGTTAATTTCATGAGGATATTTTTTTTAAAAATAAACTTTATAAATACAAGTAAACAGTTAATTAAGATGGTTTGTGAACAACTTAACTGATTTTTAAATCTTGACTATTCTGTCTTTCAGAAGCAAATTTAACAGAAACTAGAAAGTGTTTTAGAAATTTACATAATAAACTTTTTACAAACCAAAATTAAAAATATATATATTTTCTACTTAAAAAGTTGGATAATTTTGAAACTACCATAAAAACTTTATTTAAAAAAAATATCAACATGAAAATATTCTTAAGAGGGGGGCTCGATAGAAAAATATTTGTGTAAATTGCAAGGTAGATGGCGCCTGCAACCTTCATAGGTGGCAAACTCCATTCGTCGTCAATTAGTTGAAATAGAATGCAGCCTCCTTTTAGCTCTCAAAAAGCGTCCAAAACAACCTTAATTTTCAGCACGTGGACAAACTTACCCCTGAGAACATAATATAAGTGAAGAGAGAGCACGTGTAGAGAAATAGCGATGACGCAATTTAAAAGTTTGCCACGTGAAGAAAAAAAAAGGTGAGTCAAGAGTTGAAGAATGTCAGTACATTTCTATGGAAGGAGGGCTAGTGGCGCCATATAATGTTACACTAACACAATAAATGATCTACTTGGATTTTTGAGTAGCGTTCATACTTTGTTAAATATGAGAGATGTTCAACCGGAAGAAGCAACAAAGGTACATTTTATGAAAGGCATTTAGAAATCGGGGAAAACACAAGTTGGCTCCGCCTTTTTAATGACGACCGAGAATTCTAATTGGTTTGTTGTCTGGTTTGACTGTTGAAAAGGGCGGAGCATGTGACGTCAGACTACATTGCCAGTCGTCATAAAAAGGGCGGAGCCAACTTGTGTTTTTTCCCGATTTCTAAATGCCTGTCATTTTATGTTCCATTGTTGTTGGGGTTTTTTTTCTCTTGAAGAACATCAATAAAAGACCTTTAAATAAAAAAGAAACGTCATTTAAAATGTATTTGACCTTTAACTCTTTTGAGCCCTTATAAGAAAATCTTGATCAGAAAATTTATTTTGACCTTTTTTTCTTCTTCTTCTTTCTCCCTCATTTCAGTTGTATTTATTAACATATATATTTTAATATAAGACACATACTTGTAATTTACACATAAAAAGGACAAAAGATAAACTCTTTGTTGTCTTTCCCTCAACTTGTCTTTTAATTGTATCACTTAAAACTATTTCATTCATTCTTGTTTATATATTTTTTTTCTACAATTCATTTGTTTAACATTTCGTGTTTCTAAATTTCACTTAAAATATGCATATTTAAAGAGAAGTGGGGGGGGGGGAGATACACACACACAAAAATAAAGATGGTGTTCTTCTTAATTACTACACATGTAGATTGGTGAAGAACAATTTTTTATTTGGGGTGTTTTTCAGTTGAAAATGGGTTGAGTTGGGAGAGCGCGAGGCGAGGGAATTTAGGGTAAGTTGGTCCTGTTTTCTCTCCATGTCTGCCTTTGTTAAAATGTAAGATGTTTGAAGGGATTGAGGAGGAGGAGGATCCGTTCTTCTTAATGTTCATACATAATTTTATTTAGACCGTTTTGTGGTGAGAGTTTGTTTTTTTCTTCTCTCTTAGTTTTGATGTCATTAGGAATGTTGTTTGTTCATACAAAAAGGGTGGAAACAGATCTAATTAAAGCGACACTTGTTGTTTGCTTGATAAAATAGGGTAGTTTCTACTACTACTTACTACTACTACTACTACTACTACAACCTACAAACTACTATCCAAAAAATACTTCCATTGTTCTTATGTAAACAATAGAATATGGAGAGGAGATTCTCTCAATTCGATTGTTGGGTTATCTTGAGGGTGTTAAAATAAAGCAACTTGGGATATATATAGAGAAGAGTTGTGGGGGTGGAAGGGAAGGGGGAAGTTATGATTGTCCAATCATCATCAGCATCATCATCTTTAGGGGATGATTTTGAGTTTTTCTCTGGGCGTTAAAAGGGGTTATGACCTCAGTTGTAGACAAAAGAAAGATAAGGAGAAGTTAGATGATTTCTCGTCATCTTATTGGCTGATTGACGTCTATATATATATATAGAAGGAGATGGAAAAACTTGACAAAAACAATCCTAAATCATCTATTGTTTTCAGCTACCCTTCTAGTTTCTAAAACACAATTGAAGTTTTTCTTCATTTTGCACTGTTGAAAGACAGAATAATGAAGAGATATAAAAATATTAGTGATTTTTACCCTACCCATTCTAGTTTCTAACATTGTCAATGTTAGTTTCTGGAGCAAAATTAAGAGGAACTTGAAAGCGTTTAAAAAAAATAGAAGGGTAATCTATGCTTAAGCTAAATGAATTCAAGTTAAATGTGTTCAGTTGAATTATCTAAACAAATTGAAATACTAAATCAATATTTTGTTAAATTAACTTCAATTATATTGAAATATAAATTTATTAAAGTTAAGGTAATACTCAAATTACTTGTATATTGAATTATAAAATAAATTAAATTCGTCATATTGTTTGTTTGTTCTTAACAAGGCTCTGTAAAACATGTTTAATATTTAAATACAGTTAACCTTGTTAGGTGTAAAGAAGGTATAATAAATTTAACTGAATCTGTTAACTTGTTAAGAGTATTTTTTAAGTTGATATCTTTTAAAAATAAGCTTTTTTATGGCAATTTTACATTGATTTATTGACTTGAGCAGCACGACGAACTGATTAGAACTGGTTTGCAAAAAAAAAAATCGTGAACCGATTAAACCGGTTCCTAACCGAGTAGAAGTGGTTGGTTCTATCCGTTGCCAACTTTTTTTTTACTTTTCCTGGTTTTCTATTTCACAATTTGAAATTACGACTTTTATCTGCTAAAATCGGAAAAAAATTAGATCGGCGAACAAATGTTAACCGATTTCCGTTCATTAACGCACTCAACAATTAGGTCCCATTTTGCTCAAATCTGACTTGGTCTGAGCAGCTTTGGAGAGAGGGGTGATGGGGGGGGGAGGCAATTGCCCTCTCCTAGCTCGTATCCTGTGTGTACAGCCTACACTTTCTGTACCAGAAATCGGCTGTGAAACAAACCTCAGCAGCAAAAAAAAAACCGGTAGTGAAAATTGGCATGATCGGCTCAGTTAAATCGATCGGCATGCCAATTTTTCTTTTTGTGTGATCGGTTCGGTATTGGCTCGGTAAAAAAAGTGTGATCGGTGCAGCCTTAATATTAAAGCCTCATTTTCAAGGTGGCGATAGTTCTGTCGTGAGGGTAGCTGTCATGAAAGTTGCGATAGTTCACTCTCACGATAGCAACTGTCTACAAGTCTTGAAGTAACGTGATAGTTGTCTGTCACATGTGACAATGTGACGTCTACTTCACAGGATATCATTGAGTCAATAACAGTGTTGCCTCTCTCTCTCCCTCCATCAGAAGCCAAATTTCCCTACAAAGTGGATATTTCCCTACAAGAGCCGGTCACACAACACAATTGCGGTCACAATTGCGACAGTACTATTAACTATCGATAGTCAAATGAAATATATGAGTGATTGTGACTATCATGTGGTCTTCACAATGATAGTTCTCGCGATAGTTGCTGCTGTCATGACAGCAACTATCGTGACACAACTGTCGTCGTGTAAACGGGGCTTAAGTTTTAAGAATGAAATCGGACCTCAGTTCTAGTATATAAGATAAAAATAAATGAGTAGAAATGACTACGACGAGACGAGACATTGTTAAAGAAAGAAAATGGACCATGAATGTTTTAGTAGTAAAGAGAAAATAACAGAAGGTTGTTTTCCCACCGCGTTTTCAAACACTAAATTTTCTCTCTTTCGTTGGTTTTTGCTTTTAAACAAGGCGGCTAAAATCCACTTTTAACTTGTAAATAAGTGATTGCGCCATTTTTTTCTTTCTTTCTGTTTGTTTGTTCCCTCCTCTTTTTCTTCCACTTTACATCTTAACTCCAATTCTAAACTATATATTTTTTTTGTTCACTCTTTTTTGATTTTTCTATACGTTTTTTAACGTTGTTCAAACTGAACAACTTTAGATAACTTAATCTTTAGACTCTAGAGATTTGTCTCTTTTTTTGTTTGGTTATTGTTGAGACCATTGTTTCTTTTACGTTTCTCCTATTAAGTTTTTCATCTTTTGAGCTTTTTTTTTGCTTCAGAAACACAATAAAAGAAGCAACAAAATCTAAAATTAAATGATTATCTTTGTTAACAATGTTTTATTATTATAACTTTTTGACCATTTTTTTTAGAAATTGCGAAATTTTGCGAAATTTTTTAGAGATTGAGAGAGATTATTTCTAAAGTCTTCTTAAGAGTTGAGACGAATCCTAAATTTTCTCGAATCTGAATCCGAATCCTGAAAGGTTCTCGAATCTCTCGAATCCTTCATATAAGAATCAGGGTTGGCAAAGTTTTTTCCAGGAGTGGTATTTTACCGGATATTACCACGGCATTTACCGTATGGAGAATAATGGCTTTTTCTCAGTTTTAGACAATTTCTATTTTGTAGCCAATTTTTTTTTTTCTCATACAGTTTTTTTTCTCTTCACTTTCTTCTGGCCCTCAGATGTCACTTTCTTTCTGTACATTTAATTTTCCATGTCCATCACGATGTTTTTCAAAGTGATCATGAATAGGATCTATTGGTCTTCCATCTCTGTTCATTTTTTTGTGATTTAAGTAAAAACTGCTTTAAATAAAATACACAAAATTAAAAACTAGTGACCAGAATCCAGATAGAAATATAACTGAAGTTGTCATTTGACTAGTGAGACAATGCGTCACTCATAAGATAATATTAAAAATAGCTTATACTACTAGATGAAAAGAGCATAATACTCGTTTTTTTCTCGCGGTTTTAGTGGTAAAAACCGGTTGTAACTGGTATTTACCAGTGCCCTGTCTTTTACCGGTTTTTTCTCGAGATTTTTTCCAACCCTGATAAGAATCCAATATATTATCCATTACCTCCCCATCTTATAATAATGTTTTTCTTTCTTTCAGGTTTCCATTTTCAATAATAAATGGATAATAAGAAAGTGAACGATTACTGACATTTTAGGTAATATTGTCTTGTTTCTATTTTCGTTTTGTTTTTGTTTTTTTTCAGTTAAGAATGCAAGTAAGATTTTTTATTTTGTCGGTGTAGCGTTAGAAGGCGCCACTAGCCCTCCCTCATAGAAATATATTGACACTCATCTTCCTTTTTTTCTGCACGTGGCTAACTTTTAATTGCGTCATCGCTATTTCTCTACACGTGCTCCCTCCTCACTTATGTTCTGAGTAAATTTGTCCACGTGCTGATAATAGGGTTGTTTTGGACGCTTTTAGAGCTAAAAGGAGGTTGTATTCAATTTCAACTAATTGACGACGAGTGTAGTTGGCACTATCTTTGGAGGTTGCAGGCGCCCTCTACCTTGCGACTTACACAAGTATTTTTCTATTATATGGAGATCTTTTAATCTAAAGAAGAAGAAAAATGGAGGGAGGATAGAAACGAATGAAAATTGACAATCTTAGTCATTGTTCGAAGTTAAATTTTTAATTAAGTCGATGTTCTTTTTTAAATTGGTTTTTCTATCTCGTATTTAAGAAAACATTTTTCTTCTTATAAATCCAAGAAGAAACCTTTTTTTCTTCTTCTTTTCTTCTTCTTTTTACTATTGTTAAAGTTTTTTTTGGGGGGGGGGGGGGGGGAGATTGAATATTCTTTTTTTTAAAAAAAGAAGAGATCTTTTATTTAGAATCATCTGTCATTTACATTAATCGATATTACAAGATTTCATTGTTTAAGAAGACCTGTTTTTATTCTTCTTCTTTTTTGCTTTTCTTTTGTTTCTCTCTTTAAGATCAACAGATTAGATAAAGTATTAATACTGTGTGCAAATATATGTTACTGTCAGTCTGCGGAATCAGTTAATCTGCAGATTGCCTAAGCAATCTGCAAAACAACCAATCTGATAGCTGAATCTGCAAAATTCAACACCTAAAATGTATTGAATTTTGCAGATTCACTAGCAAAGTTTGGTAGTTTTGCAGTTTGACTGATTCTGCAGATTGACAATAACATTATATATAGTATATAATATAAAATGAATGATTAAGGAAGAGGGAGTTTTACGGTATATTACTTCGTGATAAGACAACTAAAATAGACACACACACATACACACCGTTGATTGAAAATTTGGCTATCGATCAGTATTATTACTGAACGATAGACAGTTAGTTATCAATCTGTTGAAATTTGCATTTAGGTTTACCTTTTAAACTTTAAAAGAGATTTAAGAAAGTACGTGACGTTTATATTTGAGATTGAAAAAAAGAAAGGATTTTTAACGACCTTATTCTAAAACGTTATTAAAGTTGAAACTTAAACAAAGCTAAACTTTAAAAAAAACCTCTTGATTGTTTTATAAACATAAGATGGTTTATGAAGAGATAATTTTTTCGAACTTTCTGATTATTTTATCGTTTAAAAGAGCAGAATTAAAAGAAACTAGAAAGTGTTTTAAAAACTAGAAATGTGGGTCAGTTACTTATGCCGCAGTCACACTAGGCTGGTTTCCCAGCTGCTGGTTGCTGCTGGCTGGTTACAGCACTCTAGCAGCATAGTCTGAACTGCTACTAGCAGCTGCTTTCTCCAGCGGGCTAGTGATTTTAACAGCGGCTGGTGAAGTTGGACATGTCCAACTTTAGCAGCTACCAGCTGGTCATGTGACACCCTTCCTGCTGCTGCCATCTAGTGTGAACTTTTTGTTGCTAGTAGTGGCACTAGTGGTAGTTGAAACTCCACTGCTTGGGTTGGTTGTTGTTAGAGTTTGTGTTTTTGCAAGACGGTGATTGGATGACTTGCACTGCTAATACCAGCAGTGACTGGACAAGTGTGAACCCAAAGCAGCTGCTGCTTGCTGTTGCTGCTAATAGCCAGCAGCAACCAGCGGCTTGTAAACCAGCCTAGTGTGACTGCCGCTTAAAGGGTAATTTTCATGTTGATATCTTTCAAACTGACATAAAAAGTTTTATTTTGAAAGATATCAGCATGTGAAAACACCGTTAAGTGATTGAGCTACCCTTTTAGTTTCCAATACATTTAAAGTTTCTCATAATTTTACATCTGAAAAAAAAATAATCAAGAGTTCGAGAAGCGGTTTACACTTTTAAACCACCTGAATTTTATTTTATGCAACGTTTTTAGATAAATGAAAGTTATAACTGGACATTTTTTACTCTAGACCAACCAAAAGTAATCTAAAATTTGGAAATCTTCGAAAATTATATTTATTTATTAGTTTATTAGGTGGCCCCTGATGTGAGGCAATCACTGCTAACACGACTACAAAATATGTTAGCAGTGATTGCCTCACGTCAGGGGCTCACCGTGGCACCAATGAATGAATTGAAGAAGGAACTGGCGAGTATGTTAGCAGTGATTGCCTTTCGTCAGGGGCACACTGTTTTATTACTAAAACCTCGTTTTCACGATGGCGATAGTTTTTTGGTGAGAGTAGCTGTCATGAAAGTTGCGATAGTTCACTATCACGATAGTAACTGTGTACCTGTTTTGAAGTAACGTGATAGTTGTCTGTCACATGACAGTGTGACGTCTACTTCACAGGATATCATTGAGTCAACAACAGTGTTGCCTCTCTCTTCCTCCAGAAGCCAAATTTCTCTACAAAGTGGATATATTTTCCTACAAACGCCGGTCACTCAACAACTATTACTATATTGCGACAGTACTATCAACTATCTATAGTCAAACGAGATAGTTGTGATAGTCACTATTGCGAAACAGTGTGATAGTGACTATCATGTGGTCTTCACGATGATAGTTCTCGCAATAGTTGCTGCTCTCATGACAGCAACTGTCGTGACAACTATCATCGTGAAAACGGGGCTTAATGGAAAGTTGAAAACACATTTTCTTATTGTAAAAAAACATGGGTGTAGCAGCTTGCTCATTTGCCTCTTAATCTTTTTTTAAGACACGGACCTATTACGAGATTTCTTTTAAATTTATTTCGTCGTTAGTTGAGAGGATTTACTTTTTGGTGTTTTCTTTTTTTAAATTCTATTTTAAAATGTACTAAATCGTATTTTTTTTCTGTTGAAGTACAATAAGAGAGAATTATAGGAAGAAGAAAAAAACAGATCTCATGTTTGTGAAGAAAAAAATGGTGTTTTTATGCAGATTTTTTAACTTTTTTTGTTGTCTTGGTAGAAGATGAGAAGCTTGAAAATAAAATGCTTGAATTTTAAGGGAGTGAGAACAGATGAGATAGAAAGTGTTGTTAGGATCAGAGTAATTATGACAATGATATTTGGGGGATGAAGTTGTGTGATCTGAATTTTTTCTTTCTTTTTAACGTAATTAACATATTTAATCCACAAACTTGAATTTGAACGTTGTAAAGAGAAATTATATTTCTTTAATTGCCTCTTTTTTTTCTGGATGTTTTTTTTTCTTTTTTTCTTCTTCTTCTTCTGGAGAAAAAATGTGGGATTTTTTGAGGGGATTTTGAAAAAAAAAGGGAAGTTCCTTTTTTATGTTAATCTCTTTTTTTTTTCTTCTATCCCTACCTTACTTAAACCTATTGTATTTTTTTTACTTTCCTGTTTTATCTTATTCTATCTTCTACTCTCTCACACTCCACCCTTTTTTTTTAAAAAAAAAGTGAGGAGAGGGTATTGATTTTTTTTAGAAAGATTGTAAGAATGGATTCACATTCTTGTTCTTCCTGCGTTTTTTAATGTTTAGAAATTTCTCCTCCCAAAAAAAAAAAACCTTCTTGTCGAACAAGTTTTCAAAAGAGGATTTTTTTTTGGGGGTGAAAATACAAAGGAAATTGAAATGAGAGAACAAAATTTTTGTGAGAAATCTATAATAATAATAATAATAATAATTGGAGAATATGACTAGAATTTTTATATATATATATATATAACCGTTTTGTACGAAATGGAAGGGATATAACAGAATATTTTCTCGTGTTATAAGAATTTTATAATCTTTTAAAGGAATTTTACCGAAAAATTAAGATGAGTTTAAATGATTAAACGACGAAACCTCTCGAACTCTTGATTAATTTCAAGATTGACTAAATTCAAGTCTTTTTCAGAGGTACAAAATGAAGAGAAAATTGAACTCGTTTTAGAAACTAGAAAGGGCAGGTAGTTAAATCATTTAAGAATGTTTTCATGTTTTTAATAATATCTTTCAAAATACGCTTTTTATTCGAGTTTGAATATGATGAGTGATGAGTATTAAATATATTTAACTATAACTTTAAAAAGAGGACATTTTTTAAAAGTTTAAATTGATCAATGTGAAAATATTTTTTTAAGTAATTGAGCTACCTTTCTAGTTTCTAAAACGATTTCTAGTTTTTTTTTAATTTTGATTCTGAAAGACAGAATAATCAAGAGTTTACAAATATTGACTGATTCAAATCTAAAGCCTTGTTTCCACTGAGGGAAAAATTTGACCTGTTTGTGAATTTCAACTGATAAAAAATTGAACAAACTTGCCCCCTCCCCCTTTCGCACATTCACTAACGTTTGTTGTATTTTTCACCAGTTGTAATTTTCAAAAAGTTCAAATCTTTACCATAATGGAAACAAGGCCTTAAGGTAGTTACTTAATAGTGGCATTTCTTAATTTGTCGTACAAAACACTGAAAACAAAATGGTAAAAAAAAAAGAAATTTATATTTAAAAATAGCTTTGAAAAATGAATTTTAATTATGAGAGAAATTGAAAGTGTTTTTTTTTAGAAACTAGAACGTGTAATAGAATCACTTAATTGTAGTTTCATGTTGATATTTTTTTTAAAAAAAATTATTTTATTGCCGCCTCAATGGAAACGAGGCCTAAAGAAATATTAGATAAATGTTTCTCCCTGGCCACAAAATGTGGTCTGTTTGAATGTGTTCGTTTTGTGACGTGAACAATTAATGCAAATGAGATAAATTCCATTTTTAGCAGGAATTTTTCTTTCTGCAAGTGTGAACTATCTTTTTAGTTGTTTGTTCTTCATATCTTCTTCCTATATATTTTACATGAAATTTAGATGATATTTATGATGCTTTCAGCTTCAACGGTATTTTTTTTTTTCGTGGTTTTTATTTAAAACAACTTTTTTTTTCTTCCGAGGCTATTTTTCTTGTGTGTTTTTTTTTCTTTCTCCTTCTTTCCTTTAAACCATGAGATTTTTTTTACATATTTGTACAATTTGGAATTTTCTTCTTACACATGTAGGGCCTACAGTGTATATACAATATGCATTTACATAAAAATACAAAAAAAAAATTCATAGTCAAGAAAAATAGGAGAAAAAACATATCTAAAGTAAACTGATGTTGAGAGTAAAAATAACTTTCATCCGTCTTCTTTTGCGGAAGTTGAAAATAAATACAGTAGAGTCTCGATTATCCGATATTTCGGGTTATCCGACATTCTGTTTTTTTTTAGGGTGTCACCTATTGTTGCAAAAAATAAAAACAATTATCAACAGCTAATTTGTTTTGAATAATTATTAGGAGTCGGATTTTTATGCAAAAATCAAGCAAAATGTTTCTCAATTTGTGGGCCAAAGTGTGCCAATTATGAAGTAATCATCATCATCATCATCATCAATAGAGCAACTGCAATTATACATTTTCTAATTAAAAAAAGGCTGGTTAGAGGTTAGATCTCTGGTTAATATAAGTAACCAGAAAATAATGTATAATTGAAATAATCATAATTGTTGGTTGATCTAAACGGCGTATTGTTACTTTCATAATTGGCACTTGGGCCACAGCTTGAGGAACATTTGCTTTGATGTTCCTTGAAAACCTGAGGCCTAGTTAACATTATTTATTAATTATTATTATTATTATTATTATTACCAGGTATTAATATTATCATCATTATTACTATTATTTATATTATTATTTTTAATATTATCATTATTACTATTAAAATTATCACTATTAATTATATTATTATTATTATTATTATTTATTATTATTTATTATTATTATTGCTATCATTATTATGATTGCTATTATTATTATGAATATTATTGATATTAATATTAATACTATTACTATAATTATTACTATTATTAATATTAATATTATTATTAATATTATTAATATTATTACTTTTATTTTTGCTATTATTTTTATTATTATTATTATTATTATTATTATTATATTTTCTGTTATCCAAAACCGTATCAGTCCCATTTAGATCGGATAATCGAGACACTGTGTGTTTAAAATTTTAAGTATTTTCTCCACTTCCTGGATGGTCAAAGGGGGGGGGGGGAAGAGAGTTGCGTTCGTTCTTCCATACCTAAAGAACATGAGAGAGAGAGATTTTTCAAAGTCCCTCTGGACTGAACTGAACTGAACTCTGGGTATCACTTTTCAGAGGTTTATTCGATTTTGATACATATATATTTTTTGGACAAAGAAAGTAGAAAATTTCTTTGGATGGAGAAAAAAAAAGTGTCATCTATCTCTCTTTTTTCTCATTGCGGTTTTTTTTTGAGAGAGAGAGAGAGAGAGGTTAGAAGTGAAGGGAGGGAGAAGGCTTTTTATTTTGTTGGCTGTCAATTTGTGACCAACGCATTAGTTCAATTGCAACGCTATTTTTTTCCTTTTTTTTTTGTTGTTTTGTTTCAAAGAGCAACCAACAACAAAAAACACGAAACGAACATTTCAGTTTACTTGTCAATTATATTACTCAGTATATTGTTGTGTTTTTTTTTTTTGGTTGAACATTGTTGTTGTCTTGTCCAGTTTCACTGTCTATAATTTAAGACATTGGGATTTCTGATACGTTTGATGTATTTTTTTCTCCCTTTCTTTCTCTCTTCCTCCTGTTTTTCTTTTGGGAGTTTTTGGTGTTCGATCTACAGGAAGAAGAAGGAGAAAAAAAAAGTAAAAAACACAGAACAAACGTCCGTTGAGAATACTAAAAAGTGTGTGTGTCCGAACATTTTGAATGGGCCACAAGGTGTTTCCACTTTTAGTTCGATATATATATATACATATATATATATATATATATATATATATATATATATATATATATATATATATATATATATATATATATATATATATATATATATATATACGAATATTATTATTGGAGTATGTGAGTGTGTTTGGAATCATGTTGTGAATTTTGGAGACAATTTCACTCTTCTTTGTCTTATTGAGTAAATTCAATGTCCCCACTCTCTCTCCATCCACTCAACGTGAAAGGTTGAATATAAATTCAAATTCTAGAAAATCCGGAAGAAGAAAAAAAAGTGGTTGGAGTTGGACAGTAATTTCTAAGTGCATAAAGTGGACATTTAAATTATTTAGAAGTAACTTTTAAAACAAAGAAATAGATAAAAATAAAGAGAACAAAAGTTTGTTAGAAACTAGAAATAGTATATGGAGTATAATGAAGGTTAAAGGTATTAAAAGAATTTTAATGCTGATATGGAACGCCATTTTTGTAAAAAAATAATGATTCCTACAGTAATGAAAAAAAAAAAAAATAAAAAAAACAGTGCAACGTAATAATATATATATCATATATATTAAGCCAGGTCTGTGTGTGTGTATCTGGACCTAACGCTGTACAAACAAGGACGTCGGAATTTATATAAATTTAAATGAATAAATGAACCGCTTTTTTTCTCAAGGTCAACTATATGTTGCACCCTTCCCATCCAAGAACCCCATGATATTAAATTGGTGAAGGGAAAAGGTTGGAAAGTGTAGAAGAGGGGGGAGAGAGAAACGGGGAGGGGGAAAAGTGGGAGGGGTGACTGAAATTGAAATGAAAGGAGTAAAAAAGGAACAAACGACGCGCATGCGCACACCAGAGAAAATGAAAATCTCATTTTCTCTTTCAAATATAAAAAGGGGAGGGGATAATAGTAGCAAAATTAAACTACAGTTTATCTCAGGCAATTGTGCCCAGCATTAGAATTTCTTTTGCTCAGCCCTTTTATGAACGTCATCGATTTCTAATTGGTTTGTTACTTGGTTTGACGTCATAAAAGGGCGGAGGAAAAGAAATTCTAATGCTGGGCACAATTGCCTGTGAATTTTGCTCCTGTCATTTATGACGGGGTTACCCCACTAGTTTTATATATTATTATTAGCAAACAATACCATCATTTAAAAATATTATCACCTAACCTAACCTAATCTAACCTTTTTCAAATGATGATATTTTTTAAAGTGATGGTAGATTTTGCTAATAATACGTTGCACTGTTTTTTGTATAATTTTTTTTCATTAATGTAGGAATCATTATTTTTTTTACAAAATTGGCGTTCCATATACTGATAATAATATCGTTAAAAATAAACTTTTTATGGGAAGTTTTAATATACAATTAGTCCATGGGATTCGACTTACACGGTTGCCAGTGCTTTCTTCGTTCACCAGCGGTTTTGAGAAAATTTATATTTCTCAAGCGAACGTTTTTTGTTTAGAAGAGAAACATTACACAAAAAATTCAAAGTGTTTTAGAAACTAGAATAGTTGGTGGTAGAATAGACGGTGATATTTTAAAAAATAAACGTTTTTTCAAACTATAATAAAAAACGTTTATTTTTTAAGATATATTTCCTTTTAGCATTCTAGTTTTGATAACAATTTGTATTTTTTTCTTAATGTTGTTTCTAAAAAAAAACGCTCTCTTGACGACCATTTTTACAAAAAAGAAAATCTACGAAGCTTAGCAACAAAAGCAAAATAACTATATCTATTCATCCACCTTAACTCAAATTTGCCCTTAAGAATGCAAGTAGATTATTTATTTTGTCTCTGTATAACATTAGATGGCGCCACTAGCCCTCCTTCCATAGAAATGTACTTGAACACTCTTCAACTCTTGACTCACCTTCTTCCTTTTTTCTGCACGTGGCAAACTTTAAATTGCGTCATCGCTATTTTTCTACACGTGCTCTCTCTTCACTTATATTATGTTCTGGGATAAATTTGTCACGTGCTCTGATAATTAAGGTTGTTTTGGACGCTTTTAGAGCTAAAAGGAGGCTGCGTTCTATTTCAACTAATTGGCGACGAGTGTAGTTGGCGCCACCTATGGAGGTTGCAGGCGCCATCTACCTTGCAATTTACACAAGTATTTTTCTAAGGAGCTCTCTTAAGTTCACTTCAGCATCCAAATCATTTAAGTAAAGAGGGGTTTGTTGTGAATAGCGTGTGTTGTTATATATTTTAAGTTGACGTTTTTAAGTTCAACTTATATGCCTAAGGTATCGTTTCTGAATTGAGCCATTAAAAAAAAAGTCTCCAATGAAACTCTTTACCGTTTGATCTTCTTATTTTTTTTACCTTCCTTTTTCTTAATTCTTTTTCTTTAATGCGGCATTTGCATTTTTCATTTTATCTTTCGCAATTCTTCTTTAATACTCCTTATTTGCATATTCACCCATATTAAAAGATGATTTCACAGAGTTTTAAGAGTCTACTCGTCGTTTTATAATATTACATATATACAGATATATTTTCAAAAAAATACGCCTTGAGCTTATTTTATCAAAAAGAAGAGATCCTTTTTCCGTAATCATCATCATCATCATCATCATCATTGAGCTTTTCTAAAAAGTAAACACATAATACACAAAACATGCAAAAATATACTTAAAATATATATAGAAAGAGAGAAAAAAAAAGAGACCTCCATTTATTTTGATGCCTTGAAACCAAAACCTTTATATAGGCCTTATATATATATATATATATATATATATATATATATATATATATATATATATATATATATATATATATATATATATATATATATATATATATATATATATATATATATATATATATATATAATCATCATCACTATTACTATATGCCAAAAATGTAATACCCACCAGGGAATCAAAAATGAGAAAGGTATAATAATATATTTTTTGAAGTAGAATATTTTTCTATAAAAAAAATATTTTCAGGTCAACTTTTATCTGAATTAGATAGTTTTTGAACGGAACACCAAAAACTTCCAATGTTATAACCTTTCTTTTAAAAGAATTACTTATTTCTTCTTGTCTTTTAGGCTATTTTTTTTTTCTTTCTCTCAGTATTTCTATATTTTTCCCTTATTTCTTTTTTACTTAAATGGAAAATATTGTCGATTTTTTTTTCTTCTTCTTGCAATATACACGGTTTTTATAAGAGAATTTTTTTTACAAATGTAACAGTTTTTTTTTTACTTTTTTTTGTTTTGATTAAAAAAATTCATGTTTTTCTAAAAAAAAATCGTGTCCTTTAAACATAAAAATAAATGTAAAATATTACAACTATTTTTTTCTTAGTTTATTTAGAACTTATTATGAAGGGTTTGTTCTATATTGTATTTTTAACTTTGATTTTAAATATATATTTCTCTCTCTCTCTCTCTCCCTCTCTTTCTCTCTCTTTCCAAATTGTTCGTAGTTTTAGTTATTTCGACAGGCAACTAAAATCGGTATTCGTTGAAAGTAGAGGTGGGACGAAAATTAAAGAAAAATATCGTCTGTTTCAAGTTGGAATTTTTTCAAAGTGACAAAAACGTTTATTTTGAAAGATTATCAAAATGAAAATATGCTTAAGTGGTTGAGCTACCCTTCTAGTTTCTAAAACACTTTGACATTTTTCTTAATTTTACTTCTGAAAATACTCAAGAGTTTGAGGCGCGTTAACTATATATTTAGAAAGAATCGTTTAAGAATGCAAATAGGTAATTTATTTTGTCCCTGTATAGCATTAGATGGCGCCACTAGCCCTCTCCCATAGAAATGCAATGACACTCTTCAACTCTTGACTCACCTTCTTCCCTTTTTTTTGTCACGTGGCAAACTTCTAATTGCGTCATCGTTATCTCTCTACACGTGCTCTCTCTTCACACGTATATTGTGTTCTCAGGGGTAAGTTTGTCCACGTGCTCTGATAATTAAGGTTGTTTTGGACGCTCTTTTAGAGCTAAAAGGAGGCTGCATTCTATTTCAACTAATTGGCGACGAGTGGAGTTTGCCACACCTATGGAGGTTGTTGCAGGCGCCATCTACCTTGAAATTTACACAAGTATTTTTTTCTGTGGAGCCCCCTTTTAAGTTAAAGTAGCAGTATCTCTTAGCTTTTGAAACATCTTTTTTAATAATGTTGATGTTTTTTAGGGTTCGGTCAAGCGTCCAGTTTGATTTTGAGCTCGTTTTTTGTCCATCTATTTATCTCTCCTATTGTCTCTTTTTAATGTTCTCTCTCAATCATTATCATTGTCATTCTTCTAATTGGAATTTTGGACGTTCAAATGTAATTACTGTCAATTGTCTCTCTCTCTCTCTCTCCCTCTTTCTCTCTGTGTCTTTCTCTCTCTCTCTCTCTCTCTCTCTCGAAGTCATTTTAATGGTGGGGTTGCTTTTGATAAATAAAGCCCTTTTTTGTGTTTTCATCCACTCAAATTCACCATTGGCATAACTTTTTTTATGGTTTGAAGCTGTTGAGAAAGAAAAAAAACCCTCTCAGGGGTTGAGAAAGTGGCGAAATTTAACCCCTTTTTAACCCCTTTTTTACTTCTTAACCCATTTCTCCTGTAATAAACTTAATTTGTGGCAATTAAGAAATGTTGTTGAGGATCATTGTTAAAAATAAAAGAAGAAGCCTTTTTTTCTTCTCCTCTCGATCTCTCTTTTCAAAAGAAATATCATTTTATACAATAAATGATGGTTGGACTCAAAAGGTTGGAGAAAAGGACCATCGAAAACAATTTTAATATTATGAGAAAGAGAGAGAGAGAGAGAGAGAGAGAGAGAGAGAAATATACTATTTGAAAGAGAAAAATAATTTCCCAGTAGATTTTCACTTTAATTTTTAGAAAACAATTTCTGTGTTATTTTTTTTTTCAAGATGGAAGAAATAAGGAGAAAAAAAATACATACAAATAAATGTTGTTTCTATAGGGGGCCCCTATAGAAAAAAACAAACATTGTAAATTTTGAAATGCTTGCAATTTTATAGAATTTTTTAGGGCTTTGTCGTTTTTACGGACAATATATATTATTTGGACAATAAAAGAGAAAACTGTTTAACACGAAAAAGTCAGGTACGGGTAACACGAATTATACGGAGCCCTGATCAGGATATACATTTCAAATTCACAATTTATCATTACAAATTTTAATTCGTAATAACAAATTGTGAATTTGCTAAGCGTGTCCTTTACAGGGCTCCGTAGAATTCTTTTGCATTACAAGACTTGTACTTTTGAGAAACAGGCCACCGGGTCTAAAAACTAAAAGAAAAAAACACTTAAGCCTCGTTTTCACTACAAAAAAATAACTTCAGTTATATAACTAAAGTTATAATTAACTGCAGACAAGCTAGAAATGCTACTTTTGTGTGTTTCTATTATTTAAAACACTTTTTTTCCTGCGGTTAAATGAGTTTTAACTAAATTTGAGTTTTAACTCAATTTGGATTGATACAATATGATTAACCACATTATGAAATTGGTTAAATACGTCACTTCCTGTGTTCAAACCAAATTTAACCTACAAACAACATGGCGGATATTGAGAGCACTTCATTTTTTTTACTTAATGAGTGAAAATTTCACAAAATGCACAACTGTATAACAGGAAGTGACACAACAAACTCATTTAACCACAGGTTAAAAAGTGTTTTAAATATGGAAACACACAAAAGTACCGATTCAAGCTTGTCTGCAGTTAACTATAACTTTGTTTATTTTAATTGGCAGTTATTTTTTGTAGTGTGAACGGAGGTTTAAGTGTCGTTTTTCTTTTTAGTCTTCATTTCGTATACCTTCGACACACATAAGTTAAATGAATTCAAATTAAATGTGTTTAGGTGAATTATACGGAATCCAGTTAAGGACATGAACCAAATAAAAATAGACTTTATTATTAATATTTTAAATTGAAATACTAAATCAACACATTTTGTCAATAGTTTATGTAATATATATTATATTTAAGTATTAACTCAATATTTTGAGATTATTAACTGAATAAATTGAATTCGACATATTGTCCATTTGACCTTCACAGGGGGCTCTGTAGAACGTGTTTAATATTTAAAAGCATTTAACTGTGTATGTGTGTCGAGGGTATTAGAGTGAATTTTCAGTGATTTATGGAGGCTACTTTGGTATTTCGTTTGGACTTTTATTTTGTATTTGTTTTTTGGTTGTTTGGTGATGAAGTGGGTTTTTTCGTTTGTTTGTGTACATTTTGGTGTTGTATTATTATGATCTATATCCATGTATGTGAACACAAATACATAAGAAAAGTAGAATAGCCAAAACCAAACACTTGATAAAAGTGCAAGTGGTTGCATCTTAGTGATTCGCACTTAAGTTTTGAAATAAAGTGGACATTTTGAAAGATGGGTGGTGGATGTGGACAGCTGAGTAAACAAACGATGATGATGGGTCATCTAATTTGCATATATTGTATATCTGGACTGGTTCCTTCTAGTATATTTGCCATTTAGAATGTTATATATATATGTTACTGTCAATTTGCGAGAATCAGTCAATCTGCAGATTGCCTAGGTAATCTGCAAAACCACCAAACTGCAGTGAATCTGCAAAATTCAATACATTTTAGGTGTTGAATTTTTGCAGATTCACTAGCAGGTTGGTTGTTTTGTAGATTACCAAGGCAATCTGCAAATTAACTGATTCCGTAGATTGACAGTAATATATAAATCGCAAAACTATGGGGGGGGGGGGGGGGGAAGAAAAAAAGCATCGCCACCCCCTTAATGTAGGCAATCACTGCTAGCTTCTTTTCGGTTACTACTTGGATTATTGAAGTGTGGTGGAAAATAGGGAAAAATATTGGGGAAAATGGATGTAGAGGGTAGAGGTGGGGCGATGAGATAAAAGGCCCATTTCACACGAATTCATTTAGCAAGATGACAAGGGTTGGAGGTGGAGGCTAGCTATTAGAGAATTACAGTGAAAACCGTTCAAAACGAAAACGGATAACACGAACTTATTTTCGAATTCTGATTATTCTATTTTTTTAGAGAAGCAAAATTAAGAGAAACTAGAAAGTTTTTTTAGAAACTAGAAGGGTAGCTCAATCACAATAATCAAAATAAACAATTCATAAACAAAAATTCTAAATTATTGTCTGCTTAAAGTTGAATTATTTTCAAAAAATAGCTTATTTTGAAAGATATTAACACGAAAATACACTTAAGTGATATACCTTACTTACACTTAAGCGTTATACCTCGTACACACCTGATAATTTAAATGCATTTAAATAATAAACGTGTTCTACAGAGCCCTGTGAAGGACAAACAAACAATATGTCGAATTCAATTTATTCAGTTAATTAATCTGAAAATATTGAGTTAATACTTAAATATAATTTATATAAACTATTGACCAAAAAATATTGATTTAGTATTTCAATTAAAAATATTAATAATAAAGTCAATTTTTATTTGGTTCATGTGTCCTTAACTGGATTCCGTATAATTCACCTAAACACATTTAATTTGAATTCATTTAACTCATGTGTGTACAAGGTATTAGTGATGCAAGCACCATCTAGGTCACTTTTTCTGCCTCTTTTGAGTGATTGAGCGACCCTTCTAGTTTTTAAAGCACATTCATGTTTCTCTTTTTTCGTTAACGAATAAGCATTGCTAGCCTCCACATCCAACCATAATCGAAGTCGTTTTATAACATGGATTCGTATCAAATGGAATCGTACAAAATGGAATTTTAAGTACTTGAAATAAAGAGGCGAAGAAGAAGAAGAAATCGTAACAAATTCAAGAGATTTTTATTTTGCAAATAAAAAAATAGGGAAGGAATGAAATGAAAAAAAAGGGGGCTCGGGTATGGGGATGGATGATTTAAGAGGAGGGAATCGGTTTTCTAGTTTTTATACCTTTTTTTTAAGACTTTGTTTCATGATTGGTCAAACGTCCATCAAGAGAGAGGGGGTGTGAGGTTGGAGTGTGGGAGAAAGAAGTCAAAGGACAGTTGTAAAAAATACTAACAAGTATTTTTACGAAACAAAAAATTGATCTCAAGTTTTTTCTTCTTCCGTCTTTTTTTTTCTAAAGAAAAAAAAAAAGAAGAGGTTAGAAAAAGGGGGGAGAAGTGATATGTTTGTGACATGTCTTAACCTTATTTTTAAAAAAAAAAATTCTGCCAGTGAAAGTTACAGGAAATTGAACGAAAGAAGATAAAAAAGGAGGAGGACGAGGAGGAGGGTAGAAAAAAAAAGTTGATACATTTTACAATTTCTGAAGGTGTCAGTCTTATTACTTTTTTCTTCTTCTTGAAACGATTTTTAAATGAAAGAAAAACATTTGACAACTTCTTCAAGTAACTACACTTGAGAGTTTCTTTTCTAGTCTTCAAATTTTCTCTTTACTTTTTTTTTCTTCTTCTTCTTCTGGAAGTTCATCTTCCAAAATGAACAATTTTCTTTTTTAAGAAAACTTCTATAAGGCCTTGTTTCCATTGAGATGAAAATATGAACTTTTTGAGAATTTCAACTGGTGAAAAATTGAACGCACGTCGTCTTTGCCTGTATGATAGACAGGCATTTAGAAATCGGGACGAACTTCAGTTGGCTCCGCCCTTTTTATGACGACCGGCAATTTCTAATTGGTTTGGGTGTGTGGTTCGACGTTGAAAAGGGCGGAGAGCATGTGACGTCAAGCTACATAACCAACCAAGTAGAAGTTGCGTTCGTCATAAAAAGGTCGGAGCCAACTGAAGTTCGTCCCGATTTCTAAATGCCTGTCTATGATAGTAATTGGGTGGGGGGGGGGCACGTGTCTTCCATTTTTCATTAGTTGAAATTTTCAAAAAGTTCAAATTTTCGCCTCGGTGGAAACAAGGCATAAGAGAAAAATTATTCTTATGTTTTTAAAGCTTTTTTTAGGCCTTGTTTCCACTGGAGCAAAAACTTCAACTTATTGAAAAATTTTAACCCGGCTAAAAATAGAAGAAACGTGGTCCCGCCTATGATAGCGAATGGGTGTGACGGAGGGGCCACGTTTTATCTATTTTTCACCATTTGAAATCTTCAAAAAGTTGAAATTTTTACCTCAATGGAAACAAGGCCTAACACTTTCAGTTTCTCTTTAGTGCTGCTTTTCGGGCCAAAATTTATAAATCAAGTGTTCATATAAAACATTAACAGCTGAAAAAAATATAAAAGCTGACTAACTGAACAGAACTGATTGCAACTTATTTCCATTGAAACCTTTTTTTTGTGTGTTCTCATCCTATTCCTTTCCTTCCTTCCTGTGTGTCTCTTTAATGTTTTTAAAGCTTTTGCTTTCATCTATTTTTTCGGTTCACTGCTAAAATCTATGGCTTCAATCTAATTGGGATTAATTAGCATTTGAGTTTTGTGTAGAATGAGGTTGTTTTCACCGAAAAATACAAGTAAAAGAAGAGATGTATTAAAAGGAGAGGGGGGAGAGAGAGAGAGAGAGAGGTTGAAGGATTTTAAGCGACTATTTCTCTCAGCCGCCCCTCAAAAAATCCTTTTTCTCTTCTTTGTCAATGACAGTTTCCAGCTACCCGTATTTTTCAGGCAAATTAATTGAAATGGATTATTATCTAAGCGATTATTTAAATGGAGAAAAACCTCATCCAAAAATAAGAGACAAGAAAAACGAGGGTGAAAAATTCGCCGTTAGTAGTTGAAACTCGTTTGCGTATTTTATTATTATTAGTATTATTCTAGTCTGTAAGGGAAGGAAATTGCAAAAAAAAAAGTTCTCATTGATGAGAATGTGTGTGTGTATAGAAGGGGGTGGAGGAGGAGGAGGAGGAGGGTAGGGAGGTCACATGACTACTTTTGTTTTATGTGTTTCGAGTGTTCGATACTTGATTAAAGAGAGAGAGAGAGAGGAAAATGAGGAGCTTAATCCGCTTTACTAAATTAAGTTTGATGAAACATTGAACTCTCTTTCTATTCTGTGAATCAAAATTGCGTGAAAAAGTATCAGTTCAACTCACTTAATATGAAGTTTATTTATTTTGAATGATTTTATCAGGCGTAAATTTTGAAGTTTGTCAATTTAGCACCTTTTTTTTATATACTAGGAAGTTCAATTGGTTAACAATGCAAAAATGTATTGCACTTTTTTTGTTCATAAATATTTAAAGAAAAATATATGGGCGAGCGCAGACGACAGACAATCGGTAGTAGACAATGCCACAGACCGTTGAGTCGGTCAGAATAAGAATTAGAAGTTGCGTTCGTCATAAAAAGGGCGGAGCCAACTTCTGTTCGTCCCGATTTCTAATTGCCTGTATGACAGGCTGTCGGTCGCGTGTGCTGTCCATACTACAGTTTAGTCTGCCACCGATTGTCTGTTGTCTTCATTCGGCGCCCTAGATATTAATTTAGTCTTTAGGATTTTTATTTATTACATTGAAGTAGGATGGTTTATGAACGAACAGGAACAAAATTAAGAAAAACTAAGTGTTTTAGAAACTAGAATGGGTAGTTCAATCACTTAATACTTATTTCATGTTGATATCTTTCAAAATAAACTTTTTATTGGACAAAAATTAAAAAAAAAATATTGTCTTGGTTAAATTTGGGTCCATTTTCAAACTTCACTTAAAAAGCTTATTTTAAACAATATCAAACATGAAAATATTAAGTGATTGATCTATCTTTCTAGTTTCTAAAACACGTTCTCAAGTAGATATCCCCTTCATTTTGCATTTTGAAAGACAGGTTGTATTTTTATGTTGAATTCTTTCAAATACATAAGAGAAATAGATAGAATGAGATAGAAAGGTAAAAAGATAGAATGAGGGGTGAGAGATACAATGAGATGGAAAGAGAGGCTGAGAGATAGAATGAGATAGAGATAAATAGGAGAGAAAGACAGAAGAAAAAGTGGGCGAAAATGGTTTAAAAATATACAATCTCAGTTTTTTTTTCTTTTCTTATTTTAAGTGCTGCTCACATTACTGATCCCGATTTTTTCGAGATTTTATTCTTTTCATCTTTTTTCTTTCTCTCTCTCTCTCATTCTTTCAGTCTGTGTTATTGCTAAGAATGTCATCTGGGTCTTGAACTTTCTCCTCCTCAATTCTTCCTTCTCTCTAGCTATCTTTTATAATGTAACATGGCTTCGAGGGAGTTTGAGTGGATCGTAAATGTTGCACATGATATTCAATATATATATATATATATATATATATATATATATATATATATATATATATATATATATATATATATATATATATATATATATATATATATATATATATATATATATATATATATATATATATATATATATATATACATATATATATATACGAAGCACAGGATTATACATATATAGTACTAAATATATAAGATTTCGGTTTTTTTCATCTTTTCTAGTGTGTCTTTACATTTTTAATTTTTTTCTGTCTCCCTCTATTGAGAGAAAGTTAGAAAGAGAGACAGAAAGAGAGAGAGAGAGAGAGAGAGAGAGGGGCAGAGAGAGAGAGAGACAAAGAAAAGACAGAGAGACATGAAAGAGAGAGAGACAAAGAGAGAGAGAGAGACAAAGAGAGAGAGAGAGAGATTCTTAGAACGAAAGATGAGTTTTATTTTTTTGTGTCTAAAACACAATCCAATATTATATTTTATATATAAAAATTGAAAGAGAGGAGAAAGCTGGGGGTTAGAGGGTATAGCCCCCTTTATACATCTTTGTATTTATATGGAAGAAATATGGAACCACCCCACTCCTTCCTATAAAAACCACGGATTTTGCTCTTTATTTCTTGCTTATACAGTATACTGAGTTGCGCCACTAAAACGCCTCCTGTTTTTTTTTAAATGAAAATATCTTCAGAAACTAGATAGAAAAGTTGAAATACATTTATTAAAAAAGCTCTGTTAACGCTTATCAAACTCTGGTTAATTTTGTCTTTTAGGTGCAGTTTTTGAAAGTGTTTTAAAGAAACTAGAAGGGCTGGATAAGAAGCTCACAATCATTCTTGATTAATTTCATGATATGATAATTTTCAATTCATAATAAAATCTTACGGAATTATTGTAAAAATTGTGGAAAAATCGTAAGGATTTTTAACGGAAGCGTTATATATATATTTCAGTCAAAAGAACCATGTAAAAATATTTTTATTTTGTTTTTATTTCTAATTTCTGCTGGGTTTTCAGAAAAAAAAATCATCTTGTTCATAAAAACATGTTATCAACATATAAGATTTGTACAGAAATTGAAATATACATGTATTTGGGAAAACAAATTTAAGTTTTTTTTTCAAAAAAGTAAACAAATGACATTTTCAAGTGTCAATTTTTCAAAATTTAATAACTTTTATAATAGTTTATTTTTAGATAAATCATATTTTCTAACGTAACACGTTTTACCTGCGCCATTTGGTCTCCCTTTCAATAGGTTTTTAGTAGAAATGAATAAAAAGGGGTGAATGGAAAAAAGCTGAATAATAATATTATTATTAAGGGAAGAAAAAAAAAACCTCAAGAGATTTTTTGTTCCGATTTTCTACGAATTTTTTTTTTCTATGTATTTGTATCAATAATAAAGAGTTGAATTCATACGAATCTTGAAAAAATCTTTTGTTTGCTCGTCAGTTTTCGAACAATTTAAGTGGTTTTTCTACAAGAATAGTAAATCGTTATGAGATTGCAGTACAGATCTAAAAGAGTTTTCAGTTTTTCTTTCTGAATGCACAAATATGCAAATTTAGGCTTTTCCTTAAGACACGACCATTTCTTTATGTTTTCTGATTTTTCTTTTAAATTTTTAATAAGTTGGGTAAAGACGATCAATTCTGGCTTGTCAATCCTGTTTTTTTTTTTTAATCTTCGATTGTCTCTCAAAGTCGCCACCAGACATTGCAATGTGTTTCTGTCTATTTTTCTTTGTCAATCCTGGATTGTTTTTTATGCTAGATATAGATGATGAATTCTGGCTTGTCAATCCTGTCTTGTAAATCTTGGATTGTTATAACGCTAGATACAGATGATGAAATCTGGCTTGTCAATCCTGTTTTGTAAATCTTGGATTGTTATAACGCTAGATACAGATGATGAAATCTGGCTTGTCAATCTTGTTTTGTAAATCTTGATTTGTCTCTCAAAGTTCTTTGTCAATCCTGGATTGTCTTTTACGCTGGGTACAGATGATAAATTCTTAGTTGTCAATCATGGCTTGTTTACCAATATTACCATTTCTGTCTTATTTTTTGTTAGTTTTCTATATAAATTGTATATGGGCAGATCCTAGATATTTTTTACTTATCTTTTTTAACTGTAATTGTTTCATTATTCGAGTTAAACCAAATGCTCAGTTGTTCACTTCAATCTAAAAATTGATGTGGAATTCTGACCGAACAGATCGCTCGAAAACCAAGTTTGAATAATGATAAAAGTGGACTGAATTAACAACATTTCAAGACATACACGATCACTTTTTGAATTTGAAAAGCAAAGATTGACAAGCCAGAATTGATCGTCTGTACGTAGCTTTAGAAATAGGTCGCAACAAAAAAAAGTTCACAATTTGCGTTTTGCGCATTCAATTTTATATTTAATGTGTTGATCAGTATCGAACACCTTTTATTTTTTTGTGAGTGTGTGTATTTCGCCTTCAAGTGTCGTTTAACCGGAAATCAGAAATGAGATCCAGATTATTTTTCCGGCGTTTATATTTCCAATGAAACATGACATCGATTCTTTCTTTTGATCAGAGTTTCATTTTTCATACCTTGAAGGCTATAATAATATTACTATATAACGTCTGGGTTAGGTTTTTGTTTTTCTTCTTATTTTACTTAACGAATGAAGTAGATCTTTTATTTTGTCCGTGTAGCGTTAGATGGCGCCACTAGAACTCCTTCCATAGAAATGTACTGCAGACACTCTTCAACTCTTGACTCACCTTTTTTTCTGCACGTGGCAAACTTTTAAATTGCGTCATCGCTATTTCTCTACACGTGCTTTCTCTTCACTTATATTATGTTCTCAGGGGTACGTTTGTCCACGTGCTGATAATTAAGGTTGTTTTGGACGCTTTTTGAGAGCTAAAAGGAAGCTGCATTGGATTTCAACTAATTGGCGACGAGTGTAGTTGTCGCCACTTATGGAGGTTACATGGCGCCATCTACCTTGCAGTTTACATAAGTATTTTTCTATGGAGCCTCTCTTAATGCAATCTGAAGAAAGGATAGACGAAATATTTTTACATTTTTCATCACACAATGTTATGAAAAGTTTATTTTGAAAAAAATTATTATACAGAATTTCTGCTTCTACTTTTTATTTTTAAGCCTCGTTTTCACGGTGGCGATAGTTCTTTCGTGAGAGTAGCTGTCATGAAAGTTGCGATAGTTCACTCTCACGATAGCAACTGTCTACATGTCGTGAAGTAACGGTGATAGTTGTCTGTCACATGAGTGTGACGTCTACTTCACTAGATATCATTGAGTCAACAACAGTGTTGCCTCTCTCTCTCCCTCCATTAGAAGCCAAATTTCCCTACAAAGTGGATATTTCTCCCTACAAACGCCGGTCACTCAACAACTGTTACTATATTGCGACAGTACAATCAAACTATCTATAGTCAAACGAGATAGTTGTGATAGTCACTATCACGAAACAGTGTGATAGTGACTATCATGTGGTCTGCACGATGATAGTTCTTGCAATAGTTGCTGCTCTCATGACAGTTGACAACTATCATAGTGTAAACGAGGCTTTACTCTTCTAGTTTTTGTTTTGTATTGAGGTATATATGGATGGTGTCATCATTATAATTATCTGATTCACCACCAACCACCACCACCTTTTTGAGAATTCGATTTCTTCTTCTTCTTCTTGTGTCATTTGTGTATAAATTCCTCAGGGGAATTTCACTTTTAATTGTTGAAATGATCATTAAAAGACAGTACTTAGTTAGTGACTGTTGCGAATTTAATGTTTCTTCTCTCTTCTATATATAATAATATTCTCTGAACATTAGTTCGAGTCTTTTAAACCAGATTGAAGAAAATGATTCTTTCTTCTTAAACTTCAAAGGGAGAAAGAAATCTCAAAGGAAAGAAAGATTTCTTTTCTCTCTTTTGTTTTTAATAGTTCGAAATTGGCAAATTGCAAATCGTTGAAATAAAAAAGTACGGAGCCTCGATGAAGACACTTCAAAAAAGTTGCTCAAACTGGAAATTTCGAGTTTGAAACTTTAAAAATTTCACTTGAGTGCAAGATGGAAATACAGGCAATTAGAAATCGGGAAGAACTTCAGTTGGCTCCGACCTTGTTATGACGAGTGGCAACTTCTAATTGGTTGGTTATGTAGTCTGACGTCACATGCTCCACCCTTTTCAACGTCGAACCACACAACAATTTAAATTTGCACGGTTATATTTGGGAATGTCCTCTGGGTCAGTTGCAGTTGAGAGCATTGTTCTTCATAACTTTAGTTTTATGCATATTGGTCGTCATTCCTCGTTGGAACCTGAGAAACTATAAACAGGATTTTTTTTTATTCATGATAATTTTGAATAATTTTTAACGTGGAAATTAAAATTTAGTCCATTGTCTTAATAAACGAAATTTGGTTTCTTTATTAAAATATTTATTTATTTTTTTGCAATTGCTCGAAACTTGAAACTGCAAATCACTTGAATATCAGCCGAATTTTATCAAAATTGGGAAAACCTCCAAAAATCATAAAAAATATGGCTCAAATGGTCTGGATGGCAATAAGATCTGGCTCCTTATTTGCTTATTTCGCTCAACATCCATTATGTAACTTATTAAAAGTTATGGCAAAATTTTCGATGATATAAAATTTGAAATATTATATCATACTTGATATATCGAAAATATCTTAAAAAACATATCGAAAAATTCTCAAAAATAACTAAATTGCAGAAAGTTTAAAATGTCACTAATTTTTCAATTTTTTATTTTTATTTTATAAAACGCTTATTTAAATTCAGTTTTTCATCTTTTTTTTTCGATATATTTTGAAATACCAATATTTTGTAAATATCAGACCGATTTCGATTTTTCAGAAATATTGTCAGCCCTAATTATTATTAGTTTATATCAATATAAATAAATAAATAACCAATAACAACTTTTACAATATGAATCACATCATTTGATAACAAGCTACTTGCACAAACATTGAATGAAAAATTGAAATTTATTGTTTCAAAATTCAAAATTTCGAGGTACAAAGTCCAATTTCTTGTTTGTTAACTACTGAAATTATTTTGACAATGTCCGCATCAGGACTCCGTGAAAAAGCATCAAAACTTTTGGAAAAAAAAAGTACAATTCCTCCTCCCCAATAATATTACTATCCTACTTTTTATCTAAAATTGGACGTCTTATTTGGAACTTATTTTACTTGAGAATCAGAGAAAAAGACAAATGGCAGTTTTCTCTCTCTCTCTCTCTCTCTCTCTCTCTCTCTCTCTCTCTCTCTCTCTCTTTCTCTAAATGACTCTGGGTTTATTGTCATTTTGTTAGTGTTTGAAACTTCTTAATTGTCATCCAACGCTTTTTGTGGTCGAGCACCACACCACCACCACTACCACTATAATATGAGAGAGTTTTGAAGGGGGTGTGGGGAGAAAGGAGGGGGGGGAGAGGGTAGAAGTTATATTCGATTTCTCCTTTTAGTTTTCCCCTTGTTTTTAAACCCCGTGTGTGTTTCAATCTGATTGCCAATAATATAGAAAGAGAATCTATCCTTATTTGCTTCTTCTCCACTTCATTGTAATCTATATAAACACACATATAGGCCTATATACAAACAGTGAAATATAATGGAAAAAGGGAGGGGTTGAAGGTGACCAGTGGTCACTATAGAGAAGGAGGGGTGAATACAGTTCCTTTTTCTGGATTTTTTTCTTCTTCTAAATGGTGATCAATGGAATGTATAGAGAGTTGAAGAGGCAGACTTGGTGGTGGTGGTAACCATAATTGAGTTGCCGCCGCCACCACCATCACCACCGCTGCCTTTACCGTGTATGGTCAGTGGGAGTCTCTTCTCAAATGGTAACTTATATGCACTGATGGAAGTTTATGATCTTCATCATCATCATCATCAGTGAGGAGACTTTGATTTTTAGGAACTCCAAACACCAACTTTTGTTTTTGATTGGTTGTTTGTTTTATTTCTGGTTTCTTCTTTTGTTTCATATATAATAAATCGTCGTTTAAAGAGACCCAATTACCTTCAGAAATTTCTTGTCAAAATATTGTCGAGAATTATTCGACGATTACCAAAACGATTTTTTAAAAATTAAAATAAGTCATTAATATAATTTAAAAAATTTAAAATCAGTTGACTTCCTGTAAATGAACTTTATCAGATAGATGCGCCACCAAACAACAGACACTGGCAACAAAACTATCCCAAAGTGTACTCATCTACTCGAATTCTGATGTGTTGCGATCACCTCACTCATTACATGCATTTAAAAGTACAATGGATTTAATATTTGAATTATTCTCCACATGGAAGGCTGTATTGAGTTGAATAGGAATAGGGAATACATGTATTTGATTAAGGAATTCTGGAAATGTGAGTGGTGACAACCTTTGTCACAAAAATGGGGGGGGGGGGACTTTCGTTTATTGAAATTTAAAATGGCGTCGTTTGGTGACTCGGGAAAAGTCACTTCATTTTCAAGTTTTGCTTTATGGTTTTAATGACTTATTTTAAATTTTAAAAAACGTTTTGGCAATTTTTGGGTAAGTTTTGACAATATTTTCAATGGTCTCTTTAAGAAGTGATACCACGTAACTAACAAAATATAAATTTTACAAGAGGAATAAAAAAGATGTGCTTAACAACTGGAACGCACCCTATGTTACAACTAAATAGCACTGACAGGCAATTAGAAATGGGGACGAACTTCAGTTGGCTCCGCCCTTTTTATGACGAACGGCAACTTCTAATTGGTTTGGAGCATGTGACGTCAGACTACATAACCAACCAATTAGAAGTTGCTTTCGTCATAAAAAGGGCGGAGCCAACTTCTGTTCATCCCGATTTCTAATTGACTGTATAGCACTGTAGACAATGTACACACTGCCTAAGAAAACAATATATAGGGTGTTCAAAAAATCTAGAACTTATGGGAGTTACACTATATTGCGTTTTTCACGTGTTACGCTTACCTACCTCGGCTCAGAAGGTGTGTTTCCTTTCCGTCGAAATTTTTTCCATCGACAACCCTCAGGAATTGGATTGGAGGCTAACAGTGACGTCAATAAAAAATATATAGACCTTTTTTTCATCAAAAGGGTCACTACAGCTACCGGGAGGTAGCTGGATCGATTAGGTTCGGTTAGGATCGGTTAGGTTAGGTTTAGGCTAGGGAGAAAGGGTTATTTTTTTAGCTGTAGTGACGAGAAAGTGATAAAAAAGGTCTATATTTTGTCCCCCTATGACGACACTGTTAGCCTCCAATCCAATCCCTGAGGCTTGTCGACGGAAAAAATTTCGACCGAAAGGGGTACCGCCGCTCAGAAGGAGCGTGGAGGTTCAGCATTGACACGTGAAACAGTTCAAGCAGTAAAAATGTTAGCAGTAAATTCAAATGTGTTTCAGACTTTTGTTGCACCCTGTAGATTAGCTCCTTGTTATAATGTATAGGCAGGCATTTATCTGCGCATTGCCTGTAGTTGATATTAGTTGTAAAGATTTACTAAACGAAATTGGTGTTTTTACACATTGACTAGTAATTGTGTAGAATGACATTTAATGCTTTTTCTCGCTTTTTCTTAAAAAAAAGAGGGGGATTTAAGTAAGATATTCTTCAACCCCGTTTTTGTTCTTCTGTTTCTTAGCCTATTTTACTGTGTGTTGTTTGGATAAAATTCTGAAATGTTATGATGTGGAATAGAGGGAGGGGGTTTGGATATGATACTATAAAAGTATAGAAGTGCAATTGGGATATATATATATATATATGGTGAAATCATATTAAAAAAGAAACAGAGAGGCGAGATGGCACTTGAAAATCCAACCGAAAAGGAACTCCTTAAAAAGAAAAGAGATTTTGTAACAAAAGAACAACAAAAAAAAAGAGAAGTGATGAAAATAAGAAAGAGAGAGACTAGGAAATTCTAGTAACGAAAATGCGACAGGATTACGTAAATGGTAGCAACAAGGGATAAGATAGTGGGTCCTAAAATGAAGCTATAAACATCACTGTCAAGAGTAGAATTCCTCCCCCTCTCCAAAAAAAATCCCTCCAAAAATAGCACAAAATTAAGGGAACTGTAAAGTATCCCCTAAGTCTTAAGGCTTTTTTATATGCTGACACAGGTGACAATTCAGAAACAAAATTTACGTAATGTGGGACGTCAAGCAACATTGAAAAAAAAAACATTCTTGAATAATAGTTGAATGTTGAAAGTATTTTTTATGACAATATTTTTAAAAATAAACTTTTTATTTCAATTTCGAAGTCATTATTTGAGTATATGTCAATCTAAAAAAAGGTGGAAGGTTAGGCTGGTTTTACAGTGTAAACACTCTTTTGAATTTATGGGTATTTTCATGTTGATATCTTTCAAAATATACTTTTTATGTTCAGTTTGAGCAAATAATCCAACTTTTAAAAGGCAGACGACAGTTTTAATTTGCCCCTTGTAGGGAGGCAATCACTGTTAACATGGCTTACATTGAAATGTTAGCAGTGATTGCCATCTCACAAGGGGGTGTAAGAAGGTATTTATAGCTCGCCATATTGAATTCTTGATTATTTTGGTTTTCACCATTTTAAGGCTATTTTAATGTTGATATAACTTTTAAAATAAACTTTTTACCTCAGTTTTAATTAGAACCAACTTTTAGGTGATTTTTTTTGCTTTAAAAAGTTTTATTTTGAAAGATATCAACATAAAAAAATATTATCGAGTGATTCATTTCTAGTATCTAAAACTGTTTCTAGTTTCTATTCATTTTGTTTCTGAAAGACAGAATAATCAAGATTTCGAAAATCAATCTGGTCATTCGTTGTTCTTCTGTACAAATTGACATAAAACGTTTATATTTTTAAAGATATGAAATTATTTTGAAAATTAAAATATAAGTTACAAAACTAGAATATTTCAAGAATGTGTGCTGTTAATCATGAAATATTCTAGTTTTGTAACTTATATTTTAATTTTTCTTCTCATTTAAAAGTTATTCTTAAAATAAAAAGCTAAAGTCTAAACTCTTCATACGGAGAGTTTTTAAGCTTAGCTTTATTAAAGTTTCGCTTAGCTTTCACGTATTAGAATACCTCCGTTAGGTTTTGCTTCTAAAGTAGTTTACGGTTTCCACTGCTTTATTCACTTTAAAGCTTATTCCTTAAAAATCACTTCAAACTTTCATATCCAGGAAAGAAAAAGGTTTTCTAATCGGTAATCCTTCACGTTTTTTCGCATTTATTCTTGAAAAATGTTAAATTTTGTTATTATCAGTAAAAAGAGAGAGAGAGAGAGAGAGAGAGAGGGGGAGAGAGAGAGAGAGAGAAAGTGTTGTAGTTGTTGTTCAATGGAGGAAAGGGAGGGAGGGAGAAAGGTGTGTTTCCCCTTATGTGTATTTTTCAGTGTATTTCACAATATTTTCTTTTGACCTACAATACATTATAACAAGTATTGGAATATAGATAAAGCGAATTTCATCTCCGGTTGTGTTTTCTAGCGAGTGAGAGATGGAGAGAGAGAGAGAGAGAGAGGGAAAGATAGAGATGGAGAGAGAGAGAGAAAGAGATGGGGAGAAATAAAGTTAGAGAGGAAAAGAGAGAAAGATTGGAAGAAAGGAACAGAAAGATGGAGAGAGAGAGAGAGAGACGGGGAGAAAGGAACAGAGAGGGAGAGAGGGATAGGGAGAAAGAAAGAGAGAAAATATCTCTCAGCATTTTCTATTAAGAATGCGTTCGATTAAATGTCAAACGCTTTCTGATTATATCGTATATTTTACACTATGGTGGAGGTTGTAAGATTTATTGAGTTGTTAGTTCAGAAAACACACTGAATTTTTTAAATAGAAACATGTTCTGTACAGATAGATAGATAGAGAGAGAGAGAGAGAGATAGGTGTGCAGTATATAAAATACGGTATATTAAGTGTTGTTAGAAATATACCAACTCCTATTGATTCTAACCAAATTCAGTAAGATTTTCTAGTTTACTGATTCTAAAGTTGCCCTTTTTGCCTTTTCTATATCTCAAATTTGAAGCGTAGGTACTAGATACTAGAATGACAAAATAACCAATTGTTCGACGAGCGTTTACACTTTAAAACCACCTTAAAAAAGAAAATTGCAAGTGTATTAGAAACTAGAACGGATTAGCTGAAGATTACTTAATAGTATTTTTCATTTTGATATATAATTCAAAATAAACTTTTTTTTATAAAAGAAGAATTAAAAAAATATCATCTGCTTTTTAAAATAATTTAAAAGATGTCAACATGAAAATATTATTATAAGTGGCTGAGCTACCCTTCTAGTTTGTAAAACATTTTCAAGTTTTTCTTCATTTTGTAACATGAAATAGAAAGTAGTAATGTATTTTAGAAACTAGGATGGTTTCTGAATGGATGGTATCGTGGTTAGGTGACCTTTCTAGTTTCTAAAATACTTTAAAGTTATTCCTGAAAGATATAAAAATCAAGAGTTCAAAAAGCGTTAAAAATTACCATACAAACTAGAAGAGTAAATTAATATCGTGGACAAAAATGATCAAAATATCGGCTACTAAAAAAGTTGAGTCAATTTTCCAAACTTAAATACAAAGTTTATTTTAAAAGATATCACAACATGAAAATCTCCTTAAGTAATTGAACTACCCTTCTAGTTTTTAAAACACACCTGAAGTACAGAATAATCAGTTTTGAGAGACATTTTACACTTTAAAACCACCTTAATTAATTGTCTGTTTTATAAAAACACAGGTTGTTGTCGTTTTCTTCTTCTTCTTAATATATATTGTTATAAATGCCAATTGATCTTTTGTTTGTCTATTAAATAGGTTTCTAGTCTCTTAAGAAGAAGAAGATGGAATCTGATGAACTCACGATGGTAAAAAAAAGATAAAAAGGTGAATTTAGATAATCTTAATTTCATTCTGTTTCGAGAAAATGTGTTCTCTTTTTTCCCCTAAAACCCAATTTGTTTCTTAAATAAGGAGTAAAAAAGTAAGTTGAAATTACTTTTAATGATTTGATTAGAAAGCAAAACAAACATTGAAGGGGAATCAATTGCAAATCTTCACTGTTTGAACTCTTTTTACCATTTATATCCAAATAGTAAGCGAGTAAAAAAAGAGATGCGCCTTTGGCGCCAAATGAAGATGAATTACAACATCTTTTGTTTTTATTTTGAAGAGTTTTATATTTCATTTTTAGAAAACTCACATCAATATTGTAATATAAACTACATTAAGAATCAGAATAAGCTGTGAATAGTAAAATAGAAACTTGGCTTATTTTATTTTTTTATTCAAACTTCTGCTTCATATAATTAGGGCTCGGATTTTTATGCAAAATATATTCGAACAAATGTTTCTCAATCTGTGGCCCAAGTACCAACTGAGAAGTAATCATCATCATTATCATTAAAGCAACTGCAATTATTGTTTTTGTTTTTTCTCTAATCAAAAAGACTGGTTAGAGGCTAGATGTCTGGTTACAACCTATTATCAATTAGAAAGTTCTGACCTCTAACCAGTGTTTTTAATTGAAAAACAAACAAACCTTTAATCGTTGGTTGCTCAAAACGAGAGATGGATTGTTACTTCACAATTGGCACATGGGCCACAGATTGAGAATCATTTGCATTGATTTGCATAAAAATCCGAGCCCTGCATATAATAATGAAGAAAATGGAGGGAAGAAGTGACTTTTTCTTTCTCTTTTGAGTGTTTGTATTAAACTTTAGACAGTTGTTTCTTATGACAGAGAGAACCTATTATAATTTATTCGGAATAGAGAGTAGAAATGATGGCGTCTTGTTCTTTTATAGTAAGATGGGTGGTATTATATGATGTACATTGTACAATTTACTGGCTTTGTATTTGGAGACAATTGTTGAAATCTTTTGGGGATTCATAGAAAAGTAAGAAGAGGAAGATCGGAACTGTATCCATCGCCAGCGACAACAAGGGTTGGAGGTGGAGGCTAACTATATTAAAATTATATTAGAGTGCCTTGTCTATCCGTGCTTCTTCGCGTTCGAAGCCAAATTAACCATCCTCCAGTGAAGCCATTACTAGCTAATTTTGCGCCTTGAGTAAGAATAATACTAGCGCCTCCTTACTATTATCATTCAAAAATGATGTTGCGCTCCTGAGCTTTGCGCCTTGAAAGCAAGAATATAGAAACTGGCACCACCATACTGTTACCCAGTGATTTCCAAAGGGTGTCACGTGAATTTTGTTTAGTTCATAGCGGTATTTTGGACGTTATATTAAATTTGTTAATATATTTTCAATATTATTTTTTAATATTAGACAATCATAATAAAGAAAACCTTCCCACTTAACACTAAACCAGGTATTTTTCAAAGTGTTCGCCACTGAAAAATACGCGACTTCTTCAGGCAACAACAACAAAAATAACTGTGTGTTGCGAGTAAATCAAGTTTGGTGTAAGGCCTTGTTTCCATTGTCGCCATCTTTCTTTTCATTTCGTTTTTGGTGAGTGTTTTTTCATCGATTTTTCTTCAATTTCTCATCATTTCAGGTAAATTAATGTATTTTAATTAGTTGTAGGATATATTTAACTATAGTTTTACAGAAAAAGAACGCCGTTTCGATGCAAATATTGATGAGAAACGGCAAATTTATGGGTTTAGTTAAAATTGTACAGCGAATGTGGTTTTCTCACTTCAATTGGCCTAACATAATGAAGCAAACCATAATAGTGAATAAGCGGGGGGCCACGTTTGTTCTGTTATTACTCGCGGTATTTTTCCTACTAATAGAAATGCAGTAACACATTTTCTTAATAGTAAACACGTGTTATTTTTCACCAGTTTAAATTTTTACAGAGTAAATTTTTTTTTGACACAGTACAAACAAGGCCTAATCACTGTTCTAACTAAATTATCTAGTAGTATTGCTAGCCTCCACCTCCAACTCTGGTAGTTGATATGAAATTGGAATCGTTTGAGATGGAAAACATTGCATCAGGAGGAGGAGGAGGAGGAAGGCAAACAAAAAAATGATGCATTCTTGTTGAAATCTATGACATTCTAGTTTGGTGAATTGTGTTCTTGTTTATTCGGTTGCGAATTGCTTTCCATTGAAGACAAATAGTGCCTTGAATACAGTAGTAGTAGTTGTCGTCGTTTGTGTATTTGAAAAGTCCGATTTTTGTTACAAATGAAGAAGAAGGTAGCTTAGCTTTTTTTTTTTTCTAAAAAAAAAACCCACGGCACTCTATCTTCACTTCACGCACTTTTGTGCGTTTGTATGACGTTTGAAGACAGACACATCCTCGTACATAACCTGAAAATAGGTTGAAATTGCTCTTTTTTGTCACTCCATTCAAGTTCATTGTGTAAGAATGAATAGAGTGGTAAGGTACGTTAGTGTGTTACGTATGGATGAGGGTGTAGGTGGATATATTGGATGGCTTTTTTTTGGATGTTTTTTTCTTCTTCTTCTTTTTTTTGGGTATTAGGAATTCTTAAGTGTTGTTGCTGTATGATGTTCGAATATGTTGAACGTCTTTTGTGTCATCTTTTTAGCTTAGAAATGGAAGAAGAAGAAGGATAGAATGTTAAGGTTGAATAAGTGAGAGGGGGGGGGGAATGTTTGGTGGGATAAATGTATTGACTACATAATCAGCTTTTTGCCTTCATGTCCGAGCTTTTCTTTCTTTTCTGAACTGGACAAAACCACCAGCTTACGTTTTTTTGTGTGTTTGGCCTCTTTTGAAATGTAGTTTGTGTTTTTTTTTTTGCTTATCCCCACAAAAACTGCAATGCAATGAATGGTCTAGTTTTTTACAAAAAAAAAATCTTACGGATTTTACTTTACAAAGTTTTTTTTTTTTTTTCGTCATTTAAGATGGTTTTATGAAAAGCTGATTTTTCGAACTCTTGATTATTCTGTCGTTTTTTTTTCAGAAGAGCAAAATTAAAGTAAAAACTAGAAAGTGTTTTAGAAACTAGAAGGGTAGCTCAATCACTTAATACTATTTTTCATGTTGATATCTTTCAAAATGAGCTTTTTTCAGACAAAAGTTAAAAAATATTGGCAGGTTAAAGTAGGGATATTTTCAAACACACATAAAAAGCTTATTATGAAAGATAGCAGCTTGAAAATACTTTAATTAAGCAACCCTTCTAGTTTATAAAACAAATTCAAGTTTCTTTTTGTTTTGCACTTGAAAGACAGAATAATCAAGAATTCAAGAGGCAAGTTTACGCTTTAAAATCACCTTAAGTTGCTTTATGAATCTTGATTCAGGAGAAACTAGACAGTGTTTTAGAAACTAGATGGGTAACTCAGTCAGATGAAGGTATTTTCATGTTGATATCTTTCAAAATAAACTTTTATAGACACAAATTTAAAAAAAAATGTTATCTGTTTAATTTTGGCTAATTTTCAAACTTAGATAAAAGTTTATTTTGAAAGATGTCGACATGAAAATACTCTTAAAATTGATTGAGTTACTATTCTAGTTTCTAAAACATATTCAATTTTTTCTTTATTTTGCATCTAAAAGACAGAATAATCAGAGTTCGAGAGGCGTTTACACTTTAAAACCACCTTAAGAAGACTCCATAGAAAAATACTTGTGTAAATGGAAGGTAGATGGCGCTTACAACCTCCATAGGGGTGGCGAACTCCACTCGTCGCCAATTAGTTGAAATAGAACGCAGCCTCCTTTTAGCTCTAAAAGCGTCCAAAACAACCTTAATTATCATCAGCACGTGGACAAATTTACCTGCAGAACACAATATAAGTGAAGCGAGAGCACGTGTAGAGAAATAGCGATGACGCAATTAAAAGTTTGCCACGTGCAAAAAAAAAGGAAGAAGGTGAGTGTCAGTACATTTCTATTGGAGTAGGGTTAGTGGCGCCATCTGATGCTACACGCACAAAATAAATGATCTACTTGCATTTTTAAGACTGAGAAGACGGCTGAATAGCCTCAGTGAACACATTTACACCGAATACCAAACATTAATGCTTTTTTATTATTATTGTCTTATTTCATTGGTATTCATTGTTGTTACACATTTGTTTAATCACAATTTACCATCTTTTAAAAGTTTATAGTGCATTTAGTTGTATGGCAGCACTTGTATATATATATATACTTTGACAGTAGTCTGAAAGACAAGACAAACAGACAAGACATAGATCCTTGGTGTGTATGTATGCGAGATAATTTAACGAGCTATTCCCAACTGGCTACTGGGGGTAATATTCTGAGAGGTCCTGCTGGGGAATGATGTGTGTGTTTTATTTTTTTTACGAGTCTCAACTTTGAATGACTTTTAAGAGAAAACCATGTACGAATAAAAAGTTAAGAGAGAAAACTCGTAAAAATTTCACTACTGATTGTGTGTCTGTTTGTACATTTTAGGTATGTATGTGTCGTATTTTCAAAATGGAAAAAAGGAGGAGGGATGGTTTGGAGGTATAAAGAGGAAGGGGTGATGGGGCGGGGGGGGGGGGGGGTCCATCATCATCATCATCACCATGATCATCATGTAAAAGTCGTCTTAAACATAACGCAATGTCCCCTTGCGTACATGTGTTTGTTTTAATGGTGTCATGGCGCTTGCATTGCTAAACGCCCCTTGGAGAACTTAAAAATTTTGATGGCCTCGTAAAGTAGGGCATAAGCTTTGGCAAGCAAATGAAAGGATTGAAGAGAGAAGGAAAGAGAGATAGAACTCAGGTATAATAGAACTCTCAAAAAGAGATAGTTATTATGTAGAGAGACAGAGAGAGAGATAGAAAATTTGATGGGATGTGGTCTATCTCTTTCTATCTTTGTGTCTCTCTTAAAACTTCCTAAGGTTTTTGGCACAAATGCATTCAGGCCAGCAAAATGGGGGAAGAGGAGGAGGGGAGGGGAAAAAAGGTATCATGGGACTGAAGAAAGATGTAAACTATCTCTTGTCTTTCTCTCAAGAGGAAGTCGTCCTCCTCATCCGTGTTTTATTTTCCTTTTTTAAAACCGATACACAAAATGTTTAATCCCTCTTCTAACTCTTTTTTTCCCCTTGTCTGACTTTTCCTTGTGACAGAAAATGTTATCCCTCCCCCCTTTTTTGTGTGTATTGCAATGGAAGAGATGTGATGAGTTTAATAATAAAACTAAGACTATTTGCCAAAAAAAAAAGTGAGGGTGGAAACAAGAAAAAAATAGCAGAAATAATTTTATGTGCACAAAGACAAGTGTGCAGATGAGATAAGTTTCGTTTTTTTGTGTTGTCAGCAGCCATCTTGTGTAAAGACTGAGTAATGAGTTTTGTAGGTGAAACCCCCCCCCCCTAAAACCCACTCATTGGGTTAGAAAGTTAGGTTTCTCTTTACTTTTATTTGTTGTTTTGATCTGTAGGTCTCTTTTATTATTGGTGGTCTCTCCATCAGAGGGCAGCACCTTCAAAATTGTCTTTTGAGTTGTACTTTCTGAATAAAAAAAGCTAAGATCTCACATACATAAAAAAAAAATTACTACTGAAAACAGAAATGAAAATGTTTTACATTTTATGTTGCTATTACACTTTTTGTGATATACAAGTAAAGTCAGGGACACACATGCAGAAACATGCAACAAAAACACACAAGAAAACCAATGCAACAAAAGAAATTGTTTGTTTTCTTTTTCTGTTTGCATGTGCGAACACACATGCACGCGACACGCCATCTATTGTGAAACATAGACAAACAAACGTTTGACTGTAGTTGTCAGCCATGTTGTTTGCTTTGAGTCTACAAAAATGTTTTGATGATGTCATCCAAGCTACAATCATATTGGTTCATTTATAACAGAAAGCAGGAAAGAACATAATCTCAGGTTCTGTTCTGTTTCTTGCACTTGAAAACAGAAGAATAGTCTCTTTTCTGTTTTCTTACATGTTTTCTTTTACGTTTTCTGCATGTGTGTTCCTAGCTTAATTCCACTTGCAGAACAGAAAACCTGAACCGAAAAGTAACAAAGCTCCATCTATTGGAATGAAGAACATATACTTATATAGAGATCTAAAGACACTAGCTGGGAGGGGAGGGGGTTGATATACCTGTGACCCTTACTGTGACCTCATTTCTGAAAACTTTTTCTATTGGTTGCTTTTTAAATAGATAACATGCACTGAAAAAAAAGTTGATACAATCTAACTTTTTTCAGCTCATTTTTCGGGTTGTTGTAAAACCGAAATGTTTTACAACAACTGAAAATAAGCTGAAGTTAATTTAGTTCATTTAAATTTTTTAACCCAATGATTTTGACTTGAGAAAATCATTTATAATGAGATTTCATGTTTTAATTATAAGTTTTTGGCCCCAAGTTGGTTCAAAAAATAGTCAGTAAATCAAAAATTAGTCTAACCTTTGCTGATTGGTCCTGAAAAATTTATACCGGAATTAAAAAAAGGTAATTTTGTCGACCTGTAGTAATTTTGAAGATAACAACCTCAATCATATCTTAATTAAAACAGGGTTAAAAAAGGATATTTTCCTTTTTTCATAGGTTTCTTTTTTTGGAGGGGGGGGGGGGGGGGGGTAATTAAAAGAGACCCAAATCGGAAATTAAATATTTTTTTTATAAGTCTCTTGGAGGCTGCTGCGCCTGTAAATGTGGCAGCCCATCACGTTAGTTTAACTTTGAAATAAACGCTGTTTCTAAAGAAGAATGTAAAGAAAATGCATGAGAATTTATTTGGCTCCGTAGGGATTTATTTTTATTTTACTATCATGTAAAGAAATACTAAATTAAGAAATCAAAAGAGTAGGGTTTTTTATTATTGTTAGTGTGAGCTTTGCTTAAATGGCTTTAAAATATTTAAAAGTTAAGGTAGCCGTACTTAAAGAAACGTGTAAAAAAGATGAAATAATTCAGGAACATAAATAGCGTTTTGATAGCTTTAGAGATGACAGGATATGTATGTAACTATCTCATCCATTCAGTCTATCTTAGCTCTTGTTTTCAATCAATATTAGACACACATAGCATTTTAAATACGTTTTGATTTTTGTCCGTTTTTTGAAGAAAAAAATTCTTTTTTTTCTCTTGATTCCGCCCCCCCCCCTTCCTCCTCTCCTCAAAAAACCATTTTTTCGAATTTTAAAATTATATTTCGAAAACCAAACACATAATGTTAAAAAGCTATATCAGGTATTGCATCATACCTGGGGCCTGTTTTCTCTAAAATACAAATCTTGTAATACATGTGAATTCTATGGAGTCCTGTTCAGGACATGCATCGCAAATTCACAATTTTGTTATTATAAATTAACAATTCGTAATAAGTTAATAACAAATTGTGAATTTGTGATGCATGTCCTGTACAGGACTCTGTAGGATTCACATGTATTACAAAAACTTGTATTTTTGAGAAACAGGCACCTGAGCCCCTGTTTCTCAAAAAAAAAAAAAATACAAGTCTTGTAATACAAGTGAATTCTACGGAGCCTTAATCAGGACATACATCGAAAATTCACAATTTATTATGAATTCACAATTCCTGATGACAAATTGTGAATTTGCGACGTGTGTGTTCTTTACAGGGCTCCGTAGAATTCACTTGTATTACGAGGCTTTTACTTATGAGAAACAGGTACCTTGACCTCAGTTATGCGAGATAGCCTATTAAGAGTCTTTCAGAATTTTGTATATTTGAGGCTTCCAATAAAAAGTAGTCAATTTATGATAATCACTGCTTTTGGTGGATTGCTATGATTTTATGACTGACTGACTTTTTTATGTTGTATACCAGTCAGAAAGTGAGAAAAAATGTGTATTACAAATATTGTCATATGAGAATATTTGTCATACTCGTTTTTTTCTGACTGTTATGAGCTTAGATAAGACAATTTATTGTCATAAGACAGTTGTATTGTTTCTGTGATGAGGCTCCTGGAACCTAACATATTTCAATTTTTTTATACAAGTTGGTAAAGCTTAAAATCAACATGATGTTAACACATTTCAGAATATAGTTGAAGTAATAAGTAGGGAGGGTTGAGATATTATATAACATTTGAAAAGAGGGAGAGAGAGAGAGGGAGGGAGAGAGAGAGAGAGAGAGAGAGAGAGAGAGAGAGAGAGAGAGAGAGAGAGAGAGAGAGAGAGAGAGACTTGAAGAGATATCAACAAATTTTTACGATGCCATTTTCTTTCTTGTTAGTTAAACTTTTAAAAAAAAAAGCTGTTAAAAAGAGAGAGAGAGAAATGTTTCATTCTCTAATTTCTTTTTCAGTATCGTTTTTCTTTGGTTAAATGAAGTTCATTATAATATATGAAAATGGACTCTCTTCTATCTCTTTCTCTCTCTCCTCTCTCTCTCTCTCTCTCTCTCTTTTCATCCCTTTAGAGAGCTATAAAAAAAATTCAATCCCACTTTTCTTCCTTTTTCTAATCGTACTTTTATTGTTTTCTAAGTTTTCAACTACGAATAATGGTATAAATATGGTTATATATTTGACAGAAATGTACTTAAAAATAAGACTTTTCAACACAATCTTTTTTTTTTGTGGTTGTAAACATATTTTTGTTTCAAGTCTTAAAAGAAAAGTTTGTAGACAACTCTTATACCTAGTACACACATCTGATAATTTAAATGCATTTAAATAATAAACGTGTTCTACAGAGCCCCGTGAAGGACAAACAAACAATATGTCGAATTCAATATATTCGGTTAATAATCTGAAAATATTGAGTTAATACTTAAATATAATATATAAACTATTGACAATAAAATATTGATTTAGTATTTCAATTTAAAATATTAATAATAAAGTCAATTTTTATTTGGCTCATGTGTCCTTAACTGGATTCCGTATAATTCACCTAAACACCATTTTATTTGAATTCATTTAACTCATGTGTGTACAAGGTAATTAGTTGTTGTTGCTTAAAGTGGTTTTAAAGCATTTACTTAAATGTGGGACAGACTAATCATAGGTGACTAGGTGACCTACACTTCAGATCTGTAGGTCACTCAGTGACCTACACTTTAGAATTTTTTTTATATCGGTTCTTACGTGGAGTTTCATTAAATTAAGCTTGCTGTATAGAGGGGATCGTAGGGCGCAATCTCCTGAATATAAAGTGTAGATCACAGAGTGACCTACGATTAGTCTGTTCCTGTAAATGCTTTTTAAACTTTTGGGGTTTTTTTCTTTCTCCTGTCTTTCAGGTGTGCAAAATGAAGAAGAGACATTTGAAATTGTTTTTAGAAACTAGAAGGGTAGTTGAATATCACTTGAAGGTTGTTTTCATGTTGAGATATCTTTAAAAATAAGCTTTTTATGTTAAGTCTGAAAATGATCCCACTTTAATTATTTTTTAATCTTGTGTATAAAAGTTTATTTTGAAAATATTATTTTTTGATTGAGCTACCCTTCTAGTTTGTAAAGCTCACGCTCAATTTCTTCTTAGAAATCGTCGTAGAATTCTCTAAAATCAATTGTTAATAAAACATTTTAATGTTGTTTTACGCTTTTGATTGTATTTGAGCTTTTGAAACTTTTGTTTTTCTGCGCTGAAAAAAAAAGTGGTTGGAGAACTTTTTTTATTGAAAAAGTGTGTTGACACTTTTGAAATAGGAAAAATTTCTCTCTTTTGTAATGTGTAAAAATGTGGGAGGCGACAAACAAACAACACACACACAAAAAAAGAAGTGTTTTGTTATTTAATGATGAAAAACAGATCAAACTGAACGCGTGTCGTCGTCGTCGTTTGGTTCTAAAATGATGTAAAACGCATTTGTGTGTGTTGTTTGTTATGTTCATCAGAAATTCAAGTCCATGCACCCATTTGCCATAATTATTTATTCATAGAAATTGTTAGGCGTGCTCATAAATAATTCTATCCTGTTATATGTACTCTTATGTATATTTCAGGGGAATTTAAGGGGGTGGGAAAAGAGAGAGAGAGAGAGAGAGAGAGAGAGAGAGAGAGAGAGAGAGAGAGAGAGAGAGAGAGAGAGATAGTTTAAAAGCCTCAACTTTTAACGAGGAGAGTTTTCAAGGGACCGAAAAATAATTTTAAATGAAAAAAAAGTTACTTTTCATTCATTTTGGTCACTCTTTTGGTCATTGGTCAGCAGCTTTTCTAATGATAAAATAGACCATCCATTTGGATAGTTCTCTCTCTCTCTCTCTCTCGTGTCAAATGATAGAAGAGGTGGTGCGATTGGGGGTCATTTTTGTTGAAATAGCACTAGTGACCCATCATCAGCACGCAGATGGTGGTTAATACCACACTTTTGGCATTGCATTTTTCACTATCTCGTGGGAATTTCTTTAAAGGATGGTGTATTCCTGTTATATTACATATTTGATGGGGTTGGTTGGTTGGTTATAGTTGAGGTTATCCATTTGGTGTTCCCATATACAGTATATGATAGAGCCTGAAACTAACCTCCACCTCCAACCCTCCTCCTGTTCCTCCTCTCCCCCCCCCCTTATCCCTGTTCTCTTGTGTGTCATGTGGTGATGGTAAAACTCGAAAAAAGAGTTATGTCATAATGATCATATGACAGGTTCATAATCAAAATGTGTGTTTTATGTTCCATGTCTTGTGTTTCCTGCAAGTGTGTGCTGTGCGTATGTTTTATCCAAATTTCACTTTTTTAAAGGGGTTTTTAAGGGGAGTTTGAAACATCTTTTTATGATTTTATCTTAGCTTTGAGCTTGTTAGAAAACTAGGCTAAGAGATGTACAGAGTGTGCAAAAAATGAATTCTAAAGGAGACAACCCTTCACATTAGAAGCTGCTAAATTTTGCTAATATCAGAGAAAATGTTACTTCACTTAAGAGGGCTTCATAGAAAAAAATACTTGTGTAAATTGCAAGGTAGATGGCGCCTGCAACCTCCATAGGTGGCAAACTACACTTGTCGTCAATTAGTTGAAATTGAATGCAGGCCTTTTAGCTCTAAAAGCGCGTCCAAAACAACCTTAATTATCAGCACGTGGACAAACTTACCCCCAGAACATAATATAAGTGAAGAGAGGGAGCACGTGTAGAGAAATAGCGATGACGCAATTAAAAGTTTGCCACGTGCAAAGAAAAAGGTGCGTTAGAGTTGAAGGAGGACAAGTGGCGCCATCTAACGCTACACCGACAAAATAAAGGATCTTACTTGCATTCTTAAGAGATGAAGGGGTTCTTTGGATAGACTTGACCAGTCCTCCAATCTTCTTAAGACTTGTGGGTTGTCTCTCTTTGTTTTGTGCGCGTTGGAGTTAATTTACTTTCCAGGTGCATTATTAGGGCCTACTATAAAAAAGCTACATAAAATTGGTTCCTATTAAATTGGTTTTCTATTGAATGTAATGCACTCTGGTCGAAGTAGTTGAGTGTTGGCGGGGAAGGAGAAGGGAGGGGGACGCAAAAAGAAGTTCGTAAATTGGGGTGCAACTTATTTTGGTGTCGCTTTTTGGCCATTGGTCCTTTAAAAATGACGTTTGTTTATGGGGTTGCCTTTAGTATCTATTATCGCTCTCAAAGGAATAATAATCTCTCCCCCTCTCTGGTTTTAGGTGTTTGAAACTGATTTTTAGGACCCACACCCTTCAAACCCAAGTTAGATTATTAAGTTAGCCCATACCAGCTGATTTTCAATATCTTGATTATTTCTGTCTTTAATACCTAGTACACACACCTGATAATTTAAATGCGTTTAAATAATAAACGTGTTCTACAGAGCCCTGTGAAGGACAAACAAACAATATGTCGAATTCAATTTATTTGGTTAATAATCTGAAAATATTGAGTTAATACTTAAATATAATTTATAGAAACTATTGACAAAATATTGATTTAGTATTTCAATTTAAAATATTAATAATTAAAAGTCAATTTGGTTCATGTCCTTAACTGGATTCCGTATAATTTACCCTAAACACATTTAATTTGAATTCATTTAACTCATGTGTGTACAAGGTATAAGAGAAGAGCAAAATTAAGAGAATCTTTTGAAAGTGTTTTAGAAACTAGAAGGGTAGCTCAATCACTTAAATGGTATTTTCATGTTTGATATATTTCAAAATAAACTTTCTATATAGACAAAATTTTAAAAAAAAATATCGTCTTGTAAGTGGTCACCTTTTTCAAGTTGAGTCAAATTTTAAACTCACACAAAAAGCTTATTTTGAAAAATATCAACATAATACTCTTTCACATGATCAAGCTACCTTCTAGTTTCTAAAACAAAACTTGCAAAGTTTCTCTTAAGATGTTTTATGAAAAACTTGATTATTTCTGTCTTTCAGAAGAGCAAAATTAAGAGAAAGTAGAAATATTTTAGAAACTAGAAGCTCAATCACTTAATACTATTTTTCATGTTGATATTTTTCAAAATAAACGTTTTTCAGACAAAAGTTAAAAAATATTGGCATCTTAAAGTTGGGGTTTTTTTTTCAAACACATATATAAATAGTTTATTATAAAAGATATCAGCTTGTAAATACTTTAATTAAGCAACCCTTCTAGTTTATAAAACAAATTCAAGTTTCTTTTTGTTTTGCACTTGAAAGACAGAATAATCAGACTTCAAGAGGCAAGTTTACGCTTTAAAACCACCGTAAGTTGTTTTATGAATCTATATTCAGGAGAAACTGGAAAGTGTTTTAGAAACTAGAATGGTAGCTGAATCACTTAAGACTATTTTCATGTTGATATCTTTCAAAATAAACTTTTTTTAGACAAAAATTATAAAAATATTATCTGGCTTAAAGTTGAATCATTTTTCAAACTGACATAAAAAAGTTTATTTTAAACGATATCAACATGAAAATACACTTAAGTGATGTACTATAGCTACTATTCTAGTTTCTAAAACGCTTTTATGTTTTTTTTATTTTAATTTTGCATCTGAAGGACAGAAATAATTGAGTTCCGAGAGGCATCGCGTTTACACTTTTAAAAAAATCCACCTTAAGTCGTTTTGTAACTTTTTTGTTGTTGTTGTTGGTCCTAATAACCCCTTCTTTACCTTTTTAAAAGATTACATTATAAACGACGCACAGCTTGTGCTACAAATTAATGAGTTAATCCGTTCAAATTGCTATTCCACATTCAAAATGGGCGTCTATTAGATGAAGTTTTTTTTTTTGTTACTTCCCCCCAAAAAAAGTAACTTACATTATGTCTTTCTATAGGAAAGAGACTTTCTCTCTCTCTCTTTCTCTCTAAAAGTTGCAAATTAAATAAGCCATTTACGCAAAATTCACGAGCTCTCACTCACACTAGAATGGTAATTGCATTTAGTGTTGGTGTCAGTGTTTTCGAACTTGGTCGGTTTCAGCTGAAAATGTGTTTAGGAAAATTGGAAAAATAGAAATTAGATGAGAAAAAGAGGAGGAGGAGGAGGAGGAAGATATTAAAAAAAAAGAATCACTTTCATGTGTTTGTGATGATTGATGAGAATTTTGCTGAAATTTCGCCTAATGCTTTTTGCCGAACCTCCAAATAACAACAAACAAACCAACAAACAAAAAAATGACGAAAAGTTATGAAGTTTTATGATTAAAAAAACAGCTGATTTTCAAACTTCTGGTTAGGCGTGCAGTTTTCAGAAAAGCAAAAAAAAAAACTAATTAGGAATTGAAAATTATGTTAGAAAACTAGAATGGGTAACTGAATCACTTTGTAGGATTTTTCACGTTGAAATCTGTCAAATTAAACTTTTCATAAAAAGCTTATTTTGAAAGATATTAACGTGAAAATATCCTCAAGTGATTGAACTACTCTTCTAGTTTCTAATACAGTTTCAAGTTTCTCTTTTAAGTTAGCTCCTGAAAGATACAATAACTGGGAATTTGAGGTGTATTTACTCTTTAAAATTACCTTTAAGAGAAATTTCTTGTGTGCTAGAAACTAGAATGGGTAACTGATCAATTCATAGGATTTTTCTCGTTGAAATCTTTCAAAATAAACTTTTCATAAAAAGCTTATTTTGAAAGATATTAACGTGAAAATATCCTCAAGTAATTGAACTACTCTTCTAGTTTCTAATAATACAGTTTCAAGTCTCTCTTTTAAGTTTCTTGAAAGACATAATAACTTGGAGTTGTAGTGGTGGTAACACTTTACAATTACCTAAAAGAAAAATCCCTTGTGTGCTAAAAACTAGAAAGGTAGCTGAATCACTTAATAGTATCTTCATGTTGATATATATTTCAAAATAAACTTTTTTGTAGACAAGATTTTAAAAAAAATTAAAGGTTGGATCATTTTCAGACTTGATATAAAAAGCTTATTTTGAAAGATATCAACAAGAAATACCATTCAAGTAATTACGATTACAATTAGTACTCTGCTAGCAGCCAAATAGGCCTATGGCAGAGGGACATACTCTACATCTTCTAGTTTCTAATAGACTTTCTAAGTTTCTTTAAGGAGCCCCGTTTACACCTTAAAAGCAAGCTTAAAGTCAGAAAATAAAGAATGAAAAAATGTACAAATTACATCAAAATAAATTTCTTCTTGTCTGCAATTTTTTTTTGCTCATAAGAAGAACTTAATAGGTTTTAGTCATTGACTTCTATCTATATATTACATTTGAGGAACTTCCTGTCATGTTCTTCCTATTATTATTAGAAAATATGCAAATGAGGTTTTTTTTCTAACAAGAAAAAGAAAGAAAAGAAAAAACTGATTGTCTTCTTGAATAAATGATTTTTCTGCTTGTGTTTCTTTTCTTCTCTTTTGAAACCCATTTATATAATGTTAGAAGTCCTATAGAAGATTCTTCTTCTTCTTATGTATTTACTGTATATATCAATATACTAGAAGATGTCTTCTGCTTTTTTTTTTGAAGAGGGGGGGCGGAGAATAAGCTTTTGCCATCTTAATTCGATTTGTTAGAATTTCATTCACTCAAGTGTCACTGTGAACAACTCTTACAATTACAAATCTTTTCTTCAGAAAGATCTTTATAAGAATTTTTTCTTTTCTTTTTAGAAAATAATTCAAAGAATGTTTTCTAAACAGTGTTGCCAGCTAGCTATTCATGAAATACTTGAAATATTCAAATGTTATAATTTATAGAGCAAGGAATTTTATTTCTCAATTTGTGGCCCAAGTGCCTCCAATTGTAAAGTAATCATCATCATTAGGACAACTACAATTATGCTTTTTATAAAAAAAAGGCTGGTTAGAGGATAGATGTCTAGTGATATTATTATTATTATTATTATTATTATTATTATTATTACTAGTGGGGTAACCCGTCATAAATGATGGGCGCAAAATTCACAGGCAATTGTGCGCATGCGCGTCGTTTTTTCCTTTTTTTACTCCTTTCATTTCAATTCAATTTCAGTCACTCCCTCCCACTTTGTTCTCCCTCCACGTTTTTCTCACTCCCCCTCTACACTTTCCAATCTTTTCCCCTCTCCAATTTCAGTCACCCCTCCCACTTTTCTCCCTCCACGTTTTTCTCTCTCTCCCTCCTCTCCCTCCTCTACACTTTCCAACCTTTCCCCATCTCCATTTTAATATCATGGGGTTCTTGGATGAGGAGTGTGCAACATATAGTTGGCCTTGAGAAAAAGAGGTTCATTTCTTCATTTATTTAAATTTATATAAATTCCGACACACACACCATGAAAAAAACCGATTTATTTAAATAAATTCCGACAGCGTTATACACAGACAGACAAAGCTTAATATATATAAAATTTATTCCGTAATGCATATACAATTACAGTAAAAGGTAGACCAAGGAGAACATGCTCATTTTACAGGTCCCCATATACATATATAAAAAATACCACAATAAAGCACATACACAAAAATAGAAAATAGAATATAACAGCAAAGAAAATGTAAATAAATAAATAAACAAACTCTATTACATATTAATTAATTAACTAACCCTAGTTGCTGAACCCGCAAGTATATTGAAAGATCAACCTCTTTCAATCTCAAGGAGAACGAATATATCTGGGGATGAGGAAAGAACTACTACTCTTTCTGGGAGACTAGAGTTCTAACTGCTAGCCATCTAATACCTTGTACACACATGAGTTAAATGAATTCAAATTAAATGTGTTTAAGGTGAATTATACGGAATCCAGTTAAGGACATGAACCACAAATAAAAATTGACTTTATTATTATTTTAAATTGAAATTTACTAAATCAATATTTTGTCAATAGTTTGTATATTTTATATTTTAATTATTAACTCAATATTTTCAGATTATTAACCGAATATATTGAATTCGACATATGGTTTGTTTTGCCCTTCACAGAGGGCTCTGTAGAACACGTTTATTATTTAAATGCATTCAAATTATCAGGTGTATGTACTAGGTATAACCCTTACATTAAGTGATTGAGATATCCTTCTAGTTTCTAATAACCACTTTCAAAGTTTCTCTTGAATTTTTGTTCAGATTCTGAAAGACAGAATTAACCAGAGTAGAAGGACAATATCTCTTTATAATTTTTTTTTCTGGATTTTGTAATCAAATGATATACAGACTATTAGAGAGGGGGATTGATCGAGGAAAATGATGGTTATATAACTAAAGTATTGAATCTGTCAAATGTCAAAGTTTGATGTTTTTTAATGGGGTTCAATTGAAGTCGTTTTGTAAATTATTACGTCATTTGTCGATCTCCTCCTCCTCCTCTTCATTTTTTATTATTATACTATGTAATATGTAACTATTCAACTTCTTAGCACTTATGTTTTTTGTGTGTGTGGAATCGTTCGGAATTATTTACGATGACGATGATGAGTCGCTTGGAAAGTCTTTTATTACCGGTGGTGGTGATGGTGGCACCCATACTAGTTTGTTCCACACTCTTAAAAAAAAGGCTTTTTGAGTTGAGGAGGAGGAGGAGGATATGCTGTAAAAAATGAAAGCAATGAAGGAACTCCTAGTTGTATTAAAGTAAGGGGGAGGTTGAAACTACTTCTATACAGTATACACCACACACAGCAGGTTGTTTTTAAAGTTACTGCCGAATTTTTTTCTAAAGCAATGGTTGAACTTTAAAAAAAATGCTTGATGCAATGCATTTGACGTGAAGTGTTTTTTTTTGCCAGTGAAAAAAAAACTGGAAATAAGATGGTGGGTGGAGAATATAAGTGTATGTGGGAGGGGGGGAGTGAGAAGTGTTACTTTCTAAATTATCTTCATGAGTTGTAGACTTTATTTTCACAACCAAACCACTCTGTAGTGTGTTTAGGATATATGGGTTTGGTATAAAAATGGATGTGTAATAGCATGTGATGAAGTGGCTCCATCTGGTGCTCGTTTCATGAACTGGTTGTGACACCCTATGACAACCATTGTTCTAGTTTGAAAATGCATTGGATGCATATCACTTTTTTTTTCAAAAATTGATATACTAGATAGATATATATTGAAGGTAGGAGGACACGCTCTGTATCCCGTGTCTTTCACGAGCAGAGTGGTTGTTGCGGTTCTCAGGTACCCTATGTTACCCCAGGGCTCATATCGGCCTGGCAAATCAGAGAAATTAAGTCAGGTTTGTCTATAAATCAGGGACAGTGGTGAAACTGGTGAAAGCAACATCAAATGTGTAAAATTGTTGCTGCTCGTTAAAGTTTTGTGACAAAATTTGTTGCCTCGCTCCGCTCGCCAGGTGGAAGGAATATTATTATATTGAAATCATTTTGTATGATTGCACATTATTAATTTAATACTTAGACAAGGGAATATCACTTAAATTATACAAAGTAAAAAAATACATAATTGCAAATTGGTCAGGAAAATGAACCAAGGATTGTCATGGAAAGTCCGGGAATGAACCCCTGGTATGCGTTTGTGTCCATCACAAGTAGGCCTAACTAACCCTGCAAAGTTTAATCTCGATAGGTTAAAGGATATGGAAATGTACGAGCTCGTATAACAGACAAACAGACGGATATTGAGAAGTACACTTTCATAAATATGTTGCAAATAACTGCGGCCCACCCGCCGATAGGTTATAGGTCGCTTATGCTCGAGGACATACGACAGTCTTATGTTATAGAAAGATGGTGCACATTGAGAGACCTGAGGGCAAATGTCAGACTAGGTGAAAAGATGTAAAGCACTGATTGCACTCTGGTCACTAGTGGAGGTGGTAGTGAAACATGGCAAATATAGGGTTATGGCAAGAAGTGTACTGGCCAGGTTTGTCACGAGTAATGGATACCAAGTGCTGGCCATTGAAAAAAGATGTTCTACATGAACAGCACCTCAAATAAGCCCTTGTGTGTTTTGCAGCTGTTTTCGGAAGCAACCCATTTGGTGGTCAGACCTAATAGACGAAAACTCACACAGTGTGCTTGCGACACCTGGTCATCTATGGTGACCGAATAGTTTCAAAGACTGATAGGCTTTAGGGCCCTTCATCAAAAGTTTATCTGCAGGTGGGCTAGAAATCTTTTAGGTACCTCTGGTTCACTGCTGATGTCTAAAGATATAACAAATGCTTGAGCATGTAATTTGTGCATACCTACCTGCCTTTCAGCTGAATATAGGTTTGGTTGTGTTCGGAATCTCGTGTAGTTGTGTACCACATACAGGCATCTGTAGACAGCTTCAGAATTTCTTTGGCTCCGCCCTTTTATGAGCGTCAGACCAAATATCAACCAATTAAAAATAGAAAAGGGCGGGGCACGTGACATCAGACACAGTAAGAAACCAATTAGAAATTGATGACGCTCATAAAAAGGGCGGAGCTAAAGAAATTCTGAAGCTGTCTACAGATGCCTGTGTACTATATGTGTATAATGTGTATGTGTTATATCCGGGAATGTGTATTTGTTTCCTGTGTTGTTTGCCAAATTATAATCTATCGTCTTTTGCCACCTCTTTTTTTTCTCTCTCTCTGTTTCTCTCTCTCTCTCTCTAATGCTGTAAACTTCGCAATTTACATTTTTGTATTACGGCTTGTAAACAAATGAATGTTGTTATACGAGCTTATATCGAACGAACAACGCTTTTTTTTTCCCTTTCTTTCATTCACTCTCTCTATATATATGTATGTGTGTGTGTGTGTTGTTAACTAGAACAGTTTTCACTGGAATTGGTATAGACTTAATATGCTTCATGTTCCTGGAATTGTTCCTAAATCTCTTTCTCTCTATTTTTCGTCATCATTCAATTTGAGGTTGTATGTGTGGAGAGAGGGATGGATGGAGATTTGTGATTTTTCGCTCTTTTTAAAAACCTCTCTCTCTCTCTCATTCTAGCCATCTCTCTCCCTCCCTCCCTCTCTTCTCTCGATCTCTCTTTCGTTCATTCTTTCTCTCTCTCTCTCTCTCTTTTGTGCTGTTTATCGGGTGATTTGAGTTGAGGAAATTAAATCGCAGTCATTTATGCAAAAAGAGATTTTGAGTTAGGGGATTTTAAGGGAGAGAGAGAGAGAGAAGGGTTCCTCCTCCCTGCTTTTCATTCATATTTATATATGAATCCATTTTAATGCTGCTGCTGCTGTGGGAACTGAAAAATTCTAGGAAAGTTTATTATTATTCTGCATTTATTTTTTAGAAAGAACAAAAAAAAATCGAGATAAAAAAATACGTGTTTCTAACAATATTCATATATGTAAAGTAGAAGGAAAATTGCTTTATTGTCAAATGTATTTAGTCACATTTGTATTGTCATTTTATATATATACATTGTTTTTTTTTAAAGAATTCTTCTTTACAAAATCCACAAATTAAAATTAACACACAAAAAAAATAAGATACTTTTAGAACACAAAAAAACATGGCTTAAAAATTCTTCTAATGATTGTGAAGTTAATTGTGAACGTGTTATGAATATTTTTTTTTTTTGCTTTATGAAGTTTTTAAAGCTTCTGAAGATCAAATGAGCGAATTTTGTGTAAAATTTATGCCGAGGTTTTATCATTTTTAATGAATCTGAAGAAGAAAAAAAAACGTTTCATCCATATTTTCTGATTTTTAACGTAGTTAATTGCTGAGAAAAAGGGGAATTGCTTTAAATATAAAAAGTAATTGGGGTTATTGGCCCAGAAAAAAAGAGATAGGGTTAAAAATAAATTAGGGACTTTCTAGTTTTTTATATAGGCGTTTTACACTTTAAAACCACTTCAAGATTGTTTGAAACTAGAATAGTAAGTGAATGTGTTGAAATATATTTGAACACATTCATATAGTTTCATGACACTTTTAAAGTAAACTATTTTTTTTATTGACGTTTACAATTAAAAATGATGCAATTAAAATCACCAACATCGAAATAGTTCCTCTGGCATTGGCCCTCTGAGCTACTTGTAGATTCATTATTTAAATTCAAACTATAGTAGAAATAATTGTCAAGACAGGGTTGTCTCTTAAAAAAAATTCGAAGTGGACCTCTTTGTGGCGTAACAAACCTTCATGCGGTTTACTCAAATTTTCTTCACACGAACCACCATTGAAAAAAACAATGACCTCCTGCTATCAGTGTTGACCACTCATGACCTTGATTTATCACATGACAAACAGGCGGTCGTCGCCGTTTCTGGCAAAATTTAGCCACTCATCGCCGCCACTACAGTGCAAAATATGAACTGTGCTCGCATGAACACCTCAATAGTAATTAAGAATGCAACGAGATCATTTTATTTTTATCCCTGTAGCACGTTAGATGGCGCCACTA